>JAKSZT010054502.1:1737135-1802422 GCA_026826555.1 Tolypeutes matacus | reverse complement strand
ATTGGCAGAATGGATAAGAAAATATGATCCATCTATATGCTGTCTACGAGAAACCCACCTTCGGCCCAGGGATTCAAGGAGGTTGAAAGTGAATGGCTGGAAAACCATTTTACAAGCTAACAATAGCCAAAAAAGGGCAGGAGTAGCTATTCTAATATCAGACAAAACAGACTTTAAATGCAAAACTATTGTAAGGGACAAAGATGGACACTACATATTAGTAGAAGGAGTAATCTCTCAAGAAGAGAGAACAATCATCAACATTTACGCACCTAATCGAGGTGCCTCAAAATACGTGCGGCAAACTCTGTAAAAATTAAGAGGAGAAATAAATTTCTCTACAATTATAGCAGGGGACTTCAACACACCACTATCATCATTAGACAGAACATCTAAGCAGAGAATCAATAAAGAAACAAAGGCACTCAACAATACATTAGAAGAATTGGACTTAATAGACATATACAGAACACTACACCCAAATACAGCGGGATTTACATTCTTCTCCAGTGCACATGGAACATACTCCAAAATAGACCACATGCTAGGCCACAAAACAACACTCAATGAATTCAGAAAGATTGAGATTATACAAAGTAATTTCTCTGACTACAACGGAATGAAGTTGGAAATCACTAAGGGCCAGAGAAACAGGTTAGGCACAAGGATATGTAAGTTAAACAACACACTCTTAGACAAACAGTGGGTCAAAGAGGAAATTTCAAAAGAAATCAGTAACTACCTTGAAACTAATGAAAACAACAACACAACATATCAAAACCTATGGGATGCAGAGAAAGCAGTCCTGAGAGGGAAGTTCATAGCCATAAATTCATATATTAAAAAAGAAGAAAGAGCTAAAATTGAAGACCTAACTGCACACTTGGAGGAATTGGAAAAACAATAACAAACTAAACCTAAAGGAAGTAGAAAACAGGAAATAACCAAGATTAGAGCAGAACTAAATAAAATAGAGAATAAGAAAGCACTGGAAACAATAAACAAAACCAAAAGCTGGTTCTTCGAGAATATCAACAAAATTGACAAACCCTTAGCCAGACTAACAAAGAAAAAGAGAGAACAGATGCAAATACATAAAATAAGGAATGAGCAAGTTGATATCACTACTGACCCCACAGAAATAAAGAGTATCATAAGAGGATACTTTGAAAATTATATGCCAACAAGAATGATAATTTAGAGGAAATGGACAAGTTTCTAGAAACCCACAAACAGCTGACATTGATGAAAGAAGTAATAGATGAACTCAACAGCCCAATTACAAGTAAAGAGATAGACTCAGTCATTAAAAACCTCCCAACTAAGAAGAGTCCAGGACCAGATGGCTTCACAGCTGAATTCTACCAAACATTCCAGAAAGAGCTAACACCAATTCTACTTAAGGTCTTTCAAAAAATAGAAGTAGAAGGAATATTACCTAACTCATTCTATGATGCCAACATTACCCTAATACCAAAACCAAATAAAGATACCACAAGAAAGGAAAATTACAGACCAATTTCTCTAATGAACCTAGATGCTAAAATCCTTAACAAAATACTTGCTAATCGCATTCAACAACATATCAAAAGGATTATACACCATGACCAAGTGGGTTTCATCCCAGGTATGCAAGGATGGTTCAATATAAGAAAATCAATCAATGTAATACACCACATAAACAAACTGAAAGAAAAAAATCACATGATCATCTCTATAGATGCAGAAAAAGCATTCGACAAAATACAGCACTCTTTCCTCATAAAAACACTACAAAAGATAGGAATAGATGGAAACTTTCTGAAAATGATAAAGGGTATATATGAAAAACCCAAAGCTAACATCATTTTCAACGGTGAAATCCTAAAAGCCTTCCCTCTGAGATCGGGAACAAGACAAGGATGCCCACTATGACCACTCCTATTTAACATTGTCTTAGAAGTACTTGCACGAGCAGTGAGACAAGAAAAGGACATAAAAGGCACCCGGATTAGAAAAGAAGAAGTAAAAATTTCTTTATTTGCAGATGACATGATCCTATACATAGAAAGCCCTGAAAAATCGACAACAAGGCTTTTAGAACTTATAAAGGAGTTTAGTAATGTTGCAGGCTATAAGATCAACTCTCAAATATCAGTAGCATTTTTGTACACCAATAACCAGCAAACTGAGGAGGAAATCAGGAAAAAAATACCATTTACAATAGTAAATAAAAGAATCAAACATATAGGAATAAATTTAACTAAAGATATAAAGGACTTATATACAGAATACTACACAACACTGTTAAAGGAAACCAAAGAAGACTTAAATAAATGGAAAATATTCCCTGTTCATGGATGGGAAGACTAAACATCATCAAGATGTCTATCCTACCCAAACTAATCTACAGATTTAATGCAATCCCAATAAAAGTCAACACTATATTTTTTAAGGAACTGGAAAAATTAACCACAAAATATATTTGGAGAGACAAGAGGCCCCGAATTGCCATAGATATATTGAATAAGAAAAATGAAGTTGGAGGTATCACATTACCTGACTTTAAAACATACTACAAAGCTACAGTGATCAAAACTGCGTGGTATTGGCACAAGGATAGACCTACTGACCAATGGAACCGGATTGAGAGTTGTGATATAGATCCTCGCATATACAGTCATCTGACATTTGACAAGGCCACGAAGCCCACTCAGTTTGGAGAGAGTGGCCTCTTTAACAAGTGGTGCTTGTAGAACTGGATATCCATATCCAAAAGAATGAGAGAAGAATACCATCTCACACCGTATACAAAAATCAACTCAAGATGGATCAAAGATCTAAATATAAGAGCCAAAACCATAAAAACCTTTGAAGATAAAGTAGGGAAGCATCTACAGGACCTTGTAATAGGAAATGGTTTCATGAACTTCACAGCAAAGCACAAGCAGCCACTGAAAAAATTGATAAATGGGATCTCCTCAAAATTAAAAACTTCTGCACCTCTAAGGATGTTATTAAGAAAATAAAAAGGCAGCCTACCCAATGGAAAAAAATATTCGGCAACCATATATCTGATAGGAGCCTAATATCCTGCATATATAAAGAAATCCTTCACCTCGAAAATAAAAGGACAAACAAACCATATAAAAAATGGGCAAGTTACCTGAAAAGACACTTTTACAAGGAAGAAATACAAATGGCTAAAAAGCATATGAAAAAATGCTCAACATCACTTGCTATCAGGGAAATGCAAATCAAAACTACAATGAGATACCATCTTACACCCATCAGAATGGCAGCTATTAAAAAAACAGGAGACACTAAATGTTGGAGAGGATGTGGAGGAATAGGAACCCTCATCCACTGCTGGTGGGACTGCGGTATGGTCCAGCCACTGTGGAGGACAGTTTGGCGGTTCCTCAGAAAACTTGCAATAGATCTTCCGTATGATCCAGCAATTCCACTACTGGGTATATACCCAGAAGAACTGAAAACAAAAATACAAACAGATATATGCACACCAATGTTTATAGCAGCATTGTTCACCATTGCCAAAAGTTGGAATCAGCCCCGGTGCCCATCAACAGACGAATGGATAAGCAAAATGTGGCACATACATACAATGGAATATTACTCAGCGGTAAGAAGGAACAAAGTGCTAACACATGGAATAACGTGGATGAATCTTGAAGACCTTATGTTGAGTGAAGCAAGCCAGGCACTGAAGGATGAACAGTATATGACCTCACTGATCTGAACTGAGGAAAGTGAGCAGTCTCTGAGAACCATTGTCTGAAAGATAGGTTAACAAAGGAGAGTAAGAGAAGAGCAGGCTTTGAGCCATCTCCCATATGGACATAAACTATGGTAAAGGGATAGAGTGTGGTTGCATGTTGGGGGATGGGGCAGATGAGCGGTGGTGTTCCTGGGTTTGGTGGTACAACACTGGGGGGTGGATGGTTTAGGAAGTGCTGGTTCAAATCCCCAGAGCATGCAACTGTGAATCTTGACATTCCATGGGTTAGGAGAGGGGGGTATTCTCTAGCTTTCTTTCAACTGACACTCATGTCCCTAAAATTTCCCTTTCAGTCACAATCTCATTTATAAGCCAACCAAGTTAGTTATTCTCACTATAATGTGTTACCATCAATTCTCTCATTTCCACCCTTTTGCAGTAAAGCTAATTAAAAATTCTACAAAATTTAAACATCAGTACCCATTCTCAGCCTTGAGCCTATCACCTAGTAACCTATACTCTATATTTTAACTCCATGTGTTTATTCTTCATATTTAGTTCTTATTAGTGAGAACATACAATATTTGTCCTTTTGTGTCTGGCTTATTTCACTCAGCATAATGTCTTCAAGTTTCATCCATGTTATGATATGTTCATCCAATTCCATTTCTTCTTACAGCAGCATAGTATTCCATCATATGTATATACCACATTTTGTTTATCCATTAATTGTTTAATGCACACTTTGGTTGTTTCTATCTTTTAGCAATTGTGAATAATGCTACTATGAACATCAGTGTGCAAATGTTAACAGTTTTCATTTTTTCTGGATATATTCCTAGTAAAGTAATTGTTGGTCATATGGCAGTTTTATGTTTAGCTTCTTAAGGAACTACCAAACTGTCTTCCAAAGAGATTGCACCACTCTACATTCCCATCAACAGTGAAAGAGTGTCCCTATTTCTCTGCATTCTCTCCATCACTTGTGGCTTTCTGTTTCTTATTATAATGGCTGTTCTATGAGGTGTGAGATGATATTTCATTGTAGTTTTGATTTGTAATTCCCTATTAGCTAGTGATATTTAACATTTTTTCATCTGCTTTTATTGCCATTTGTATTTCCTTTTTGGAAATATGTCTAAGTCGTTTGCTCATTTTTACATTGGATTGCTGGCCCTTTCATTGTTGAGTTGTATGATCTCTTTATATAGCATTGGAAATCAAACCCTTATCAGATATGTGGTTTCCAGATATATTGTCCCATAGAGTGGGCTGCCTTTTTACTTTCTTGACAAAGTCCTTTGAATCACAAAAGTGTTTTAGTTTGAGAAGGTCCAATTTATCAATTTTTTCTTTTGTTGCTTGTGCTTTCATTGTAAGGTTTAAGAAACCAAAATCTACCACCAGTTCTTGAAGATGTTTCCCTACATTTTTTCTGGGAGCTTTATGGTTCTTGCTTTTCTATTTAGGTTTTTGATCCATTTTGAGTTGCTTTTTGTATAAAGTGTGAGATAAGGATCCTCTTTCTTTCTTTCTTTTGGAAATGGATATCCAGTTCTCCCAGATCATTTAACAAATAGACAGTTCTGGCTCAGCTGGGTGGGCTTGACAGACTTGTCAAAATTTACTTAACCATAGATATGAGGGTCTGTTTCTGAACCATCAATTAATTTCCATAGTACTATGTCTATCTTTATGCTAGTTCGATGTTGTTTTCAATACTGCAGATATGAATTATGATTGAAAGTCTGGAAGTGAGAGTACTCCAATTTCATTCTTCCTTTTAAAGATATTCCTGGCTGTTCTGGGCCCCTTACCCTTCCAAATAACTTTGATAATTGTTTTTTTTTTTAAATTTAAAAAGGCTATTGTGGAATTATTCACAATTGCCAAAAGATGGAAACAGCCTAGGTGTACATCAACTGATGAATGGATGAATAAATTGTGGAGTACATACAGGATGGAATTTTATGCAACTGCAAGAAGAAATGAAGTCATGAAGCATATGAAAACATGGATGAACCTGGAGGACTTTATGTTGAGTGAAGCAAGCCAGACACAAAAGGACTAATACTGCATGATTGTGCTATAATGAATTAAATATATTGTGTAAACTCATGGAATTAATAATTAGAAAATAGGTCACCAGAAAATAGAATAAGAGTAGAGAATGCAAAGCTGAGGGTTAATCTGTGCAAAATTTATAAAAAGGTTTTTTGTAAATCTTTGGAAATGAATAAAAAATGGTGAAAGCACACCATAGTGTTGGTAACTAGCAGTGCTATTCTATGGATATGACAGTGGTTGAAAGGGAAAGTCTAAGGTCATGTGTATTACTAGAAGGAAAGCTAAAAAATGTAACATGGGACTGTATAGCATAGTGAACCATCATGTGAAATATGCATATGTGCAAAAAATAAGACTGTTTTTTACAATAATTAAATACAAATAAACTAGGGAGATGGAAACATAATAGTAGGGGAAGTATAGAGAGATTGAGAGGTGACGAGCTTCTGTTTGTTTTTTTATTATTATTATAATTGGAATAATTAAAATGCTCTAATGATGATTTAAATGATGAATGCACATCTATGTGATTATACCAATTACTATTGTTTGTACACTTTGGATGGATTTATCATTTATCAATATGTATCAATAAAATTGATTTGTTAAAGAAGGATTTCAATACCGCCAAAAATGGTCTACATATTCAATGCAATCTCTGTCAAAATTCCAGCAGACCTTTTTGAACAAGTGGAAAATATGATCATTAAATTCATATGGAATTGCAAGGGGTTCTGAATAGCCAAAACCATCTTGGAAAACAAGAATAAAGTTGGAGGACTCAGGCTTCCTGATTTCAAAGCTTACAAAATTGTGAATATCACTAGAAGGAAAGCTAAAAAATGAAACATGGGACTATATGCATAGTAAATTCCCCTGTGAAAAATGAGTATAGCTAATCGTGCATATATAAGAATGTTTTTCTCTGAAATAGAACAAATGTACATTAAAGTTACAAGATGTTAATATCAAGGTGATATTAGGCAAACGTACAACAAAAGCAATTATGGACACTAGTGTATAGTAATAATCATTCCATGAATGGTGAAAAAGGAAGTATGCTAAGTGAATGAAAATAGAAATAGAATTACATATTGTTTGAATCCATCTGTACAAAATATAAGTGTGGTGACTAACAAAGGAGGACAGATTAATATGCTAGGCCCTTGATATTGATGCTTGTACTTATGAACCTTGTATCTGTGAAATTGAAATTTAGCTTTGTAATATATATTGACAAAATTTACCTCCTGAAAGCCTCCTTGTTGCTCAAACATGGCTTCTCTCTAAGCCATGGATTCTTAACAAGGGGTCTGTGGGCTTGAATTGAAATAGAAAAAAAACCCACATTATTCTTGTGGAGATGTGTTGGTGCAGATGGGATATATTTATAAAATAATACACAGTATAGTGTGGACTTAGTAAGGGGTTTGTGGTTTTTGACTGACTGGCAAAGGGGTCTGTGGAACAAAAAAGTTTAAGAACCCCTGCTGTAGGCTAAATTCAGCATATAAACTCACTACATTTCGCCAGGCATGAGTCATGACTCCCTCGGTGCAGACTCCTTACACCGAGGGCGATACATTTGGAAAAACACTTTGACTAACAGGAGAAAATATTAAATATCAATGAGTTTTTAGGGTTAAGAGATTTCAAAGTGAGTTAGGAGGCCATTCCAGAGGTTATGCCTATGCATTTCTCAAGAGGATCTCCCTGACTGCCACAGTAAACACTTCTTCAAGCAAGGGTACTCCTGAGGGCTCTAGGGACATCTAGATAATATAGGCAGGGAAGACAACCCCAAGAAATTGGCATCCTATCAGTGGGCCTTACCTTGGAATATATGATAATCTATCTCCCCAGTGTATCAGAGTTAGAATCATTTATAATTTTCCTACACGTGGTTCTTCTGCATCTTTTATTTGAACATATATTTAGCACTATACCTGTTAAATATATGTCCCAGAGACTTAAATCTTCCTGCTGTTCATACGCTGGTTGAGTCTTGAATCTCAGCAAAGTTGCAGCCAATATGTACTCTCCCGTTCATCGCACTCACCCAGGAGAACAAAAATAGTATGATGATCAACAACACCCATTCCAAAAAACAGAAGGAATCTACAACAGCTAGGATGACATTTTCATCCTTCTGCACCATGGGATCTAAGCCCCCTCTCAATCAGAAACACAGTAGGCATCACCATCCCAACATCCTCAAGATGGTTATGTAACTGTGGACTAAAGTAGAGTTATTATTTTTATTCTAGTAATGGAAAAACTTGTAACACTGATATAAAGACAGTGGCCACCAGAGAATTCTGAGGGGTAGGAGAGAGAAGAATAGGAGTAACATGGAGCTTTGACACATTGGAATTGTCCTGCATGACATTGCAATGATGGATACAGGCCATTATATATTTTGTCAAAACCTACAAGATTGTGTGTAACAAAGTGTAAACCATCATGTAAACTATAGACCATGGTTAGTAGTAATGCTTTGATATATGTTCATCAATTGTAAGAAACGTATCCAACTAATGAAAGATGTTTTTAATGGGGTAAAGTGTGGGAGAGGAGGGGGTGGGGTATATGGGAATCTCCTATATTTTTGATGTAACATTCATGTAATCTAAATCTTCTTTTAAAAGAAAGAAAAAAGTTTGAGTAAGGAAAAAATGTGTACAATTCACCAGTAGAGGGAAAATGGAGATAAAATTAGAGAGAAGGAAATAGATTAGGAGTTACATATGGCAGGGGAAAGACAGAGAGATTGAAAGTTGACTAATAAGGGGTAGGGTTTTTATTAAATGGTTTTGTGTGTGCTTAGTATTTTTTTTTTTATATTGAAAAAGGTCTAATATTGATTGACGTTATGAATGCACAACTCTATGATTATACCAAATGCTATTGATTGTAGTTTAGATGGATTGTATGGTTTGTGGATATGTTTCAATACAACAGAGTATAATAAAAAAGGCTGTTGGAATTTTTATCAGGGTTGCATTGAGTATGTATATCAATTTGGGTTGAACTGACATCTTAACAATATTTTGTCTTTCAATCCATGAACATGGAAATTCCTTCCATTTATTTAGATCTTTTTTAATTTCTTTTAGAATTGCATTGTAGTTTTTTGAATACAAAGTGCCTTACATCCTTGTTTAAGGTTATTCCTAAATATTTGATTCTTTTAGTCTCTATTGTAAATGGAATTTTTTCTTGAATTCCTTGTCAGATTCCTCATTACTACTGTATAGAAAAACTAATGATTTTTCATATTAATCTTACATCCTGCCACACTGCTAAAGTCCTTTATTACCTCTAGTAGCTTTGTTGTTGATTTTAAGTATAGGATCATATCATTTGAAACTAGTGAAAGTTTCACTTCTTTTCTAATTTGGACTCCTTTTCTTTCTTTTTCTTGCTTGATTGCTCTAGCTAGATCCTCTAGTAGTATATTGAACAACAGTGATGACAGTGTGCATGTTTGTCTTGCTCCAGATCTCAAGGAGAATGTTTTGAGTCTTTCACCATTGTACAATGTTATCTGTGGGATTTTTAAAAAAACAAATCAATTTTATTGTTACATATTAATAAAGCATAAATCCATCCAAAGAGCCAAATCAATGGTGTTCCGTGAAATCATATATTTGTGCATTCATCGTTTCAATCATTACTTTCATTACTCCAATAATAATAATAATAAACAAAAACAAAACTCATCACCTCTCAATCTCTCTATGCTTCCCATGCCTTACATAGCTGCTATTCTTTTTCCTTCTCTCTAGTTTATTTGTATTCATATTTTGTAAAAACAGTCTTATGTATGCAACATCACCCATATTTATGTTTTACATGAGGTTTTATATCTTATACAGTCCCATGTTATAGTTTTTAACTTTCCTTCTAGTAATATACATGACCTTAGACTTTCCATTTCCACCATGGTCATACCATATAACAGCTCGGCTAGTTACAAACATGATATGCTTTCACTATTTCTATTCATTTCCAAAGATTTATAAATAACATTTTTACCAATTCTGCACAGATTCTCAGCTTTCCACTCTCTACAGTCCTTCTATTTTCTGGGGACCTATATTCTAGTAATTATCTCCAGGAATTTACAGAATATATTTAGTTCATAATAGCACAATCATACAGTATTTTCCCTTTTGTTTCTGGCTTGCTTCATTCAACATAATGTCATCCAGGTTGATCCATGATGTCATATGCTTCACAACTTCATTTCGTACCACTATATAATATTCCATCATTTGTATACACTACAATTTCTTTATCCATTCATCAGTTCATGGACACCTGGGCTATTTACAACTTTTGGCAATCGTGAATAATGCTGCTATGAACATTGTTGGGCAGATGTCTGCTCATGTTTGTGCTCTCAGTTCTTCTGGGTATATACCTAGTAATGTTATTGCTGTGTCACACAGCAAGTCTATACTCAACTTCCTTAGGAATTGCCAAACAGTCCTCCACAGTGGCTGTGTCATTCTACATTCCAATCAACATTGAATACCATTCCTGTCTTTTCACATACTTTCCAACATTTACAGTTTTCCAACTTTTTCATAGTGGCCAGTCTAATAGGTTGAAATGATAACTCGTAGTTCTAATTTGTATTTCCTTAATCGCTGGTGACGTTGAACTTTTTTTTTTCCCTGTGTTTTTTTTTGCCATTTGTATTTCTTCATTGGACAATTGTCTTTTCAAGTTTTTTGCCCAGTTTTTAATCGGGTAGTTTGTCTTTTTATTGTTGAGTTGTATGATCTCTTTGCATATCATATATATTAAACCCTTATCAGATATGTGATTCCTAAATATTTTGTCTCATTGAGTCGTCTGCCTTTTCACTTTTCTGACAAAGTCCTTTGAGGTATAAACGTGTTTAATTTTGAGGAGGTCCCAATTTGTCTATTTTTTCTTTTGTTGCTCGTACTTCAGGTGTAAAGTTTAAGAAACTACCAACGACCACAAGATCTTGAAGATATTTTCCTACATTTTCTTTAGGGGTTTTATATTTGTTGCTTTTATGTTTAGTCTTTGACCCATTTTGAGTTAATTTTTGTATAAGGTGTGAGATAGAGGTCTTCTTCCTTTCTTTTGGATTTGGATATGGATATCCAGTTCTCCCAGATCATTTGTTGAATAAATGTTCTTGTCCAGCTTGAAGGGCTTGACTGCTTTCTCAAAAGTCAATTGAATGTGGATATGAGAGTCTATTTCTGAGTTCTCAATTCAGTTCCATTGGTCAATGTGTCTTTCTTTATGCCAGTGCCATGCTGTTTTTATCACTGTAGCTAAGTAATATGCTTTAATGTCCAGAAGTGAGAGTCCTCCAACTTTGTTCTTTTTTAATGATCTTTTTGGCTATTTGGGACCCCTTACACTTCCTTTTATTTCTTTATGTAGCTTAATGGTTCTAGCTAGAACCTCTAGCACCATATTGAATAGCAATGTTGACAGTAGACATCTTGTCTTTTTCCTGATTTCAGTGGGAAAGCTTTCAGTCTTTCACCTTTGAGTACAATGCTTGCTGTAGGTTTCTCATATATGCACTCTACACTATTGAGAAAGCTTCCTTCTATCCTTATCTTTTGGAGTGTTTTTTTTTTTTAATCAATAAAAGGTGCTATATATTGTCAAATGTCTTTTCTGCATCAATCAGGAAGATCATGTAATTTTTCTTCTTCAATTTTTCTGTGTGGTTTATTACAATAATTGATTTTCTTGTGTTGAACTACCCTTACATACTTGGGATAAAACCCACTTGATCATGGTGTATAATTATTTTAATGTGCTTTAGGATTCTGTGTGCAAGAATTTTGTTGAGGCTTTATGCATCTATATTCATTAGAGGCATTGGTGTGTAATTTTCTTTTTTTGTAGTATCTTTATCTGGTTTTGGTATTAGGGTGATGTTGGTTTCATACAATGTGTTTGGTAATGTTCTTTTCTGTTCAATTTTTTGGAAGAGCTTGAGCAAGATTGGTATTAAATCTTATTGGTAAAATTCACCTCTGAAGCCATCTGCTCCATGGCTTTACATCTTTGGGAGGTTTTTAATGACTGTTTCAACTTCTCCTGTTTTCAATCTCTCCACTTGTGATTGGTTTGTTGAGGTCTTCTATTTCTTCTAGGATCAGTGTAGCTGGTTCGTGTTTTTCTAGGAATTTGTGTATCTCCTCTATACTGTCTAGTTTCTGCTAACAGTTGCTCATAGTATCATCCAATGATCTCTCTCATTTCTGCAGGGTCAGTGTTAATGTCCCCTCTTTCATTTCTGATTTTGTTTATTTGCATCTTCTCTCCTTTTCTCTTTGTCAGTTTAGCTAAGGGGTTGTCAATTTTGTTGATCTTCTCAAAAACCCAATTTTGGTTTTGTTCATTTCTCTATTATTTTTTTTTTGTTGTTGTTGTTGTTTTCAATTTCATTTATTTCTTCTCTGATCTCTACTCTTTCTTTCCATAGGCTTGGTTTGGAATTAGTTTGCTGTTCTTTTTCTTGTTCTTCCAAGTTTGCAGTTAGATCTTCAATTTTAGTTCTTTTTTCTTTTTTAATGTAAGCATTGAGGGCTATAAATTTCACTCTCAGCACTGTCTTTGCAGTGTCCCACAGGTTTTGATCTGTTGTTTTCTCATTTTAATTTGTCTCGAGGTATTTGCTGAATTCTCGCGCAATTTCTTCTTTGACTCATTGATTATTTAAGAGTGTCTTGCTTAATCTCCATAAACTTATGAATTTTCCCTTTTTCTGTTCATTACTGAATTCCAGATTCATTTCGTTATGATCAGAAAAAGTGTTTTGCATAGCTTCAATCTTTTTAAATTTCTTGAGACTTGTCTTGTGACCCAACATATGGTCTATCTTGGAGAAGGATCCATGACCACTTGTAAAGAATGTATATCTTGCTGTTTTGGGGTGCAATGCTGTATAGATCTGTTAGGATTAGCTCATTTATCATTGTATTAGTCAGGGTTCTCTCGGGAAACAGAATCAACAGGAGATATCTGTCAATCATATGAGATTTTATAAGTCTATCATGTGGCCGTGGGGATGCACAAGTGCAGGTTCTGCAGGCAGGTTGCAAGCTAGGAGCTCTGATGAAAGTCTGATGAAAGGTCCTTGATGAGTTTCTGGGAGAAGTTGGCTGTCCAAAGACGAGCTGGGATATTTTCTGTGAATGTTGAAATCACTTCCCCTTTTAAGGCATTCAACTGATTGGATAAAGGCGTCACCCATTGCTGATGCATCGTCCCTGATAGATGCAGATGTAATCAGCCATCCATGCAGTAAACTCACTGGTGATGGAAGTCCATAAATGCTCTTGTATTACAATTAGCCCAGTGCTTGCTGGACCTCACACCTGGACACAATTACCTGGCCAAGTTGACACATTAGCCTAACCATCACAATCATATTATCCAAGTTCCCTGTTTCTTTATTCTCTCTCCAGCTGTTCTATCCAATACTGAGAGTGGTGAATTGAAGTCTCCAACTATTGTTGTAGAGACATCCATGTCTCCCTTTAGTTTTCCCAGTGTGTGCCTCATTTATCTTGGGGCACTCAGGTTGGTGCATACATATTTAGTATAGTTATTTATTCTTGTTGAATTATCCCTTTTATTAATATATAATGACCTTCTTCATCCCTTATAACAGTTTTACATTTGAAATCTATTTTGTCCAATATTAGTGTTGCTACTCCAGCTTTCTTGTTTAATATTTACATGGAATATCTTTTTCCAAACTTTCACTTTTAAACTGATTGTATCCTTACAGCTGAGATGGGTCTCTGGTAGACAAAATACAGATGGCTCATATTTTTAAAATCCATTCTGTCAGTCTATGTCTTTTGATTGGGCAGTTCAAGCCCTTAACATTCAATGTTATTAATGTAAAGACATTAATTACTTCATCCATTCTGTCCTTTGGCTCTCTATTATCATATTGTTCTGTTGTCTCTCTTCTTACCCTTTAGTTTACCCTTCTTAATAATCTTTATTTCTAAATTCTTCTCCAAATCTCTTGCCCTTGGTTTTTTCCTTTCAGTTTGCATCACTCCCTTTAGTACATCTTGTAATTCTGGTCTTTTTGTAACATATAGTATCAGTTTTTGTTTGTCTGTGAAGATTTTGAATTAGCACTCATTTTTTTTTTGTTTTCTTTTAATTATTCTTTTTATTTTTAAGGAAGCTTTAGATTACCTAAGTGTTACATAGAAAATATAAGGGATTCCCCTATGCCCCATTCCCTCCCCCTCCCACACTTTTCTACATGAGCACAACATCCCTCATTATGGTGGTGCATTTTTTACAATTGATGATCATATATTGAAGCATTGCTACTAATCATTGATTACAGTTTACACTATAGTTGTATTCCATCCCACAAAATTTTGTAGGTTATGACAAAATATACAATGACCTGTATCCATCACTGCAATGTCATGCAGGAAAATTCCAATGTCTTGAAAATGCGTCCATATTACATCTATTCTTCCCTCTCCCATCCCTCAGAACCTCTGGTGGCCATTGCTTTTATATCAATGATAAGAGTTCTTCCACGGCAAGAATAATAATAAGTCTATAATGGAATAATTAGTCTACTTTAGTCTATTTATCATTTCCCAATCTTGAGGATTTGGGGATGGTTATGCCCACTCTGTTTCTTATTTAGAGGGAGCTTAGATCCCATGGGGCAGATGGATGCAACTATCTTCTTTGCAATAGCAGAAACTTTCTGTTCCTTGGAATGGGTGTTGTCCATCATCATCTCCTTGTTAGTTGTTCTGGGTGAGTCCAGTGAACTGGAGAGTAAGTGTTGCAACTCTGCTGAAATTCAGGGCTCAACTGGCACATGGAAGGATCAAAGATTTAAGTCTCTGGGACATATATTTAGGGACATTTTTGGGACTTGGGAATAGTTCTGAATGACATTGCAATGACAGATACAGGCCATTATATATCTTGCCATAACCTACAGAATGGTGTGGGAGAGAGTGTAAACTACAATGTAAACTATAATCCATGCTTAGTAGCAATGCTCCAAAATGTATTCATCAATTGCAATGAATGTCCCACACTAATGAAGGATGTTGTTAATGTGGGTATATGTGGGGGGTGTGAGGAGCAGAGCATATGGGAATCTCCTATATTTTTTATGTAACATTTATGTAATCTAAATATCTTTTAAAAAATTTAAAAATGTAAAAAAAGTATAATGATAATTACAGGTTCAATTAAAAGGACCAGAAGAACCATGTGTAGAGAACCTATAAATGAGTCTAAACTTGTTATACTGGGGAGCATAAATTCCAGAGTAAGGTCCACTGACAGGGGCCTGAATTCCTGAGCTGACTGCCATGCTTATAGTTTCTGGATATCTCCAGAGCCATCAGGAGCTCCACTATTTAGTCACTGTTTATTTACTTTTGCAGTCTATGAGATCCTGCTGAGACTTACATAAACATATCCTCTGAAATGACCTCCCAACTCAGGTTGAAATCTCTTAGTTGTAAAAACTCATTTGCATTTACCATTTCCCCTTTCGGTCAAAGTCTTTTTCCAGATGCATTGCTAGTTGGCACTTGGTAATAATCCCTCCGTACCAGGGAGGCTCATCCCCAGGAGTCATGTCCCATGCTGGGGAGAAGGTAGTGTGTACATATACTGAGTTTGGCTTAGAGAGATAACGCTAATTTTTGAAGGACAGTTTTGCCTGATATAGAATTATTTTATCTATCTATCTATCTATCATCTATCTATCTATCTATCTATCTATCTATCTATCTATTTTAAAGAAACTTTAGATCACATAACTTTTATATAAGAAATATGAGGGATTCTCATATGCACCACACCCTCCCCTCCCACACTTTCCCACATTAACAACATCCTTCATTTGTGTGGTACATTTGTTACAATTGATGAACACATATTGAAGCATTGTTACTAACTGTGGATTATAGTTTACGTTATAGGTTATACTCTGTTCTGTGCAATTTTGTAAGTTATGATAAAATATATAATGGCCTTTATCCATCATTGCAACATCATACAGAACAATTCCAATACCCTGAAAATGCCCCCAAATTACATTTATTTTTCCTTCTCCTTTTCCTCAGAACCTCTGGTGGCCACTTCCTCCATGTAAATGATAAAATTTCTTCCATGGTGGGGTGTTTAGGTTAATGAGTCAACTCGGCCAGGTAATTTTGCCCTGTTGTTTCATCCAACATGCACTCGGCCAATTGTAATACAAGGACAATT
The DNA here is from genome assembly GCA_026826555.1 of Tolypeutes matacus. Taxonomy (NCBI): domain Eukaryota; kingdom Metazoa; phylum Chordata; class Mammalia; order Cingulata; family Chlamyphoridae; genus Tolypeutes; species Tolypeutes matacus. The sequence goes on along the minus strand of JAKSZT010054502.1, from coordinate 1,786,344 downwards.
ATGGACTTTAGTCATCAGTGAATTTATAGCATAGATGGCTGATTACATGTACAATCAACCAAGGAGATTGCCATCAGCAATGAGTGATGTTTTATCCAATCAGTTGAATGCCTTAAAAGGGGAAATGATTTCAGCATTCAGAGAGAATTTTTCAACTTGTCTTTGGACAGCCAACATCTCCCAGGAACTCATAAAGGACCTTCATCGGACTTTCGTCAAAGCCCCCGGTTTGCAACTTGCCTGCAGAATCTGGACTTGTGCATCCCCATGGTCACATGAAAGAATTTTATGAAATCACATACTATTTACAGATATCTCCTATTGACTCTGTTTCCCTAGAGAACCCTGACTATTACACATTGCTAGAATAACAATAAGTCTGTATTAGAATAATAGTAAGTCTATGTTAGACTATTGTTCATTCCACAATCTTGAGGATTTGAGGATGGTAATGCCCACTATGTCTCTAATTGATAGGGGACTTAGATCCCTTGGAGCTGATGGATGGAACTCTCTTGCTTGCACTTGCAGACTTTCTCTGTTCCTTAGGATGGTCATTGTCCATCGTCATCAACTTAGTTGCCCTGGGTGAGTCCAATAACCTGGAGAGTAGGTTAGCAACTCTGCTGAAATTCAGGGCTCAACTGGCACATGAGTGGACCAATGATTTATGTCTATGGGATATATATTTATCAAATAAAATGTTAATTATGGATTATAATAAAAGGGGCAGAAAAGGTATGTGTAGAGAACCTGTAAATGAGTCTAATGCTGTTACACTGGGGAGGATAAATTCTAAAGTAACTTCCACCTATAGATTGCCAAATTCATGAGCTGTCTACCCTGCTTATAGTTTCTGGATGTCTCTAGAGCATTCAGAATACCCATTATTTGAGGTACTGTTTATTTACTGTGGCAGTCAATGAGATCCTGCTGAGACTACCAGAAGCATAAACTCTGGAATGATCTCCTGACTCATTTTGAAATCTCTTAGCCATAAAACTAATTTGTATTTAACATTTCCACTTTCTGGTCAAGGTCTTTTTCCAGACACATTGCTAGTTCACACTTAATAATTCCTCAGTGCCAGGAAGGCTCATCCCCGGGAGTCACATCCCATGTTGAGGGGAAGGTGGTGTGTGTATATATGCTGAGTTTTTCTTAGAGAGATAACTCTCATTTTTAAAGGACAGTTTTGCCTGATACAGGATTCTTGGCTTGCAGTGTTTTCTCTCTCAGTACCTTAAATACATCATACCACTTTCTTCTCACCTCCATGTTTTCTGATGGGAGGTCAGCATATAAGTTTATCTTGTTTCCCTTGCACATGATGTTTTGCTTTGCTCTTGCTGCTTTCAAAATCCTCTCTTTATCTTTGATATTTGTCAATCTGTATAGTAGGTATCTCAGAGTGAGTCTATTCAGATTTATTCCTTTTGTGATATGTTGTCCTTCTTGGATATTGGTAATTATATTTTTCATAAGGCTTGGGAAATTTTTGTATATTATTTCCTCAAATATTCTTCCTGACCCTTTTCCATTCTTTTCTCCTGTGACATCGATAATTTGAATGTTTGTGCATTTTGCATTGTATTTCAATTCCCTTAGACTGTGTTTCACTTGTTCCATTCTCTTATCTTTGCCTTCTCCAGTCTTTCCAGTTTAGATGTACTGTTTTTGAAATCACCAATTCTGTCTTCGAGCAATTAAAATCTGCTCCTATGTGCTTCTAATGTATTTCAAAATCTCATTCATCAAGTCTTTCATTCCCATAAGGTCTGTTACTTTTTTTGCAAGCTTTCAAATTGTTCTTTATGCTCTCCAGTGTCTTCTTAATATCTTTTATTTCTGTAGTCTATTTTCTTTAATTTCTTTGAAGTGATTTAGGAGAGCTGTGTGATTTTTCACTGACTGATTGTCTTAAATCCTGTATCTCTTCAGGATATTTGGTTAGTTCTTTTGGCTGGGCCAAGGCATCTGAATATGTTGCTGAAGTTACTCTGATGACCAAATTCTTTCTGTTGCTTATTGTTTTTTTTCACAGCTCTTTGATATTCATTTCAACTTTTTTGAAGTCTTTAAAAGTGCTCAGATTAAGTTATTCAAATCATGCCAGGAACTCACCAGTGGGACACAGATTTTCTCCTAGGGATTAGGATACAGAAAATACCATAAACAGTTTTTGTCCATGCAATTTCCAGACCGCCCAGCAGTTGGTGCTCATCAGCACACATTTCCAAGCAGATGTTTCAGTCTGGGCTTTCCTGTGTTCCTGTGTTGAATCTCCAGAGCAGTGATACAAAGAGGCTCTGATGGTCAAATTCACTGTAGTAAAGACCCTGACTCCCCCTCCTTTTTCTCCTGAAAGAGCTTACTGAGAGGAAGATGTCTGTTCCCCTTTCAGTCAAGTGCAGTTAGCCAGAGGTTTTGCCTCAGGTTAATATTTTGGGGGTGTGGGATGGAAGTGCTTCCCAGCCACTGTTTGGGCTTGGTAACTCATGTTTGTTGTTTCTGCTTTTTGTCTCTCAGGTCCTCACCTTCCTGGGTGTTGTGTAACACTATCCTGGTCTGTCTACCTCCAAAGCAGGTCCCTTGAATGGCTTTTGTGAGGGAATTGTTTTTGTGAGAGAATTGAGCTCTGCCTGTAAGTCTGATGCCATCTTCCCACAGTCCCCTGTGGGTTTTTTAAATTTATGTACTTTTTCATGTTGAGAATGTTTCCTTCAATTCTTATCTTTTAGAATATTTGTATCAAGAAAGGATACTGTATTTTGTCAAATGAGTTTTCTGCATCCATTGAGATGATCATGTGATTTTTCATCTTTGTTATATTAATAAGATGTATTATTGTAATTGATTTTCTTGTGTTGAACCACCCTTGCATGCCTGTTATAAAACCCAACTTGTTCACGATCAATAATTCTTTTAATGTGTTGTATTCAATTAGCAAGTATTTTTTTTGAGGATTTTTGCATCTATATTCATTACAGAAATGGGTCTGTAATTTTCTTTTTTAAAATAATATCTTGATCTGGCTTTAGTACTAGAATGATTTTGGCTTCATAGAATGAGTTTGTTAGCATTCTTTCCTGTTCAATTTTATGGAAGATTTTGAGTAAGATAGGTATTAAATCTTCTTTGAATGCTTTGTAGAAGTCATCTGTGACATCATCTGTTCCTGGGCTTTTCATTTTGGGAAGTTCTTTGATAACTGTTTCAATCTCTTTGCTTGTGATTGGTTTGTTGTGGTCTTCTATTTCTTCTAGAGTCAGTGTAGGTTGTTAGTATATTCCTAGAAATTTCTCCAATTCACCAACACTTTCTAGTTTGTTGGCACACATTTGTGTGTAGTGTCTTCTTATGATCCCCTTTATTTCTACATATCAGTAGTAATGTCCTAGGTTTCCTTTCTCACTTTACTTAATTGCATCGTCTCTCTTTTTTTCTTTGTCAGTCTTATTAATGGTTTGTAAATATTGTTGATCTTTTGGTGTGGTTAACTCTCTCTTTTTTTTTGTGCTCAGCTTTCATTTATTTCTTCTCTGAAATTTGATTTTTCATTCCTTCTGCTTGCTTTTAGCATAGTTTGCTGTTCTTTTTTTAGTTCCCCCATCTGTATAGTTCAGTCATTGATTTTAGATCTTTCTTTATTAAAAAAAATAAGCATTAAGGAATAAACATTTGCCTCTCAGCACTGCCTTCACTGCAACCCATAGGTTCTGATATGTTGTGTTCTTGTTTTCATTCATCCAAGATATTTACTGATTTCTCTTGCAATTTCTTCTCTGACCAATTGATTATTGAATATTGTGTTTTTTATTTCCATATATTTTTGAATTCTCCCATTTTTGGCTTGTTGATTTCAAGCTTCATTTCATTATGATCAGACAGTGCTTTTTATAATTTCGACCTTATTAAATTTATTAAGATCTCTTTTATGACCCAACATATGGTCTATACTGGAGAAAGGTCCATCAGCACTTGAGAAGAATGTATGTGCTGTTGCTTTGGGGTTCAATGTTCTGCATAGGTCTATTAGATTTAGTGCATTTATCATATTATTCAAGGTCTCTGTTTCTTTATTTAACCTCTGGCCATATGTTCTATCCAATGCCAAGAAGGGTGTATTGAAGTCTTCAATTATTATTTTAGAGACATCTATTTCTCTCTTCACTTTTGCCAGTGTTTGCCTCATGTAATTGTGGGCATCTTGGTTAAGTGCATATACATTTATGATTATTTCTTCCTGATGAATTGCCACTTTTATTAATACATAATGTCCTTCCTTATCTTTAATAATAGTTTTGCTCTTAAAGTCTATTTCATCTGATATGAGTATAATTACTAAAGCTTTTTTTTTTTTTTTTTGGTTACTGTATGTGTAGAATATCTTTTTATAGCCTTCACTTTCAATCTATTTGTATCCTTGGGTCTAAGCTGAGTCTCTTGTTGAAAGCATATAGAAGGCTTGCATTTTCTTTCTGATTCTGCCAGTCTGTGTCTTTTCATTGGGGAGTTTAATCCATTAACATTCTATGTTATAACTGTAAAGGTAGTTCTTACTTTACCTATTTTGACCTTTGGGTTTAAATTGTCATATCTTATTTTCAGCACTCTTTTTACACTTTTTGTTACTTTTCCTGATATAATCTTCATTTCTAGACTCTCTTCCAAGCCTCTCTCTCCTGTATTTTGTTTTCAGGATGTAGTACTCTCTTTCTTATTTCCTGCAAGGCCAATCTCTTGATTACAAGCACTCTCGGTTTCTGTTTGTCTGTGAATATTCTAAACTTACCCTCAGTTTTGAAAGTCAGTCTTACCAGATACAAAATTCTTGGCCTGCAGTTTTTCTCTTTCAGTATCTTAAATATATCATACCACAGTCTTCTTTCCTTTATGATTTCTAAAAAGACAATGAGCACTTATCTTACTGAGCATTGCTTGTATGTGATGAATCACTTTTCTTTTGCTGTGCTCAGGATTCTCTTTATTTTTCACATTTGGCATTCTGATTAGTGTGTGTCTCAGAATAGGTCTGTTCAGGTTTATTCTGATGGGAACATGTTGTGCTTCTTGGACATGGATATCTATGCTCTTCAATAGGGTTGGGAATTTTTCTAACATTAGTTCCTCAAATATTCCTTCTGCCCCCTTTCCTTCTCTTCTCATTCTGAGACACCGATGACATATATGTTTGTTTGCACATCTCTTGCTATCACTTATTTCCCTGAGACTATGTTCAATATTTTCCATTTTTTCCTTATCTGTTATTTGGTATGATTGCTTTTGGAGGTCTTGTCTTTACTCTCATTGATCTTTTCATCTACCTCTTCAAATTTCTTGTTAGATACGTCCAGTGTATTTTTTATTTTTTTATTGTGCCTTTAATTCTCATAAGATCTGCTACTTTTCTATATATGCCTTCAAGTCTTCTTTGTGCTCATCCAGTGTCTTCTTAATACCTTTAATCTCTTTAGTCATCTCGTTGAATTTTTTAAGGAGATTTTTTTGAACATCTATGATTAGTTGTCTCAACTCCTTTATGTCATATGGAAGTTTAGATTCTTCATTTGACTGGGCCATTATCTTCCTGTTTCTTGGTATGGAATGTAAGTTTTGTTGGTGTCATGGCATTTTATTTAATTGATGTATTTATTTTGAGCTCAGTTTCTCTCTTTTGTGTAGGCTTTGTATTTGATTGTCTCTTGCTATGACACCCCTTGTTACTTGGTTGAACTTAATTTTGAACTTTTTAATGGCTCGTGTTTAGCCAATCTGAATTTTTTCAGTTCTTTTTTAACTGTTTCTTGCCATTCCTCCCTTGCTGGTTTTTGACTAGGAGCCGAAGATGTGGTTTGTACTGTAAGCCATGGAGGCTGCAGTTGCATGCATTGCCCCAGGAATGGAGCTGCATTTTGGGCAATAAACTAAGCCATGTGGGTCAAAATTTACTGTAGTTCCCCAGATAGACTGGTGAATAGCCATTCCCCTTTCACCCTTGTCAGAGGTGTGGATGCAATGACAGGTGAGTGCAAAAATCTTTTCTTTCAGGCCAAAAGTTCCTGCAGTTTCCTAGAGACATGAGGGATCACTGTCTTTCTTCCTGCTCTATCAGGGATGGAGCCACAGATGTGTTCAACAATCTAGTTTGTGTGGATCAAAAGCAGCTGCAGTTGCTGGAGTGGCTGAAGGAACACTGTCCCTCTTGCCCTGTCAGGGATAGGGATGGGCTGAAAGTGGCTGTAGTTGCACAGAGAGGTTGCAAAAACATCATCACCCCCCTTTTGTCCTTTTGCTGTTTGGGATGTAGCCATAGGTTTGTCCAACAATCTAGTCTGTATAGGCTGAAAGCAACTGTAGTTGCCTGAATAGGGTGAGGGAGCACTCTCTCTCCTCCTGTCCTGTCAGTGACAAGATTGGAGTCAAAAATGTGTCCAAAAATCTAGTCCATGGAGGATAAAAGTGGTTGCAGTTGCCAGGAGAGGCTGAAGAATCACTGCCCACTCCTGACCTATTGGTGGTGGGGATGGAGTCACAAGTGTTTAACAATCTAGTCCCTGCAGGCTGAATATGAATACAGTTGCCCAGAAAGTCTGAGGAAATGCCCACTTTCTGTTCTATTTGGAGTGGTGATGTTGCCACATGTGTCCAACAATCTAGGCTGTGGGGCCTTAAAGTACCTGTAGTTGACCAGAGAGGCTGAGAAAACACTGCCTCCACTCCTGTTCTATTGGGTGTGGGGTTGTAGCTACATGGGTGCCCAAAACGCTTGTCCATGTCTGCTGAAATTTACTACACTTGCCTAGATAGGCTGGTCCTGGTTTCCCAATTTCTTCCTTGCTGGAGAGGAGCAATCTGACCTGGGTTGAAAGAAGCCTTTCCCTAACATCACTGTGATTTTCAATCAGCCTTGCTTCCTCTCATGGTGGGAGTGGAGTTAAAATGGAGGCTACTGGCCTCCTTCTGACTTGGACAACTTCATACTTTAGCTATTTTTAGGAAGGGACTTTAACCAGCTGAATTTACTAATCAATAGCTGAAGTTGGTGCCCGACTATCTCTTCTTCCCCTATTTTTGGGAAATGGAGCTTCAAATTCCAGCCATGGAATAGCTCCCAAAGGGGTTTTTTCCTTCTTTCTTTCTTAAGATTTATTTATTTACTTAAAAAAAATTATCCTCCCCCTCTCCCAGATGATTCCCCCATCTATCTGCTCATTGTTTGCTTGCCTTCTCCAGGAGGCACTGGGGGAACCAAACCCAAGGTCTCCCACATGGAAGGCAAGTGCCTAAAGGCATGATGCACATCTGCTCCCCGTGGGCTGTGGCATCTGTTGGCTTGTGGCATCTGCTCCTTTAGGAGTCTGCTTGTTGCGGCGGTGTGACATCTAGCTCGTTAGGTGGGTGCAGTGGGTGATTGCTTTTGCTCATCTTCTTTAGGAGGTTCCAGGACCCGTACCTGGGACCTCCCATGTGGTAGGTGGGTGCCTAATGGTTGAGCCACATGTGCTTCCTTTCCAAAGGGTTTTGTGCTACCAGAGATTAATGGGCATCAGCCTCCATGGCATGTGGTGGTCTACTCAGGAATCTTGACTGCAAATTGGCCGCCTCCTCCTTCCATTCTTCCAGGATGTTGCAGGATGCTCCTCTGGTCTCCTGGAACCCCCTCCCCCAAACAAGTGATTTAGATAGCTCTGGATGATTACTAACTGATCTGTAGGATGAGCTGATTCTTGGGGTCCCTTACTCAGCTGCCATCTTGCCACTGTCTCTGAAATAGCAGCATTTTGTGAGGAGATAGGTGTAAACATTAATTTGGGACTTGTAAGCTAACCTCAGCTTTTGCATTTTTTTTTTTTTTTGAGTCAGTGTGCTGGCTTCATTTCTCCCGTAGTTCCTTTAGATTGGAGAAAATAAGATTATAAATATGCAGTTTCTCAGCAGTGTTACTCTGAATTGCTTTATTATGCAACTAGCTGTTTGGCTGGCAATGTGCTCAGTGACCTGCCTGATTCCATGTGCACACAAGCCTCTTCTCTTGCATTTTTATAAAGTCATTATTTTTCATGACTTGAGACCAAAAACATTATCAAATTGTAAGTTTTTAGTGCCTCTGAGAAGCTATTTGATGGTTTCACTTGAATTGTTAAAGAAAAGGTCTGTATCTCAAAAATCTGACGTTTTATATGGGAAAAGAGGTTGAAGAGAACACGAAATTTAATACCACTTTAAACATCAATATAAATTTCATAAATGAAAGCAATATAGCAAGTTTGTCTCATATTTGAGGACCTTGAGTTCAGCCTACTATCACTTTAGGTTCATTCATATCTCCTGCTTTAAGACAATGAAAACGAGCCGCAACAGAAGCAAAAGGAATTCAATATCAAGGCAACTTGATTCTCGTTCTTCTCCAGCTTTTAATCCTAGTCCAAGTAAGTGAGTTTCTACTTTTTCTCTGAAACTTTTCATACTGATAACCTACTGAGTCTTGACAGGTTGGAGACTTTGCCTTGTTTTTGCCTGTCCTTATCATAAACCACATTCCGACGACTGAAGCTCTGTTACCAGATACTAGACTTTCCTTTGTTCTGTCGGCCAGCTTAGATCTCTGAATACTCTACTTCTAAATTCATTGTGGTTATGCTCTAAATATTTGCTGGGGAACCCTTTTACCCACTGCCATCACTACGTCATTTTAATTTTTTGGTAACTGAGGCATGGAAAGGTTTAGTGACTTGCCCGGGTCAAACAGCTAGAAAAAGGAAGAGCCAGGATTTGGAATATAAAGGTAGTCTGAGTTCATACACAGTGTACTTAATCACTTTACATGCTACCTTTCTTGGTTATACAACAACAAAGTTAGCAAAAATAAACTTGATTCTGAAGAAAATTCCCCTTTATACATTCTCCTGTCAGTTATATCTAAGGCCTGAATATGTGAGCCGTAACTTAAAGGCTGGGATAAGTAAGCATACCCAAGGGCAAATCAAAGTGTGCAAAGGCGGGAGGCCAATGTGTTCTCAACACACATACGTGTAGATCAACATTAGGAATAATGAATAAGAGGGAAAATTGTGAAGGTAGACTTCATTTTTTTTTTTTTTTGCTGTCTCTAACTGATACTCTTTCAGAATGAAGTACCCATTACTGAGAAATTAAGAAACAATGTGGAGTTCACATTCAACTACCTCTTTAGTTTGTCTCAAATTAGGGCAATATTAAATTGTCGTGCATTTAAAAACATCCACCTATACCATGGAACGTTTTCTGTCATGTAAATCAAAATTGATGTGATAAAAGAACTGCTGAAGTGTAAATGTTGAAATTAATCTGTCATCCAACAAATGTTTGCCCAGAAAAAAAAATTTGAAAAGGTCTTATATTAAGTACAAGTGGATGTGATACAGAATCATTCATTTAGAGGAAATAAATGTAGAAACTGTTACTCTTACTATGAAATGTTTAATAATATTTTTACAGTGTGTGTTGTTTGCCACAAGATGGCAGCTAAGCCATCATTTGAATATGGCAAAGATGGGTAGGCCATGTTATGCAGAAATCCTTTCTCTCTCTAGTGATGTACAAATCAAATTTCAATTTTTACTTTGAGCAATGTACACATTTATAAAAATCATGGCCCATAGGACATTTCCATCAAATATATAGATAGCCAAGGTTTTCCTGAGTTTATAGAACTTTAAGTCTATTGGGAAGATGGTATTTGTTTATTAGCCAAAGAAAGTCCTGGATAAAGCTTTTTAAAGTAAAAACATTAGAGAACACAAACTTTGCAAAGTAGGTAGAAATGCATCATTTGGATAAGGGAACTAAGCTTCATCACAGCTAATTTATCATTCCAGCAATCATGGTCATCCTAGTTGTTGAACCAGTGGTTTAGGAGAATGCCTCAGTCATTAAGAGAGCCAAACCCTCTGGGGAAATATCAGTAAGGCAAAAAACCTTGCTCTTTTAAGCTCAGCCTCCTTGATGAAGTCTTTTCTCACTACTTCAGACCTCATTGTGTTCTCCCTCCTCCTCAATTCTTATCACACCCTGTGCTAGAACCACTCACTTTGGGCTTTAATCATGACTATACCTGTGGTGTGTTCTATTTTTTTCTGAGTGTTTATCCTGTTTTTTATTAGATTATAAAATCCATGTAGGTAAAAATTATATTTTATTTTTTTGCTAAAGCCATGATCATCTAGCACAGTGCTCAGTACAGAGTGTTCATAGACACTTGGCAGTATAGCGCGGTCTTAAGAGTATAGACTCTGGGGCCACACTGCCTGTATTTAAATCCCAACTTTGTGTAGCTTTCTGTACTTTAACCCTTCTGAGCCTTGATTTCCTCAAATGTAAAATGATTAACAGTTAAAATAAGTAAATCTTTTAAAATAGTGTCTGATGCAAAATGAGTTCTTTATTAGTCTTTGTTATCAATGATTCATGTGTTGGAGGTGCCCCTAGTAAGAAGGGCCTGGGTTGCTTCCTGGGCTGGAATGTGTGGTGGAGTAAGTTAACCTGGTAATGGGAAACCAACTTCTCTTTCCTAGTAAGCCCTCTGGCCACAATCTCACTTAATGATGTTTCCATAAGAGGAAGAAAAAGTTTAGTCAGAGACAAGTACCTGAAGTCCCACAGCCTGTTCTATTAAGAGTAATTCCTCTTGTCTTACTTCCTGTAAAGTTTTCTCTATGCTGAGATTTATAAAGTTGCTGAACCACCTACCTTCTGCTGATATGGAGAGTCTTGCTCTCTAATGTCTGTTACCTTCTGATGTCATCAGCTATTCTGAAGTGCTGCTCCAGTATTTTCTCCTGCATTGTGTTTTGTCACAGTCATAGGATGGTTTGAAAGGGGGTGGTGGTGATGAGTGTTAATTAATTTCTTGAAATTTACTACATGTTAAACTTTGTGGTAGGTGCTTTGATATCCTCACAATTGCTAGTCAAAAGAATCAGAAATTCAGAGAGGTGTGTAACTTGCTCAAGATCATAGGACTGGTATTGTATCATATGATGATACAAATGGTGGAGTCAAGATTAATCCAGATCTTTAACTAAGGCATATGTAATTCTTTTTAAATACTTGTGTATTACCATGGGAAAGATCAGAACTTTCCTCCTGTTCTAGCCAATGATGCTAGATATTCTGACATTACTAAAAAACAATGTACCAGTTCAGAGACTGCCTCTTTGAGGTCAAACTTTTGTGTTTACTCTGCAGTGACTTTCTACCCACCTCCCACTGCAAGCTTACCCGCAGGAGCAAGATTTTGTATCTTATTCATATATCCATCTCTCTTTTCGTATCTCAGTAGATGTTTTATTGGCATCTATGGCCACAAGAATATTATTCTTTATGGAGTTCTTGCCTGGATGACTCTAACTGGTGGCCACTTTACATGTAGAATCACCTTTAATTCTCTCATTTCTTTTTCTCTATCCTTGTGATCATTTTATTTCGGCTTGCAAGAAAACAGATAATTCTTCTCCAATGAACAACACATTGATCCACCCATGCATAGTTTGATGTTCTCTTCTCAGGTTTCCCACTATTTTTTCATGCTTCTATTGAAGGGTTTAGATATACAAACAAATTTTAGGTTTGTCAGATTTAGCAAATAAAAATGCATATATATCCTAAATATTGCACGGGATACACTCATACTAAAACATTGTTTGTTGTTCATCTGAAATTCAAATCAAACTGGGCATCCTATATTTTTCCTGGCAACCCTAAAATTTGAAATCCTTTAAATAGATTCCTCTTTCACCTTATTGCTCCCTTCTTTCTTCCCAATGTAATCTTACTCACACTTATACAGAAGCAGAGGGAACATATCCACCTGGGTCTCCCCTGTGCTCATCACAGTGCTTACATAAGATAGTTAGAAAGAGATAAAATCCATCAAACCCTGGGAGTTAGTCTTGAAAGAATGAAAAAATCATTACCTAGCAAGTTAATTTTATCAATACCTTATAAATCTTTCTCCCAGAGTGGGTCTGAGGGATGTAAATAATGTTTCCATTTTCAACTCTGGAGAGTTCAGTTTTATAGAATTAGGTCTACCTTATCTAAGCCCCTCCCCCCCAAGTGAAGTAATTCAATGTGCAATAACCTTACCTCAGTTATCAACTTTCATGGATGTCTGTTTTGATTAGAATTCTCCTGTTAATGTCACAGTATGCGTTCTGTGACAGCTCCATCCCCTTTCTATCCCCATTCTTACAGGCCCAGTATGGATCCAGCCTCACTGAAATATTAAGGATGTTTTACAAGAGTGATTCATTTTCATTTGTTATTACAAATGAATCTCCAACTGTGGTAAACAATTTGTGTTAAGTTAATGAAAGAAATTCACATCTTTACTTTATATGTTTCTAAATGCTTCTAAAAATGTTCTTTTCTGGAATCTGTTGGCTAGTGCTAGAATAATTTCCAAAATGGAAAAGGATATCATTTTTTTTAGAAATAGAGGCTTTTTCATATTTTTCACCCTCAGAGTTGTAACTACCCCCATGTGGAACTTAAAACAATAATTATGAAATCAATTTATACTTTCATTGATAGAAATTATCTTCAATAGACATGATCTTCAATAGACATCTTGCTGAGGACCTCCAAATAAGCTCAACTGTGGAACTGTACTAGGTATTTGTAAAACAAATTTATCTAGTTTTGTGTAGCATTTACAGACTTAACAAAATGCAAGATTCCATTTTTTACTTACCAATGTAATAGCTGCTTTTGAGGGTAGAATCATAAAAGCCACCTACATAACTTGGAATCTACAATTATAATGTATGGTTGCTCCTACTTCTACCCAGGAATGTGCCCCATTTTTCCAAGTGGAGAAAAATTTACTGAAAAAGTATTTATTACAAAGAAAATAATTTAACTTCTAATACAGTTACAATTGTATTCTGTCTGTCAATAGTTTCTAGTCTGCCTAGGAGGTCACCAGTAAGTAAGCATGCAAACTCTTACAATGCAAAGGCTCCAGACACAGTTTACATTAGCTCTGATCACTTAACCCACTCGCCTGTAGAAGAGTGATAAAATAAAAGTACTGAGGGAGGCGGCTGTGGCTCGATCAGTGGGGCTCCCGTTTACCATATGGGAGGCCCCGGGTTCGGTTCCCGGGGCCTCCTGGTGAAGGCAAGCCCGCCCGCACGGCGTGGTTGGCTGGCCCAGTGAGCACAAGCAGCAAGGGGGGGATAAATGAATAAATAAAATCTTAAAAAAAAAAAGTACTGATAGGCTACTTTGTGTACAACACTATGCTAGGCACTGAGGATAATACAAAGACGGATATGGTAAACATTGGCCTCAAATAACTTAACGTGCATATTGAAGACATGGAGTATAGGTTGTCATGTTAAAATGTATGGTATACAGAAAGGAAGCCCACAATGTGATTGCAGCTTTCAGTGATCATATCCCAATACAATGGATTTGTGATAAGCATTACAAACCAGGTTTTACTAATAATTTTTAAATTGCTGAAGGTAGTAAATAATTTACTTATAAGTATAAATCAGAATTGATTCTAAATATATTTGTCAAACTAAGCTAGGCCATGCTGTGGTGACAAATAAATCTCCAGATCTCAGGGGTTTCACAAAACAACAGTTTACTTCTAACTCTCACAAAGTGTGATTCAGGTTGGCTGGGCTTTCCTCCATTGTATGACTTGGAAACCCAGACACCCTACACTTTGTGATACTGATTTCTCAATATATTACTTCCAAAACTTATATAAGCTTTTAATTGCCTCAGCCAACTCACAGCCTTTTGGTCAGAACTGGTCACATGGTCTAAACCTAGCTTCAAGGGAGTTTTGCAGCACAAGAAATAGTTGTTTTTAAAGTAGCCTCTGCTACTTGAACTCATTTACATTTTTTTGAGAGAGAAAGGTGAATGTTTCACTCATGTGAATATTTTACTTCTGGGACTCCTCAGCAAGTGTGCTGCAGGCCTTTTGGATCACCTGCTGAGATCTTGCCCAGAGGTCAAGAGTGTGAAAGACATTAGGAAAATATCTGGGCTGCAAAAGGGGTTCAGGGTTGTAAGTAGAATCTTGTTTATATCATTGTGAAAATATTTTCCCCAAGAATTATATTTCCATGTTTTCATATTTTTCTCCTCTTCATTTATCATCTTTCATTAACTAAAAGAAGGAGTTAGGGTTTAATTGATTTGTAGTTTGTATAGCTTTTTATATATTACTTCTTATAACTGGGTATTATTCTGTTGACTAATTATCTTTTGATTGATCCTGAAAAATACTCTATCACCATCACTAAGTAACATGGGAATGGCAGCTGTCTAGAGATCTTCTCTTGGGTCCACACTTTCCAGTAGATGATCCAAAATTCTCTAATTACTTCCAAGTCACCTTTGAACTCATAATCTTTAGACTCATGAGCTCAGCCATGATATGTATACAGCACAAAGAGTAAAGGATGTTATGTGAATAGAGGGTGCCATAACCAAACTTGGGCATCATGTGCCTCGGCAAAGTTTATGGCTTGTATAATTTGTTACTCCTACCTCAGGCACACTTCTGGGTGTGTGTGTGCATGTGTGTGTATGTGTGTGTGTGTGAATGAAGGTATGTGTATCTATGTGCATGTGTATGTGTGGGAGAAATATCTACATCAGAATTACCTGCTTCCCACCTTTGTAGTTACAGAAATACCTGAAACCACAACTTCAGGAATTCAGAAAGAACTAAAGAAGCTTAGGTTTGCAGGATCAGTGATTTTACAGAGGACCATAAATGAATCTTATAATAGTACTGTTTAAATAATGAAATAAAATATCTCCTTTTTAACATGAGGCTCAGAGAGGTTAATGCCTTGTCCCAAACCATACATCTCATAGAATGTCTGTCTCTCCTCATCCAAGTCAGTAGTGGAACAAGTGGTCATTCTTCTATAACCCTTGTTTTGCTCCTCCTTCCTGACTTTACTGACCACACCTCTAGGTTACTTTGCTGTACTGGAGGGCAGCCAATCCTGGGATAATGCCTAACAATGATGTTCCTTTGTATTCATAGGTCTTTTTGCTTGTGGTATTAGTGAGGCACCTTCCCAGACTTGTCCTGAATATAAGAAGAGTATCTTTCACAGCAAGAAATTTTCCCTTTTTTTCCTCTTCCCTAATCTATTACAGCAAGGAAGACCAATCTATCATCTTCTTTCTTGAGGTCACCATGTATGGTTAACTTGACCACTGACATTGGTATTTTCCTCATCTCAACCTGGTCTTGCAGTGTGCATCATGTGAAAGGAGAAGCAGAAGACAGATGAACCAGCTCTTGAATGCTGATGGCACCATTCTCTAACCCTTGAGTGGCAGACTTCCTGGTGCTTCTTGGTTGGTGTTCCATTAAACTAACCCGGTGAGCCAGCATTTTGCATATAACTTTCGTAACTCCTCTCAGATCAACTCGCAAATGTGGTCAAGAAAGCCTTGCTTTGCTTTGTCCTTTTATTTTTCTTCTCATGTTGGCGTGTCTGAAATGATGGCACTGCCTCTTCCATCTTCAGCTTTATTTTTGTGGAAATATGCCTATTTAATATTTTATACAGTTTCAAAGCCTCTATCCAAATGTTAACTCTGACTTCTTTCTTCTTAAAGATTATTGTAGTACATCAATAGATGTATTAGTACACCTAGTGGGATTTCCATTAATGTTTGTATCTGGTTATAGATGGATATAGTAATTTTTCAGTGCAGAAGGAAGAGTACCTATCACAGGAAGGAACCAGGATGGGTGTGGGGAGAGGCTAAGGGGATGGTCAGTTAGTAGAAAGCTTGGATGTGGATCCTGGAGTTTCCTATAGGTACTGGTAGATGGAATTCCTCTATCACTTCCATTTCTAACATCAAAGTTTTAAAATAATCTGTCCTTCTTAGGTAATTGATCTCTATTCATTTGCTGCCAACTGTTAATGGACTACATATATAAGTATCCCTTTTTGTCTATTTGTACTTAAAAATCCATTCTTTCTTAAATATCTGTAAATATCTTGGTGGTAGTTGTAAGATAGGGCTAGATCCAAATCCTGTGCTAATACCCAAGCTAGTAAGTTTTTATCCTAGAATTCTCTCTTTACATTGGTATATAGCAGTCCCAAAGCAGCCACAACAAATGGCACAGAATGGTGAATAGGTGTTCAGGAGATCCTCAACCAGAATACTGACTCTTAATCAACTGGGATCATTTAGAAGCCCTGAATAGCATTGTAGCATGATGACTCAATGAAAACACATTGGCTCCTGGAGCCAAATTTTGGGAAGCTGGACACTAAGACTGAGTGAGAAGAATAAAGACTCAGATCCCACAATTTGTGAGCTGAGGCAGTCATTCACTACAGTGCATTTTTCAGCTGCAGTAATATGTTGATGGTGGCAGCACACTACCATTCTCTTCTAATTGGCAGAGAAAAGCATCAAAGGACAATTAAATATCACCAGGCTAGTTTGGAACTTGCTGAGCAGGAATGGCTTAAAAGAGTGGCAAAGAAAGAAGACAAAGTTTCACTCGATTAATTCTCTGCAATATTACTGTAAGTTCTGGTGGGCAATATCAGCGTAGTGCGTATGGAAATGGATTGTTCAGAATGGCATGTTGCACATGGAGATAGAGTGAGACTCCTCTAATTGAGGATTAAACCAGCATTCATTAAAAACCATTGTTTAATCAAGCATTCTTTTTTTAGCAGATAAAAAATATCTGTGCCACTGCCAAAGAGTTATTAAATACATACACCTGCCCTGATGGAGAATGCAGCAAACCAGGATGGATTGCCAGGCTTCTGACTAATTTAACCCATTATAGAGGTGACAGGGCCAGAATCATGGCTGAATAGGAGGATAGAGATATTGCGCTGTGTCCACATTTACAGTTCCAACCAACTAAATCATTTTTTTTTGCAAATAAGTTTAGTGGGTTCTCTCTTAGTGGCCCAAATGTTTGCTTAAAAAAAAAGTGCACTTCACGGAATCATGTTTAAGAAATGTAACAACTATTTCCTTTATTGTTATTTTAAAAATGTCTTTATAGTGGAGCTATTAAAATAGCCAGATACTTTCAGAACATTTCTGCTTGACTTTGAGTTGGAAAAGACTCCAGTGAGAACAAAATACACAAAACTTTGCCCATTTCAAATATGATAAAGTTGAGATTGAAGTTCAGTGGTGGTAAAGGTGGGTTTCATTCTTTGTTTTAAATAATTCTTTCCTGTTTTAATTTTTACAATGAGCATGTACTGTATTTGAAATTTAGCTAAAGATATACATGTAGATATAATTATAGATGCAGTTAAAGTTACACTGAGTCAATAAGTATAGTGGTTAACAGCAAGGGATGTGGAATCTGACAGACCTTGGTTCACATTTCACCTCTGCTATTTATAATTATGTGGCCTTGGGCAAGTTTCCTAACCTCTTTCATAAAATGCAGATAATGGGAAGCGGCTGTGGCTCAATAGGTTGGCTCCCGTTTACCATATGGGAGGCCTGGGGTTCGATTCCAGGGCCTCCTGATTAAGGCAAGCCAACCTGCACGGTGCAGCAAGATGATCCAACAAAGGGATACAAGCAGACACAGAAAAATGCAAAGCAAAATGGACACAGTGAGCACAAGCAGCAAGGTGGAGATAAATAAATAAATAAATAAAAATAAATAAAAAAAAAATAAAATGCAGATAATAATACCGACCTTGAAGGATTACTGGGAGGTTTATACATGAAAATGTATGTAAAGTTCTTAGCACAGCGCCTAATGCAAAAAAGTTTCTAATTAATGTGCATTATTATTTGTATTATTATTACTGGCATAGTGCTTTAAGCTTTTTGAAGTTTTTTTCTGTCAGTCCCAATAGTAGATGGAATAATAAAAGTGATAATAATAAAGAAATGACCTTGACCAAAAAGGGTAAAGGGTAAAGACAAATGAGTTTGTTTGGCTAAGAGACGTCAAAGTGAGTCGGGAGGTCATTCCAGAAGTTACAATTATGCACGTCTCAGCAGGATCTCATTGACTGCCAAAGTAAATATTGCCTCAAATAGCAGGGCTCCTGAGGGCTCTGGAGACACCCAGACACTATAGGCAGGGCGGACAGCTTAAGACTTTGGTGCCCTGCCAGTGGACCCTACTTTGGAATTTATGCTTTCCAGTGTGACAGAGTTGGACTCAGTTGTGGTTTCCCTATACATGGCTCTTCTGCCCCTCTATTTGAACCTATAGTTACTACTAGAGTTGATAGGTGTGTGTCCAAGATACTTAAATTTTGGGGCTGTCCATGTGCCAGTTGGGCACTGAATCTCAACAGAGTTGTAACACCTACTCTCCAGTTCATTAGACTCACCCAAAGAGATGATGTGGACAACAACCATCCAAGGAACAGAGAGATTCTGCAACCGCAAGTAAGATAGTCCCATCCATCTGCCTCATAGGATCTAAGACCCCTCTCAATTAAAGGTGGAGTGGGCATCACCTTCCCAGAATACTCATGATTGGGGAATGAATGAGGGACTAGAGTAGACTTATTCTTATTCTACTATAGACTTATTGTGATTCTAACAATGGAAGAACTTTTATCATTGATGTGGAGGAAGTGGCCACCAGAGGTTCAGTGGGGAGGAAGAGGAAAAATAAGTGTAATATGGGGGCATTCTTGGGACTTGGGAATTGTCCTGAATGACATTGGAATGACAGATATAGGCCATTGTATATCTTCTTTTTATAATTTTGTATTAAAAAAAGATATTTAGATAACATAAATGTTACATAAAAAATATAAGGGATTCCCATATGCCCTGCTCCTCACACTGTCCACATTTACCCTCATTAACAACACCCATCATTAGTGTGGTACATTCATTTCAATTGATAAACACATTTTGGAGCTTTGCCACTAAGCATGGGTTATAGTTTACATTGTAGTTTACACTCTCTCCCACACAATTCTGTAGGTTATGGCAAGATATATAATAGCTTGTATCTGTCATTGCAATGTCATTCAGGATGATTCCTATGTCCTAAAATTGCCCCTGTATTACACCTGTTTTTCCCTCTCCCTGCCTTCAGAACCTCCAGTGGCGACAACCTCCCCTTCAATGATATGATTTCTTCCTTTGGTAGAATCACAATGTCTATAGTAGAAGATTGGGGAATAAATTATGGACTAAAGTAGACTTACTGATATACGCATCATATTAAATTGCATTCACAACAACACGTAATGAACCAGATCTAACAGATCATAAGAAAAAAAATGTTCTGCTAACATTATGCAAAGTAAAGTCTAGAAGAGATACCAATTATCTTTCTAGTGTTGTTTTTTTATGGACTTAGATTTTTTATTTGTTCTTTTTTTTTTCATTTTATTGCCTTCAAGAAAACTGTCTTCTTATTTACCATTCTTAGAGATTTCACTTGTGGAAAAGGATTTGGTTTAGAGTGGTGTTTCTTCAAGCACTAAGTGGAAGGCCTATTAAAACACAGATTTCTGGGCCCAAACCCCAGAGTTTCTGATGTAGTAGGGAACTACTAACAAGTTCCCAAGTGACACTGATACTGCCAGTTTAGGAACTATATTTGAAATGACTGAATTAGAATAAAGGGTCACAGAATCTTTATGTTTATAGCTGATTAGAGGAAAGTGAATCTATTATTTATTCACCTATAACCAGGAGGTGTGTTTCCACCCTGATTCAAGGCAGTCAATACAGAAAGTCAGGCTTTTTGCCTCCTTTATCCTGTATCCATTGAGCTGGGCTGATAAACACATTTATAATCCCTTCTATATATTTTAGATAATTGTCAGACAAATGGCTTTTGCTTCCCTCTATCTTAGAATGCCTCCAAAAATAGCTGAATGAAAAGTCCTAGAGAAGTTGGCTGGTAGAGCTTGCTTCCAAGGAGAACATGGTTAAAGATATTTAGGAGATCCACTCCTGCCTTTCAAAAACCTATGTTCAACTTTAAAGCATATTACTTACCTACAGTGGTAAAAACTGCATGGTACTGGCATAAAGATAAACAGAATGACCAATGGAACTGAATTAAGAACTCAGAAACAGACCCTCACATCTACAGTCAAGTGATTTTTGACAAGGCAGTCAATCCCTCCCAGCTGAGCCAGAACAGTCTATTCAACAAATGGTTCTGAGAGAACTGAATAGCCATATCCAAAAGAAAGAGGACCCTTATCTCACACCTTCTACAAAAAATAACTCAAAGTGAGGCAAAAGGAGTTGGAGTGGACATCACCATCCCAGTCCCCTCAGGATTGGGGGAAGAACTATGGACTAGAGAGGACTTGATGGTATTCTCTTGTTCACATATGGTGATTCTAGCAATGCAAGAAATTATAACAATGAGGTGGAGCCAGTGGCCACTTGACACTTTTGGGGTAGGGAGGGGATGAGCAGTTGAAATACAGGGGCTTCTTTGGGAGTTGGAGGTTGTCCTGAGTACCGTTGTGGCAACGGATGTAGGCCATTTTAAATCAACACACACCACTCAGAACTGAGTGGGAGAGAGTGTGGTCTACAGTGTGAACTGTGGTCTATGGTTGGTGGCAAGGCTCCAGGATGTGTAAGTTCATTGAGGGTGGTGGGCCACACTGTGGGAGATGTTTGTGTGGGATGTGGTGGGAGATGTGGGAGGTGGGCAACATGGGAATTCCAGTGGGTTTCGCGTAATTTTTTGGGTAATCTAAGCACCTCTTAAAATATATGTATATATATATATATATATATAAATAACATTTTTGTAAGCAAATACACATATATGCATATATATTTATATATCATTTTGCAAATGTCTGTATGTATTGTGAGAATTTTGATTTTTACCCATAATAATAATAAAAAAAACCTAAATATAAAATTACAAACATGAAACTCCTAGAAGAAAATGTAGGAAAACATCCCCAAGATCATGTGTTAAGTGGTATTTTCTTAAACCTTATACCTAAAGCACAAGCAACAAAGGAAAAAATAGATAAATGGGACCTCTTGAAAATTAAAAACTTTTGCACCTTAAAGGACTTTGTTAAAAGGGTAAAAAGGCAGCCGACTTAATTGGAGGAAATATTTGGCAATTACATATTGATAAGGGTTTAATATCCATGATATATAAAGAGATCATACAACTCAACACTAAAAA
The DNA here is from genome assembly GCA_026826555.1 of Tolypeutes matacus. Lineage (NCBI taxonomy): Eukaryota > Metazoa > Chordata > Mammalia > Cingulata > Chlamyphoridae > Tolypeutes > Tolypeutes matacus. Next base: position 1,765,151 of record JAKSZT010054502.1, on the reverse strand, counting down.
TACAAACTACCAGATTAAAAAATGGACAAAAGACTTGAAAAGACAATTGCCCAAAGAAGTTATAAAATGGCAAAAAAATACACATGGAAAAATGTTCAACACCACTAGTGATTAGGAAAATGCAAATCAAAACTACAATGAGATATCATTTCACACCTATTAGACTGGGCACTATTTAAAAGTCAGAAAACTGTAAATGTTGGAGAGGATGTGGAAAGATAATAATGCATATTCACTGCTGGTGAGAACATAGAATGCTATAGCCACTGTGGAGGACTGTTTGTCAGTTTCTAAGGAAGTCGAGTATAGACTTCTAGGTATATACCCAGAAGAACTCAGAGCAGTGACACCAATAGACATCTGTACACTGATGTTCACAGCAGTATTATTCATGATTGCCAAAAGTTGGAAACAACTCAGTTGTCCATCAGCTGAAGAATGGATAAACAAATTGTGGTGTATACTCATGATGGAATATTATGCAACGGTAAGAAGAAATGAAGTCGTGAAGCATATATGAACATGTTTCAACTTGGAGGGCATTATACTGAGTGAAGCAAGCCAGACACAAAAGGAGTAATACTGTATGATTGCACTATTATGAACTAAATATATTATATATACTCATGGAATTAAAAATTAGAATATAGGTCACCAGAAATAGAATGAGGATAGAATATGGAAAGCTGATTGTTAATCCGAGCAGAATTGGTTAAAAGGTTGCTTGTAAATCCTTGGAGATGAATGGAAATGGTGAGAACACATTATGGTGTTTGTGGCTAACAGAGCTTTTACATGGGTAGGTCAGTGGTCCAAAGAGAAAGTCTAAGGACATGTATATTAATAGAAGGAAAGCTAAAAACTGTAACAAGGGACTGTATAACATAGTGAAACCTCATGTAAAATATGAATATGGGTGATATTGCATGTGAAGACTGTTTTATAAAATATAAATACAAATATACTAGAGAGAAGGAAGCAGAATAGCAAGTATGTACGGAAGGCGAAGCATAGAGAGATCGAAAGGCAATGAGTTTTGTTTGTTTGTTTGGTTTGTTGGTTTTGTTTTTTATTATTATTACTGGAATAATGAAAATGCTCTAAAATGATTGAAGTGATGATTGCACAACTATTAGATTATACCAAATAACATTGATTGTACTCTTTGGATGGATTTATGCTTTAATGAAATGTATCAATAAAATTAATTGTTAAAAAAATGCTATGCCCAAGATTATGATCCCAGAGGATGCTGCCATGGCCTAAATCAATAAAATGAGTATAAATTAATAACAAAATAAGTTGATAAGTAGAGTGGCAGGGGGATGTCCACCTTGTTGGTTTTCAACCTGTGGGACCTGGGAACCACAAGACTATCTGTAGGTAGATGCTGTAACCATTAATAAAACATGAGTCCATTTTAAAGTATTACTAAATTTATGTAAACATGTTTTTCATATGTTCTTTTCATCTAATGGATACAGAAAGCACACTGCAGTGATATGGAGTTTCTGGAAATTTTGATGTGAAAAGGGGACCCTAATATTTTTTAAAGTTTGAGGGATTACCTTTCTAGTCCAAGTTCCTCAGTTTGCAATAAGGCAAAAAGACTTATAATTGAATAAGGCTATCAAAGTCCAGAGAGGAAAGGTGAATTTTCTGAGGTCTCCTCATTGCTAATATGTGTATGTGTACATATTTTTATACATATTGATCTATTTTTTTAAGTACCTTGTATGTGCTCAGCACTGAGCTAAGCATGTAGGATGGGGGGGTGGGGGGCGGTACATATAAGTAGTAGAAGAAATGGTACCTGCCTGTAAGGAGCTCACATTTCTAGTTTTCAGGTAAGATCATTGTATTATATTATCACTTGTGTGATGCAGACTGCAAGTGTTTTAGGAGTTCAGATATAGGGAGGAGTGCCAAGAGTTTGTATAGTTAGGGAAGATTTCACAGATAAGTTGGGCCTTGAGTGGTGGATAGATTGGAGAAGGAGACATTGTTAACTACTATTAGTAATAGTAGTAGCAGAAGCACCAACAGCAAAATATAAGAGAGTATATCAAAGAAATAAAAATTCAGACTCCCATAACTTGCTAAAGACAATAACTTTAAACATGTTAACATTTTAGTTGTGCTAATTTCTAATCTTTTTTATTTTGTGCAAGCTTGGTATGTATATTATATGCCAGTATATAATTTTGAAATGTTTGAGAACTTCCTTATCCATGAAAAGAAACTGCTTTCACGTACTGATAAAAAGGAACCTATTCATTTGTTTTTACTTGTCATGTCTTCACTTTGACCCTTTTGGGTCAAATAGCCCCCTTTCTTTCCTAAGCCCATTATGATCTCTTCCATACACATTTCTCCCAGTTCCCTGACCCATCTCACTGTCCATCTGAAGAAACTTATGCCTCCAAATTATTTTCTTTAAAGATAACATTTATTGCATCCCTACTATGTGCCAAGTACTATTGTGGATTCCTTACATTCATTATGTCTCAAATATTCACAACCATTTTACCCCAGTAGGTTCTGTGTTCCATTAAGAGAAGGGTCATGTCTATTTTGTTTACCATTGCATATCTATGTTTTAGCACAGTGACTGATATCTAATAAGTGGTTGATAAATATTTGTTGGATAAATGATACTTTTCTTTTTTCTCTGTGAGGAAATTGAGACTCAGAGAAATTAACCTAAATCCACAAATTTGTGGAGCCAGGATTTCAAATCCGATCTGCAATGGGGCAGCCTAAGATAGTGGTTAAAAACTCAAACACCCAGCTGAGGCAACAAAATGACTGTGAAACTGTCCTGCGGTAGATCCTCCATCCCAAACATGGCCTGAGAGGATTACATCTGGTTCCAGAAACCAGTGATGCTTAAAGGTTTCCACAAGTGAATGGGAGTGCTTTTTAATCATGAAAACACAATGCCTGAATTATCATTCTCCCTGTGGCACCAAGTCACCCGTCTTTTGCTTGAAACTGGAGCCGCTTCTTGGTGAGGGAAGGAGGAAGGTTTGCACCTTCTGGCTTCCTGCCTCCTCTCCTTAGACTTCTGGGTGGGTGGATGGTATAGCTTGGCTGTAATAATCATCATTGAACAATATATCTTTGAATCTCATGGTTGATTTTCCCAGAGGGCATTGGGTCAGGCATTTGTTTGGGGGTTGGAAAGCAGACATGGGCCCATGGACTCTCCTATGACACTAGCCTTTTTCTGCTACTTGCTGTGGCCTTTCAGAATTTTTACCAGGGACATAAAGTGGTATGACTCGTGAATTTAACTATAAAATGAATGAATTTATATTAAATTTTCCTGAAACTCAAAAAAATAAAATAAAAAACCTCAAACACTGGAATCAAACCAAACAGCCTGGCTTGAATACTATCTCTGCCACTTCTTAACTACGGGATTTTGGGGAAATTGATTCAGCTTCTCTGTGCTTCAGTTTCTTCATCTGTTAAATGAAGATGATTATACAATATTAATGATGATAATATAGTAATTTACCATAAATTTGTAATGAGGAGCATATGAGTTAATATTTGTAAAATACTTTGAAAAATGCAGAGTGCATAGTAAGTGCTATTTAAGTGCATGCTTAATAAATAAAATGATTTTTTAAACTCTGTTCTTTCTATATTACTAAACTGATTCTCTAATACAAAGCATTACATCTCTGCTTTGTTTGTTTTCCTGTCTGAACAACTCTCTTTCACCTTTGCTTTTATATTGCTTCTCACTTTTGACTAGTTAATACTTGTTAAATTCCACTTTCCATTGTACGTTCCATTGTCTAACATTTATTGCTAATGTAGGGAAGCAGAGATAACAGGCAGAAGAACAGAGGGGAAGAATAAAAAGTCAATAGGACAGAAATCATAGATAATATGGCCCGTAAAAGATTGAGAGAATTCCCTAAGTTCTTTTTTTTTTTTTTTTTTTTTTATGGGTGAGACAGTGTGAGATATATATATATATATATATATATATTTTATTATGGGTAAAAATCAAAATTCTCACAATACATACAAACATTTGCAAAATGATATATAAATATATATGCATATATGTGTATTTGCTTACAAAAATGTTATTTATATATATATATATACATATATTTTAAGAGGTGCTTAGATTACCTAAGTTCTTGATTTCCTGATTTTCTGTTCTCAAGATCCACACAATACCCTTACATGCTCGCAGTAAATGCTCATTGTTTGTTTCTGTCCTTTACAACAAAAGGTTGCCTTCTAATTTATATTCATAATGGTAAGTCAAAGTTTTTAGTAACTGTTAATTGTATTTAAATAATCTTTACTGAAGAATTAACTTTGGAAGGTGTAGCAGTTTGATATTGTTTATGAATTCCAAAAATAGATATTGGATTATGTTTGTAAACTGGTCTGTTCCTCTGGGCATATTATGTTGTATTGGATTCAGAGGTTTCACTCTTACTTGACTAAATTATGAGTAAGGCTTTGATTGAGCCATGCCAGTAGGACATTGAGTCCCAGCCCCTTGGTGGGTGGGGACTCAGAGGAAACTACATGGCAAGAGGAGTTAGTTGGAGTTTTGATATTGGAGCCCTGGGAAGTAAACACACAGAGAAGCAGATATGTGAGGAAGGAGTGAAGGCTCCAGCAGACACGGCGGAGGCCCCAGGAAGAGCGTTGAGCCATTAGCCTGATAGTCTACAGTTGCCCTTGTGGAGCTAGCAGAGCAGCTGAGCCCGGAGAGAAATGAGTGCCAGGAGAGAGAAAAGACTTATCCCAGGCTACAGCTGATATTGGAAGAAGCTGGGACCAAGAGGAAGAAGAAGCCTGAACCCTTGCAGATGTCAGCAGCCTTGCTCCAACACTTGGCAACAGACTTTGGTGAGGGAAGTAACTTACACTTTATGGCCTGGTAACTGTAAGCTTCTACCCCAAATAAATACCCATTATAAATGCCCACAGATTTCTGGTACTTTGCATCAGCACCCTTTTGGCTAACTAATACAGAAGGTATTACAACAATTCTCTTTAATTAAAAAAATGGTGTTTAACAAGGAAAGAAAAAGTGGTAACCCACTTTCATTGAGCATGTACTATGTACCCGACACTGCTTTATGTATTCTTCATACGTTATTCTAATATCTTTTACCTGGATTTCATTTTTTTCCAGATAGAACTGAATAATAATCATCAAAAGGATATTAAGTCTCTGCATTCAGAATAATTTTCTTACTGTGTCCTACCCAATTGGAAATTGTATGAGGTAAATGAGGGAAGACAGGATACAGGGCATGGCAAATAGTCAACACTTGATAGCTATTTGTTAAATGAATTAATGAATGTTTCAAAAGCATAATGACTTTGTAACTAAGAATTTAAACCATTTATCAATTCAGAAAAAATATATTTTAATATCTACTATGTGTCAGGCACAGTTCTAGGTGCTACAGATATTGCATAAATACTTTAGGTAAAGTTGATAGACTTCATGGAGTTTTCATTTTAGTAGGGGTTAACAGACAATAAAGATATATAGAAATATACCAGATAATAAGTTCTACAAAGTACAATAAACCAGAATAAGGGGAGAGAAAATGACAGAGGTGGGGATATTATTTTATATTTGGTGGTCGGGAGAAGCATCTCTGAGAACCAGACAGTGAGTAGAATGAAGTGAAGGCATGAGCCAAAAGAATGTCGTAGGGTAAGATATCCCAAGCAATAAGACCAGCAAATATAAAGGCTCTGATATCTGCTTAGAGTGAGGAACAGCATGAAGGTCACTCTGGTTGGTGAAGGATAAACAATGAATGAAAAAAATGAATGATAGGATATGAGGTAATCAGGTTAACAGAGACCAGGTCACGTGGAGCCTTTCAGGCTTTTACAATGACTTTTTATTGTGAGTGAGAGGAGACTTTTGTAATACAAAATAAAATAGACATTTGGACAATGGCTTGAATTTGTTATTTTAATTGAGATGTTTTGATATTTTGTATAGTCACATAACATTGGATTCTGAATATTTCAACATCATAAATATCCCATTTTTTATCCCACCCCAAGGACAACTCTAGAAGAACTTTGAGTTCAACATTTTGTTAGTACAATAATTTGATTAAAGACTGTCTTATTGAGGGTGAATCAAACAGATACCATTTTCCCTAGTATGGTAGCAGTCATGCCTCTGGAATTTCTTTTATTTGCCTACTATCTTTTCTGACATTTGTTTTTTTTTCCCCACTATATAGCATAAACTTAAGAGCTTACAGACCTTAACTGGAATTTCTTTTCCTAGGCAATACCAACTGCTATCTTGATTTTTTTCCTAGGGATATCTTCTCAAATAATGGAAGTAGAAAATTCTTTTGGGGAATTCTGACAAATTTGAAGGTTTCCTGATAGGAAAAAAACATCCTCTGAAGAAATGATTAAAATATAATCACTTTTATTTTCAAAATTTTACTGTTTTAATGCTTATTGGTAATGTAGCATTTTTGGAAATGAAAAATAAACTAGTGAAATATAATAACAGTAGTAGTGAAAATGAACTAATACTATAACCCCACTACAGAATGTTAAATCAAATTCATAGTATGGATGAGATCATATCCCCTTTGTAGAAGTTCCATTTAAATCAATTTAGTAAACATTTTCTATTGTTTCTGGTAGAAGGCTGGGTGCTGTGAACAATGTGGGCAGCAACTGCATTTAAGGTGAATGAATATTCCATTAAGCAGGGCAGATGAGGTATCTTGTTCTTCTGAAACATCTATGGTGGAGTTTTTGACCCCAGTCTCAAATGTTAAAAGTGTTAAACAGGAGGCAGCAGCAGTAGTCTTCCACTACAACAGTCGTGGAGTATGGTTGGGCATTTCTTGCTTGCTGGCAATTTGACCCCCAAGCCTGGTTCTTGGCCTTCCCAGAGATTCTATGAGTTATTCAATTAATTTTACTAAATTTCTTTCTCATTTAACTAGCTGCAGTAGATTTGGGTTTTAGTACCTAAGAAACCAGATGAATATATGTGGAACCAGCCTTCACTAATTAGCACATTTGCCCAAATTAACTAGCTGACATAAAAGCCCCTTAGAGGACTCAGGTTAGGTAGGTTTTAAAGAAAGAGGCCATAAAGCCTTGTGACTCTGAGGTCAGGCAAATCAAGTCCAAGATCTGCTCTACCTTTCTCTCTTGCATATATATGCATATACACCCATATTAAGATGTGGTTTCATGATCTTGCCTAGTTTTAAATTCCAAATGGTAATAGATGGTGTATTAGTCAGCCAAAGGGGTGCTGATGCAAAGTATCAGAAATCTGTTGGCTTTTATAAAGAGTATTTATTTTGGGTAAAAGCTTGTAGTTAAAAGGCCCTAAAGAGTCAATATTGCTTTCTTACCAAGGATGGTTGCTGATCTCTGCAAGTGTTCAGCCTTCCTCTCTCTCAGGTACAGGCTGGCATAAGGCTCATCTATCATGGCTTCTTCTTCCTCTTGAGGCTCTGTGGGCCCAGCTTCTTCCCAATCTCAGCTATAGGCTATCCAGCAAATGGCTCATCTCTCTTCCCGGGGCCACAAGATCAAAAGTCTCTCCTCTGCCGTGTCTATGGCACATTCTCTCTCTTCCTGTGTGTCTTTTTGATTGACTGCCAGTTTATATCAGCACACCAAAGGGGTGGGGACTTAACCTGAGTTACACCCTACTGATGTGGTCAAATCAAAGCCCTAATCTTAAAATAATTTAATCAAAGACATCTCAGCTGAATCTAATACAATCAAAGGGTAATATGCCCAGAGGAACAGACCAGTTTACAAACATAATCCTTATCTTTTTGGAGGTTCATAAATAATCTCAAACTGCCACAGGTGGCTAGACTAGTTATAGGCATTCTTCATCAAATTTACAACTGACACAGTTATGCCACTTTAAGAATACTACTCAACTCTAAGCAGTGAACCAACATATGAAAAACATTGGAAAAGGTATCTCCTTTCAGAGAAATTTCTAACCTGCCATTTATATCAAGAACTCACTTCCACAGTTATCTGTATGCTGAGCTGACTGACAGCCCTTAGATACCATTAGATCATATGCAGGGGACATAGAATCATCATTGACATTGTAATCATCTTAGCTTAGCTTAGATGTGAACATTTTCTTGTTTAGTAAATTCACAAGAATATACCATAAGAACTTCTGTAAATCAAAAGATACATTAAGAGAATGAAAAGGCAAGCTATGGTGTGGGAGAAGATAGATATAGTACATTAATGTGACAAATAATTTATATATATAATATATATAAAGATTTCCGACAAATCAATAAGGAAAAGAGAAGGCAAAGGAATTTTTTTAAGTGGGAAAAAAAGGACTTCTTGGAAAATGGTTTTGGAGTAAGTAGGCAGAGACTGACTCTCTCACAAAATAACAGAGAAGGAAGGTACCCATCTAAAGGAGATGCTTTGGATATATATAGAATGGGAAGGTGCTCTGAGTTATCTAGGAGGATACTGGAAAGATAAAGAAGAAAACCATGAGTTGCTCGCCCCTTTGGCTGGAAAAGGAATTCATACCCTGCACTCTCAGAAAATAACCTCAGTGCCCCAAGCTCGCTGATGTGAAGGGACTGGGAAGGGGTATTCCCTGGGAGGAAGGGAGGTCTTGCAGAGGGTGGAGAATGGTTTTTTACAGTGAGTTTGGCCAGCTGAGCCCCCTTTGAATCTTGGAAGGGACACTGACCTGATGGGGAGAGGGGGAGGGGGAAGGGGTATCCATTCAGGCATGCTGTCATGCCAAGCTGCCAGACCAGGGTCAGAAAGCAATTAGATTAGAGAGGGGATGGGGACAGGTTGCTAATCATCAGGACTTTAGCAAGTTACAGAAATCTGAAAATGCCTGGGGGAGAGGAGGTAGATAGATGTCTGAAGGCCAATTAACCTAAGGAGAAAATTTAGCTCAATGGAGGAATTCCTGATTTGCATATACGGGGCCCCTTGTTCGATTCCCAGGTTGAACAAGAGAGTGATCCCCCTGGTTATCAGACATCCAGCTGATACTTTATGACAGGGAATATATAGACATTCTCTTTGTTTGAGGCTTCTTTGGATCTGTTATTTTTTTAAAAAAGATTATTTTATTTTATATTTTTAAAATTTAATGAATAAAACCTATTACATCACCTGCAGAGGGCAGACTGCAGGGTGATTGATTGATGAGCACCAGCAGTCTGAGAAGCTCCTTAAGGGTCCTAAGAGGGAAGGCTGTTTTACCATGGCTGTTTGTTGTTGTTGTTGCTGCTTTTTTGCTTCTCGATTGTTGTATTTCCCCTTTCTTTGTTTCCCCTCATTTTTTTCTATTACTGATTTTTTCTTACCTAAGTTATTTCTTTTCTTTCCTTCATTTTTCCATCTTCTGTTTTTTGTTTTTCATTCATTCTACATGTTTTTGTTTTGTCTACAATTTTTTAAACTTATGTTTCTCTCTTTCACTCTTTTCTGTTTTCATTCCTTATTTTCTACTTTTTCTTTTCTTTTTTCTTTTCCTCTCTTCTCATCATTATGACCTTTTATTCATTCAATATACTTTTCTTTATTTTTTTTCTCATATCATTTTTTTCTCTTCCACTGTTAAAATCTTATTCTTCTGTACCTCTTATGATGTTTTACTCATGTTATTTATTTTCCTAGGTCTTGTGTGGCTCCTCTTCTACCTTTTCTACTAATATTCCTATTATACCTTTCTCTTCTTATATCTTTGCTTTTCTCTGGTCCTAATTTTTTTTCAAGGAAACACAGACAATAGCAAGGAAATAGAATAAGAGAAATGAAGTGCCAAAGTGAAACCTTACAACACACAAAAACAACAAGAAAATAAAACCTTAGAGTAGAAACAGAAGCCAACCATCCCAATAAACCCATCAAGATAAACAGAAGCCTAGACACCAAGAAAAAATTACAAACCATATCAAGAAACAGGAAGAGATGGACCAGTCTAAAGAACAAACAGGAGGAGATGCAGAAGATGGAACAACTAATCAAAGATGTCCAAACAAATATCATGAATCAACTTATTAAGTGAAGGAAGAGAATAAGGATTTTAAGAAGACATTGGGAGAACATACAGAAGAAGTTGTAAACATAAATAAAAAGATAACAGTCCTGATATTGATGAATGTCACAATGCAAGAAATAAAACATACACTGGAGGCACATTACAGAAAATTTGAACAAGCAGAGGAAAGAATCAGTGATGTTGAAGCCAGTTCATCTGAAATCAGGCAGATAGTAGAAAAGATAGAAAAAATCCAGCAGGACTTAAAGGATTTGAATCACAACACAAAACACACAAACATACACATTATAGGCATCCCAGAGGGAGAAGAGGAGGGAAAGCAGGCAGAAAGAGTGTTGGAGGAAATAATGGCTGAAAATTTCCCAACTCTATTGAGGGACATGGGCATACATATCCAGGAAGCACAGCACACCCCAAACAGTATATATCCTAACAGGCCTATCCCAAGACATATACTTGTCAATTTATCCAATGCTCAAGAAAAAGAGAGAATATTGAAAGTAGCAAGAGAAAAGAGATCCATCACATACAAGGGAAGCTCAATAAGATTAAGTGCTGATTTCTCACCTGAAACTATGGAGGCAAGAAGGCAATGGTATAACATAGTTAAGGTGCCAAAAGAAAACTTGCAGCCAACAATTATCTATCCAGCAAAGCTGGCATTCAAAATGAGGGAGAGTTCGAAATATCCACAGATAAACAGAAATTGAGAGTTTATGAATAAGAAACCTTCCCTTCAAGAAATAATAAAGGGAGTTCCACAGGTTGAAAGGAAAAACCAGGAGAGAGACAGATGGAGGAGAGTGTAAGAATAACTAAAAAGATAAAAAGATAAATATAAACAACATATAGCATAAATAAACCTAAAGAAAAGGTGGCTAATAAAAGTAATTCCTTGAAAGTAATAACACTGGATGTTAATGGATTAAATCTCCCATCAAGAGACACAGACTGGCAGATTGGAAAAGGAAATATGACCGAACTATATCTTACCTAAAAGAAACTCACCTTAGAACCAGGGACACAAGGAGGCTAAAAGTGAATGGTTGGAAAACAATTTTACATGCAAAGAATAACCAAAATAGGGCAGGAAGAGCAATATTAATATCAGACAAAATAGACTTTAAATGTAAAACTATTTTAAGAAACAAAGAGGGACACTATATATTAATAAAAGGGGAAACATATCAAGAAGAAAGAACAATCATAAATATTTATACTCCTTAATAGGGCACCTCATAACATGAGTCAAACATTTAGAAAAAACAAATGGAGAAATAGAAGCCTCTACAAGTACAGTGGGAGACTTTAATACACCCTTATTACCATTAGTCAGAACAACTCAATAAAGAAACAAAGACCTTGAATAATACATTAGAGGATCTGGACCTAATAGACATATTCAAAACATTATAGCCAAAAACGGCAGGATATACATTCATCTCGAGTGCATATAGATCATTCTCCAGGATATCCACATGCTAGGCCACAGAACAACTCTCAAAGAATTCAGAAAGATTGAAATTATACATAATAATGTTTCTGACTACAATGGAATGAAGCTGGAAATCAGCAAGGGGCAGAGGAGCAGATTAGGCACAAAGATATGGAAGTTAAATAACACGCTCTTAGGCAATCAGTGGGTCAAGGAGGAAATTGCAAAGAAATTAGTAACTACATTGAAATGAATGAAAATGACTACACAACATATCAAAATCTATGGGATGCAGCAAAAGCCATACTGAGATGGAAATTCATAGCAATAAATATATTAAAAAGAAAAAAGAGCTAAAATCCAAGACCTAACTGCACATCTGTAGGAATTGGAAAGACAGTTAACTAACCCCAAAGAAGTAAAAGAAGGAAATAACAAGGACTAGAGCAGAACTAAATGAAATTGAAAATAAGGAAGCACTAGAAGAAATAAAGAAAACCAAAAGCTGAGTTTTTGAGAAGATTAATAAAATTGACACATCCTTATCTAGACTTAACAAAGAAAAAAAAGAGAGAAGATGGAAATGCATAAAAGAAGAAAAGAGGAAGGGGATATCACCAAAGTATCAAAGAGGATACTTTGAAAAAATGTATGCCAACAAGATGGATAGTTTAGAGGAAACTGACAAATTCCTAGAAACACACAAGCAGCCTACATTGAGGAAAGAAGAAATTGATGAACTCAACAGAACAATCACAAGTAATGAGATGGAATTAGTCATGAAAAACATCCCAACTAAGAAGAGCCAAGGACCAGATGACTTCCAAGATTAATTCTACCAAACATTCCAGAAAGAACTAACACCAATCATGCTTAAACTCTTCCAAAATATAGAAGTGGAGGAGTCATTGCCTAACTCATTCTATGATGCCAACGTCACCCTAATACCATAGCCTCAAACAAAGATGCCATGAGAAAGGAATACTATAGACCAATCTCTCTAATGAACCTAGGTGTTAAAATCTCCAACAAAATACTTGCTAGTCATATTGAAGAATACATCAAATGAATTATACACCATGACCGAGTAGGCTTCATCCATGGTATGCAAGGATGGTTCAACATAAGAAAATCAATCAATGTAATACACCACATAAACAGATCAAAAGAAAAAAACTTACATGATCTGTATAGCTGCAGAAAAAGCATTTGACAAAATACAGCACCCTTTCCTGATAAAAACACTCCAAAAGATAGGAATAGAAGAAAACTTCCTCAACATGATAAAGGATATATATGAAAAATCCACCGTTAACATCATATTCAATTGTGAAATGCTAAAGGCTTTCCCTCTAAGATCTGGAACTAGACAAGGATGTCTACTGTCACCAGTTATATTTCACATTGTGTTAGAAGTACTTGCTCAAGCACTTAAGCAAGCAAAAGTTATAAAAGGCATCCAAATTGGAAAGGAAGAAGTCAAAACTTCACTATTTGCAGATGACATGATCCTATACTTTGAAAGCCCTGAGAAATCTACAACAAAGTTTCTAGAGCTTATACATGTATTCAGTAAAATGACAGGTTATACGATAATTGTTCAAAATCAGTAGCATTTCTGTCCACCAATAATGACCAATTTGAAGAGGAAATCAAGAAAAAAACTGATTTACAGTAGCAACTAAAAGAATCAAACAACGTGGAATAAATTTAACTAAAGATGTAAACAACCTGTATGCAGAAAGTACACAATACTGTTAAAGGAAATCAAAGAAGACCTAAGTAAATGAAAGAATATTTCCTGTTCATGTATAGGAAGACAGACATCATTAAAATGTCTATTCGACCCAAACTGAATTACAGATTTAACATTATCCAAATTAAAATTGCCACAGCATTTTTTACTGAATTGGAAAAGCTAATTATGAAATTTATTTGGAAGGGCAAGAGGGCCCGATCAGCCAAAGACATATAAATCGGAGGAATCACACTATCTGTCTTTAAAACACACTAAAACAGTGGTCAAAATTGCATGGTGTCACAAGGATAGATATTGTAACCAGTGGAATCAAATTGAGAGTTCTGATATAGATCTTCACATATAGAGTCAACTGATATTTGACAAGGCCACCAGGCCCATTCAACTGGGAGAGAATGGCCTCTTCAACAAATGGTGCCTGGAAAACTGGATATCCATATCCAAAAGACTGAGAGAGGAACACCATCTCACACCTTATACAAAAATTAACTCAAGATGGATCAAAGATCTAAATATAAGAGCCAACACCATACAGATCTTGGAAGATAACATAGGGAACCATCTACAGGATCTTGTATTAGGAAATGATTTCATGAACTTTACACCCAAAGCACAAGCAATGAAGGAAAAATAGCTAAATGGGACCTCCTCAAAATTAAAAACTTTGCAATTCAAAGAACTTTGTGAAGAAAGTGAAAAGGCAGCCTACACAATGTGAAAAATATTTGGTAACCATATATCTGATAGTGGCTTAATATACAGCATATATAAAGAAATCCTACACCACAAAAATAAAGAAGCAAACAACCCATTTAAAAATGGGCAAGTGACATTCTCCAAGGGAGCAGCAGCAGTCCTCTGAGTGCAGGGACAGTGTCTGTCAAAAGAGGATGGCCCACTGATGAGTTCTTGTTATTGATGACTACCTTTATGAGTCTTTGCTCTTATAACTGAAACTTAGCTTACTGTTATGGGGTGCCTAAGGGTTGCCACCTGAGAGCCTCTTTGTTGCTCAAATGTGGCCTCTCTCTAAGCCAAACTCAGCATATGAATGCATTACCTTCCCCCCAACGTGGGACATGACTCCCGGGGATGAGCCTCCCTGGCAACGAGGGGTTAATACCAAGTGCCAACTGGCAACACAACTGGAAAAAGACCTTGAATAAAAGGGAGAAAATGTAAAGACAAATGAGTTCAAGTGGCTAAGAGACTTCAAAGAGAGTTGGGAGGTCATCCCAAAGGTAACGCTTATGCACACCTCAGTAGGAGCTCTTAGAACATCAAAGTGCATATCACCCCACACATAGGGGCTCCTGAGAGCTCCGGAGACACCCAGGTCCTATATAAGGGGGGATAGCCCCAGAGACTGACGCCTCATAGAACATCAAAGTGCATATCACCCCACACAGAGGGGCTCCTGAGAGCTCTGGAGACACCCAGGTCCTATATAAGGGAGGATAGCCCCAGAGACTGACACCTTATCAGTGGGCTCTATTTTGGAATCTGTGCTCCTGAGAGTGACAGAATTGGACTCAAATAAGTCCTCCCTGCACATGGGTCACCAGTCCCTTCTATTCAAAACTATATGTGGTGCTGGAGTTTTTAAGTTTACTTCCAGAGACTGGAGCCTCTGGCCTACCTATGTGCCAGGTGTGCGTGGAATCTTGGTGGAGCTGCAACTCCTACCCTACAGCTCAATGGACTCATCCAAGTCACCTGGCGAGGAGACAACAATGGGCAACGGCCATCCCAGGGAATGGAGAGGGTCTGCATCGGCAGGCAGGATCATCCCACCCACCATATCCATGGGATATAAGCCCTCTCTCACTTGGAGGTGGAGTGGACATCGCCATCCCAGTCCCCTCAGGATTGGGGGAAGAACTATGGACTAGAGTGGACTTAATGGTATTCTGTTGTACACATATGGTGATTCTAGAAATGGAAGGAATTATAACAGTGAGGTGGAGCCGGTGGCCACTGGACACTTTTGGGGCAGGGAGGGGATGTGCAGTTGAAATACAGGGGCTTTTTTGGGACTTGGATGTTGTCCTGAGTGCCGTTGTGGCAACAGATTTAGGCCATTTTAAATCAGCACACACCATTCAGAACTGTGTGGGAGAGAGTGTGGTCTACGATGTGAACTGTGGTCTATGGTTGATGGCAAGGCCCCAGGATATGTAAGTCCATTGAGGGTGATGGGCCACACTTGTGGGGCATGTTTGTGTGGGATGTGGTGGGAGGTGTGGGAGGTGGGGAACTTGGGAATCCCTGTAGGTTCTGTGTAATATTTAGGTAATCTAAGCACCTTAAAAAAAAAAAAAAACATTTTTGTAAGCAAATGCACATATATGCATATATATTTATATATCATTTTACAAATAAGAAAAATAAAAATAAAAATGGGCAAGTGATTCGAATAGACACTTCTCCAAAGAAGAAGTACAAATGGATAAAAAGCACTTGAAAAGATGCTCAACATCACTAGCTGTTAGGGAAATTCAAATCAAAACTACAATAAGATATCATCTTACACCCATTAGTCTACTGGCTATTAAAAAAACAGAGGATTACAAATGTTGGAGAAGATGTGTAGGAATGGGAACACTTATCCACTGCTGGTGGGACTGTAGAATGGTGCAGCCAGTGTGGAGTACAGTTTTCAGTTCCTCAGGAAGTTATCTATTTACCTACCATATGATCCAACAATCCCACTGCTCATTATATTCCCAGAAGAATTGAAAGCAGGAATATGAACAGATATATGCAAACCAATGTTTATAGTGGCATTGTTCACTATTGACAAAAGTTGGAAACAACCTAAATGTCCATCAACATATGAATGGATAAATAAATTGCGGTATATACATATAATATAATATTACTTAGCTATAAGAAGGAATGCAGTAGTAACACATGGGATAACATAGATGAATCTTGAAGACCTTATGATAAGTGAAGCAAGCCAGGAACTGAAGGACAAATATTACATGACTCAGTGATATGAATTAAGCAAATTGAGCAGACTCACGGAGCTAGAGGCTGGAAGCTAGGTTTACAGGAGACAGAAGGAAAGTATAAGGATTTGCGTCAATGCCTTATGGGCAAAATATATGATAAGTTGGAAGTGTGTAGTTGTGCAGTGGATGGGCATGACAGTGGTGCAGTTATATTATTCGGTTGAGTGGTGTTGATTTGTGTGGGGTGTATTAGTCAGCCAAGGGGTTACTGATGCAAAATACCAGAAATCTGTTGGCTTACATAAAGGTTATTAATTTGGGATAGAAGCTTACAGTTACCAGGCCACAAAGTGTAAGTTACTTCCCTCACCAAAGTCAGTTGCCACATTCTGCAGCATGATGGCTGCTGACATGTGGAAGGGTTCAGTCTTCCTCTTAAGGCTCAGTGGTCCCAGCTTCTTCCAATATCAGCTGTAGGCTGGGATAAGTCTCATCTCTCTCCCAGGCCTTGTTTCTCCCTGGGCACAGCCGCTCTGCTCTCTCCTCAAGGCCAAATATAAACTATCAGGCAAATGGCTTGTCTCTCTTCCTGTTGGCTCTGCTGTGTCTAATGGAGCATTCTGTCTTTCCTCGGGTATCTCTTCTATGTATTTAATTCCTTGGGCTCCAGCATTAAACTCCTACTAATTCATCTGCCATGTCGTTTTCTCTGTAAGTCCTTACTCACAAAGGAGTGGGTACTCAATGTCCTACTGATGTGTCCCTATCAAAGTCTTAATCATAATTTAATCAAGTAAGAGTGAAACCTCTGAATCCAATACAACATAACATGCCCAGAGGAAGAGACCAGTTTACAAACATAATCCAATATCTATTTTTGGAATTCATAAACAATATCAAACTGCCACACTCCACCCTCTGAATTCCAAAAAGACATTACAATATTTAAAAAAACCTTATTTCAGTAAAAATACTAAGTACAAAATCATATCATAATCAGTTTAGGGAAAATACAGTTTTTCTTGGTGCAAAGTCCCTCTGCCATAAAGCTCTGAAATTTACAAAACCATTTATCTGCTTCCAATACACAAATGGAGAGACAAAGGAAACACATTTGCATTATCATAAGGAGAAATTGGGTGGGGGGGAACATGAGTTATGATTCCCCTAGACTTCTGTAATACATCAAGCCATAATTCATTAGATATCAAAGTCTGAGTCATTCTTAAGATGATGGTTTCTTCTCATTAGTGCCACATATGGACCCACCTTTTCCACAGGCATGCCCAATGGCCATTTTCTTGGTTCCCCCCTCATCAAGAATCTGGGTGGTGACCAAGCTCCACACCTCACCCTCCAAGAGTGTTGTGCAGATAGCCACATATTACCCAAATTTTGGTTTACAGTCTTAACTCCCCTAGTACAGTGAAGTGAAGACAACATCCTCCCTAACCTTTGGCATACAGGCCCAACCCTCTCAGAGCAACGAGTTGGTGACCGGACCTTCCCTTATTCTTGGTGGACAGGCCTGCTTCTCTCAGACATATGGGGCATCAACTTCAACCTCCCTGATTCCTGGAGAATGTACATCACCCTCTCTATACCCTGGGGCATCATAACCCTCCCTGAACACCGGGTAGAACATCCACCCTCTTCAACTGCCAGGGCAAACTCACCCCCTCTGTGCACATGGGTGGGGTTCCTCTCTTGGCCCAAAGAGATGTCTTAATTCTAGATTCCAGTTTCCATGGTTTTCCTCTTGAAGTCATTTCCCCTTCAATCTTTCCCTTCCATATCCCTTTTAGTCCAAGCTCACAGTGGTTTTGTTCATACAGCTCTCTCAAAAAGCTTGTTAGTTTAGCATGCAAGAGCAGGGGTCCAAGCCATCAGACCATAATACTTTCCACAAGTCTTTTCTAGATAACTGCATCTTCAATCCTGATTTACAATTTCCAAGTTTAGTTTAGTCCTCAAATGGGGCACTATTGTCTGTGAGGTTGATTTCCAGAGGCTTGGAATTTCTGGAATCAGTTTCTGTTTTCCTTGTGCCCAACAGTTCAGTCCTCAGCTTATCTCTCTTGTCTAGCATTTGGCTATAAGCTGCAAGGAGAAGTCAAGCCACATTCTCTGAGTTTCCTTTGGAAAGTCCTTCAGCTAAATGCCCACACTCACCATTTTCAAGTTCTGTCTTCCATAAAACACCAGAAGTTAATCTTGCTAAGTTCTCTGCAACTTAAAAACATGGATTTCCTTTCCTCCATTTTCCAATAATAGTTTCATCATTTATTTCTAAGCCCTTATAAAAATTCTCTTTAGCATTCAGTTTCCTATCAACAGTCTCTTCAAAGGAATTTAGCCTTTTTCCTCAAGCATCTCACAATTCCTCCAAAAAAATATCCCTTACCCATTTATAAAACCATTCCAACATTTTGATAATTGCAAAAGCATGACCCCACTCTCTGGTACCATATTCTGTGTTAGTCAGCCAAAGGAGTGCTGATGCAAAATACCAGAAACCTGTTGGCTTATATAAAGGGTATTTTTTGGGGGTTGAATCATGCAGTTACGAGGCCATAAAGTGTAAGTTACTTCCCTCACCAAAGTCTATTGTCATGTGTTGGAGCAAGATGTCTGCAGACATGTGCAAGGTTCAGGCTTTCCCTTCCTCTTAAGGCTCTGTGGTCCCAGCTTCTTCCAATATCATCTGTAGGCTGGGATAAGTCTCATCTGTTTCCTGGGGCTCATTTCTTTCCTAGCTCAGCTGCTCTGTTCTCACCAAAAGGCCACCTTAAAACTATCAGGCAAATGGCTTCTCTCTCTTCTCTGGGCCTCTGCTGTGTCTATTGGAGCCTTGTTTCTTTCCTCATGTATCTGCTTCTCTTTGTATTTACTTCCTGGGCTCCAGCATTAAACTCATACTAAGCCTTCTTCCATGTACTTTTCTCTGTGATTCCACACCCACCAAGGGGGCAGGGACTCAATGTCCTACTGACATGGCCCAACCAAAGCCTTAATCATTATTTAATCAATTAAAAGTGAAACTTCTGAATCCAACCCAATATAATATGCCCAGTGAAACAGACTAGTTTATAAACATAATCCAATACATATTTTTGGAATTCATAAACAATATCAAACTGCCACAAGAGGGTAGAGTAGAGAGGGTGGGTTGGACTGCCCATGGAACTGGGGGAGGATTGTGGGAGGGACCAGGTGAACACTGGGAATTTATGAGTATGTGGTTGAATCTGTAATGTTGGGAATGTTCTTTTGGCAATATGGCAGGGGAGGGTTACTGAATTAAGGTATTGGATGTGGGAGGTATTTAGGACAGGGCACACCTGGGGCAGGCTTTGAGGGATTGTGTGAGTGTTCTTCTGGTCATTGTATGTTGTGTCAGTGGGTGAAGACCCAAATAATGAGCAGGAAGGTGTTGGACTCCCATCCTGGGGAGTCCTGCCATGTTCTCAGATAGAGGGTTAGGAGTCTCTCAAGAGCATAGGCAGTGCCTAATAGGGGAGTACATTACAGTTTGTGAAGCCCTCAATGTTGTTGCAAGTAACTATGAATCTTGTTCTTCAAGGAGAGAGAAGCTTGGTGGTTGCCATGGCTCTGGAGGGTAAGGGGAGGGAGGAGTAGAATGGATGGAACATGGGGCATTTTGGGGGCAATGGAAGTGTTCTACATGATCTTGCAATGATAGATACAGGTCATGTTAAATTTCATCAAAATTGTATTGTTCAAAATGTAAACCATAATATAAACCATTGACCGTGGTTAGTAGCAATGTTTCAATATTTATACATCTATTGTAAAAAATGTACCATCCACATGTAAAATGCTATCAGTAAGGGAAAGGGAAAAAGAGGGAGGATGTTGGGTATATGGGTATATGGGAATCCCCTATATTCTGCACATGACTTTAATGTAACCTAAAACTTCTTGGAAGACAAATGAAAAAAATTCAAGACATTGGGAAAATAAACAGAAGAAAATATCACCGTACATACAAGATAACAGATCTTACAATAATGAAAAGCGGAATGTCAAAAAATATTTTTTAATTTTATATTTTTAATTATTCCAAATATTTTTTCAGATTTTCTTGTATTTTATCTGTTATTTTTAAAACTATCATTATTAATACATTTTCTTATTAATAGCAGTTGGTTATTTTCTTATCTTAATTTTTGAAGAAGTTCTGGATCACAGAAAGGTTACAACTGTGACAGGGGAGGATCATTGGAACATAGTGGAACATATACGGAACATAGTACCCCAAAACAGCAGGATATACATTCTTTTCAAGTACTCGTGAATCTTTCTCCAGGATGGACCATATGTTGGGTCACAAAACAGATTTCAATAAATTTTAAAAGGTTGAAATCATACAAATCACTTTCTCTGATCGTAATGGAATGAAACTGGAAATCAACAACAGGCAGAAAAAGGGAAAATTAAAAAACATATGGGGATTAAACAACACATTATTAAATAATCAGTGGGTCAATGAAGAAATTGCAAGAGAAATCAGTAAATATCTCGAGATGAAAATGAGAACACAACATATTAGAAACTATGGGATGCAGTGAAGGCAGTGCTGATAGGGAGATTTATAGCCATCAGTGCTTACATTGAAAAAAGAAGAAATAGCTAAAATCAATTATCTAACTACACAGCTGGAATATCTAGAAAAAATAAGCACAAACTAGTCCCAAAGCAAGCAGAAGGAATGAAACAACAAACATCAGAGCAGAAATGAATGAAATTGAGAAAAAAATAGGGAGAATTAACCAGACCATAATTTGGTTTTTCAAGATCAACAAAATTGACCTACCTTAGCTAGAAAAACAAAGAAAAAGAGAGAGAAGTTATAAATAAAATCAGAAATGAAATCATGGACATTGTTACTAACCCTACAGAAATAAAAGAAATCATAAGAGAATACTATGAGCAACTCTACACCAACAAATTAGACAATGTAGATGAAATGCACAAATTCTTAGGAACATACAAATAACCTACACTGATCCGAGAAGAAATAGTGGACCTAACCAAACCAATCACAAGTAAAGAGATTGAAACAATCATCAAACAAGTCCCCAAAATGAAAAACCCTGGATCAGATGTTTTCACAGGTGAAATATACCAAGCATTCAAAGAAGATTTAATAACAATCTTACTCAAATTCTTCCAAAAATATTAACAGGAAGGAATGCTACCAAACTCATTCTATGAAGCCAATATAACACTAATACCAAAGCCAGATAAAGAATTTAAGAAAAAAATGAAAATTACATACACATTTCTCTAATGAATATAGATGCAAGAAACCTCAACAAAATACTCGCTAATTGAATCCAATAACAGATTAAAAGAATTATTCATCATGATGAAGTGGTTTTTATATCAGGCATGCAAGTGTGGTTCAAGTCAAGAAAATCAGCATAATATATCAAATTAATAAGCCAAAGTAGAAAAATGACATGAACATCTCGATTGATGCAGAAAAGGCATTTGGGAAAATACAGTAGCCTTTCTTGATAAAAGCACTAGAAAAGATAGGAAGGAATTGAGGGATACTTTCTCTGTGTGATTAAAGGACATATATGAAAAACCCACAGCTAACATTGTATTCAATGGTGAAAGAATAAATGAAAGCTTTCCCATTGAGATTGGGAACAAGGATGCCCATTGTTACCATTGCTGTTCAATATAGTGCTAAAGGTTCTAGCTAGAGCAATCAGTCAAGAAATAAAAGGCATCCAAATTGGAAACGAAGAAATAAAAGTTTCATTGTTCACAGATGATAGGATCCTATACCTAGAAACTCCTGAAAAACTACAACGCTACCAGAACTTTAAACGAATTCAGCAAAGTAGCAGGATACTTATATTACTATAATTTGTGAAAATCAGTAGGGTTTCTGTACACTCTTAATGACCAATCTGAGGAGGATCAGGGAAAATATTTCATCTACAATATTGCCTAAAAGAATAAAATTCAAGTTAAGTTTATTCAAGAATAAACTTAAGATGTTTAGGACCTGTACTCAGAAAACAACAATACATTACTAAAAGTAATCAAAGAAGACCTAAGTAAATGGAAGGACATTCTGTGTTTATGGATTGGAAGACTAAATATTTTAAGATGTCATTTCTACCCAAGTTGATTTACAGATTCAATGCAATCCCTATCAAAATCCGAACAGCCTTTTTTTAAAGAAATGGAAAAGCCAATTATCAAATTTATTTGGAATGGTAAGGAGACCTGAATAACCAGAAACATCTTAAAAATTTAGGAACAATGAATTTGAAGGATTCCCACCTCCTGACCTTAAATCATCTAACCTAGCTATAGCGGAAAAAAAAAAGCAAGGAAGGACTATACTTAATAGCAATATTGCAATATTCTTGCATTAATGTCAAATACCAAATATAAGCTATGGACAATAATTTGTGTTAATATTCTGATGATGTTCTTTCATAATCTGTAACAAATGTCCCACAACAATTCAAGGTGTAGGTGGAGGGGTGATGTATGTGAATTCTGTATGTTAAGCATGATTGTTTTGTAATCTCACAACTTCCCTAACAAAAAATGTTAAAATACAAAATATTATTCACATAAAAAATCAATTGTCCATAGATGTGAGGGTATATTCTGAAATCTTAATGAGATTTCATTGATTAGTATATCTATCATTCTGCCAATCCATTCTTTTTTGACCTCTGTAGCTTTGCAATAAGCTTTAAAGAAGTTCTTTTTCAAGATTATTGTTCTTTTTCAAGATGATTTTGTCTATTTGAGGCTCCTTTCCCTTCCAAATAAATAAATAAATATTTTTTTTCCAGTTCTCCAAAGTAGATTGTTGTAATTTTGATTGGTATTTTGCTGAATCTGTAAATTATTTTGGGTAGAATTGCAATCTTAACAATATGTAGGCTTCCAGTCCATGAGCCTAGAATGTGCTTCCATTTATTTAGATCTTTTATTTCTTTTTGCAAATTTTCTAGTTTTCTGTGTATTATTCCTTTACATCATTGGTTAAGTTTCTTTCTAGATATCTGATTCTTTTAGTTGCTATTTTAAACGGAATTTTAAAAAAATTCTTGCTCGCTACTAGTGTATGAAAACACTATTGATTTTTGTGTGTTGATCTTGTACTTCACCACTTTGCTGAATTCATTTACTAGCTCTAATCGCTTTGTTGTAGTTTTTCGGTACTTTCCAAATGTAGTATCATGTGATCTATAGTGAAAGTTTTACTTCATCCTTTCCAATGTGGATGCCTTTCATTTCTTTTTCTTGCCTAATTCTCTAGCTAGAACTTCCAGCACAATGTTGAATAACATGGTGACTAAAGGCATCCTTCTTATGTTCCAGATCTTAGAGTGAAAAGTTTCAGTCTTTCAACATTGAGTGTGATATTTACAGTGGTCATACATGCCCTTTATCATGTGATGGTGTCTATTTTTCCATCAATTTTGCCTGTGTTTGCTTCATGTATTTTGGGGCACCATGTTTAGGTGCACAAATATTTATGATTGTCATTTCTTCTTGGTGAATATTTTTGTAATATATAAATGTCCTTTGTTTCTTATAACAACTTTTGACTTTATTATATAACTTTTGAAATTGTTATTTCTCAGTGGTGTATATTGTTATTTTTCTTGGTGTATATTTTTGTAATATATAAGTCTCCTTTGTCTCTTATAACAACTTTTGACTTAAAGTTTATTTTGTTTCATATTAGTGTAGCTATCCTAGCCCTTTTAAGTTATTATTTCCATGGAATATCTTTTTCCTCCCTTTAACTTTCAAACTATTTGTGTCTTTGGGTCTAAGGTGAGCTTTTTTAAACAACATGTAGTTGTATCTTGCTTATTTTCATCCATTCTGCCAATTTTTGTCTTTTCATTGTGAGCTTAATCCATTAACATTCATTGTTATTACTGTAAAGGCAGTACTTACTTCAGCCTTCTTGTCCTTTGGCTTTTATATGTCACATTTTTTTTTTCCCCAAGGGCATGTCACGCCCCTCGGACAAAGAGAGGCCACAGCAAGGCCTACCCAGGGTCCCGAGGAGATCCTTTCTCTCTCTCCCCATTATGAAAGCCACACATGTTAGATCAGGTGTGACTCTGCAGAGCTGAGAGAGTATAGAGTATATATATATGTTTTTTATTATGGGTAAAAATCAAAATTCTCACAATACATACAAACATTTGCAAAATGATATATAATACCCACCATATCCATGGGATATAAGCCCTCTCTCACTTGGATTTGGAGTGGACATCACCATCCCAGTCCCCTCAGGATTGGGGGAAGAACTATGGACTAGAGTGGACTTGATGATATTCTCTTGTTCACATATGGTGATTCTAGCAATGCAAGAAATTATAACAATGAGGTGGATCCAGTGGCCACTTGACACTTTTGGGGTAGGGAGGGGATGAGCAGTTGAAATACAGGGGCTTCTTTGGGAGTTGGAGGTTGTCCTGAGTACTGTTGTGGCAACGGATGTAGGCCATTTTATATGTCACATATTTTTGTCTCCCTTTTCCTTTATTGAAATCTCCATTTCTGTATAGTTGATCTTTTGTGATGTATCTGATTGATCCCTGTCTCATGACTGTATATTTTTAAAATACTATCTTTGTGTTTACCATGCAGTTTGTATTACACAACCTGAAAATATAACAACTTAGCTTCATTAGTATACAGGTTAAGGAGTAGAGTTTTACATGGAGGATACAGTAGTATTGGGTTCTGCATGTACCCTTTTAGTTATCTTTAGTGAAGATCTTCAGTTCTTCACAGTACTCCAAGCCACTTTTCCTGTCTTTTCCCTTCAACCTTCACAACTCCCTTTAGCAATTCTTAGAGGGCAGGACTTTCGTTGATGAACTCTCTGTTTTTGTTTGCCTATGAATATTTTAAACTTGCCCTCATTTTTCAAGGACTCTTTTTCTGCATAAAGAATTTTTGCCTGGCAGGTTTCCTCTTTCGCTACCATAAATATCTCATACCACTGCCTTCTCACCTCCATGGTTTTGGATGAGAATTTGGTATTCAGTCTTATTGAGGCTCCATTGTATGTGACAGATTGCTTTCTCTTACTGCTTTACAAATTCTTGCTTTTTCTTTGGCAATGAACATTATGATTAATATGTGTCTCTGAGTAGGTGTATTAGGATCTATTCTGTTTGGAGTACATTGCATTTCTTAGATGCATGTATTTATGCCTTTCATAAGATTTCAGAAATTTTCAGCCATTATTTCCTCACGTATTCTTTCTGTCTCTTTTCCCTTCTCTTCTCCTTCTTGGACAACTATGATGCATAGATTTGTGAGCCTCATGATGTTACTCAAATCCCTGAAACCCTGTTCAATTTTTTTCTATTCTTTTCTTTATCTGTTCTTTTGACTGCATATTTCAATTGTCCTGTCTTCTAATTTGCTGTCTTTTTTCTGCCTGTTCAAATCTGCTACTGTGTGCCTCTAGTGTATTTTTTTTTTTAAAGATTTTATTTATTTATTCATTTATCGCCCCCCTGCTGCTTGCGCTCACCCGGTCAGCCAACCACGCCGTGTGGGCGGGCCTGCCCCCACCAGGAGGCCCCGGGAACCGAACCCGGGGCCTCCCATATGGCAAACGGGAGCCCCACTGATTGAGCCACAGCCGCTTCCCTCTAGTGTATTTTTAATAACCATTTTTGTTCCTTTCATCCACATAATTTCTATGATATTTCTTTTTAAACTTTGAAATTCTTCTTTATGCTCACACATAAATCTTGTTAATATCCTTTAGCTCTGTATACACATTTTCCTTCATTTACTTAAGTGATTTAGGAAGTAGTACGAACTTTTTTGATTGTTCTAAATTCTTTGTCTCCTCTGAAGTTTTAATTTGTTCCCTTGACTGGGACATATATTCCTGTTTTTTTAGTATGCATTTCATTTTTGCTGATGTTTGGGCATCCGAATATTTTGATGAGTTAACTCTGAAAGTCTGTTTCTCCCTTTTGTCTAGGTTTTTGTTTTTGATTGGCTTTGTGGTTCAGTCTCCACTATGGTGCTTGATCCAACTTATTCTGGAGCTTTAGAGTAGATTGTTTTAACTCTTCTGATTTCTTCAGCAATTTTTATCTGATTCACTCCTTGGATATGTGGTACAATTTTTAAGATTTCACTTTTTGTGTAATTGTTTCATCTCAAGAAGAGAGCTGCCTTTCCTCTGTTCCTTCTCCAGGAGTCTTATTCTGTTCTGTTTATTTTTGTGCAGAATTTTCTCCCCAGCTCCTATGATTTATTTCAATTCTCTCCTTCACTCAGTGCCTCTTTTTCCTTACACTTTTCAGTTTTGGGGCCTGTCTTGTTTTACGACAGCTCTGTTTACTCCCCTCCTCTGTTTTTTTCCTGTGAGGCTTTTTTCCATCCATTTTCTTCTCCATTAGGGTATCTCATTCTGGGCTTCAAACCCAAAAAGTAGGTCAATACAGAAAAGTCTGTTTTGCCTTTAGGTGGTCCCACCAACAGAGAATAGATTGAGTGTGCACACTTTTTGCCAACAGTTCTGATGAAGTTGCTCTTTTTTTTTTTTTTTTTTTTTAACCCATGGTGGCACTTTCGTATGCAGCACTCCTCAGCTGCTTGTGCTCCACTCTAGGTCTCTGTGTTCTTGTGTCCCTGTGCCACAATATTCATTGGGTTCCAACTTGCTGCTGTGAGTGGCTCTGTGGTCTGCCTTTGTGGCAAGAGGGACCTGGGCTGTGCTGTTTATATGTAACTTCCAAGCTGCTTGGGACCAAGTAAGAGAGAGGTAGCCGGGTTGGCAGGTCCAGGAAGAAACTCCTCTACCTGAACTTGGATATTGTTTTTATTTTTCTTTGATTCGGTGTTTGTGGAGTCCTTCTCCATTCTCTAGCTTCCTCCAGAGTTCCAAGCAAGTGGGATCTATCTTTTTGTTAGTTGTTTCTGATGGTAGACTTTTCCAAGGGGATGTCTTAGGGCCCCATGTTGATGACATTTCCTGAGACTATCTTTTTATGCCTAGCTTTTAACACAGTGCCTAGGAGTGTTGATAATCAATAAACATTTATTAGACTATTAGATGGATTGTTTTGGTAAGCTTTTTATCTCTCCATGGCCTTGTAAAGAATGTTAAGGAAAAGCTGTGGCTACCAGAAGGTTATACAGGCAGAGCCAAGTATATGCTCAGTTAACATGAGTTACAATAGTATGCACACTTGTATCTTATATCTATTATCTCATGCATTCTTCATAACTAACTTGTGGAGTAAGTTAGGTAGATATTTTTATTGCCTTTCACATATGAAGAAATTGAGATTTGGAAATGCTATATCTACTAATGTATACCTGGGTGGTAAGTGGTTGAGCCAGGTATTGTGCTAAGATTTCCTGCAAGGAATTCCAGTGTCTTACCACAACTAAGGACCCACTTAGCTTTGAGGCAGTGTGAAGTAACAGAAAGACATGACCTTTCAAGTCAAATAATGGTAGTTTCAAATTCTAGCTTTGCCACCAACTAGCTGTATGATCTTGAAGAAGTTTCTTAATGATTCTGTGCTTCAGGTTCATCTCTAGATTGGGATTAATATTAATAAAACATATGTTAAAGAGTTGATGAGTGAATCAAGTGAGATAAAATAAGGAAAATAGAAGTATTCAATAAATACTAATCCATTAATTCTTCCTTCCTTCTCTTTCCTTCTTTCTTTCTTTCTTTCTTTCTTTCTTTCTTTCTTTCTTTCTTTC
>JAKSZT010054502.1:1714287-1737125 GCA_026826555.1 Tolypeutes matacus | reverse complement strand
TTCTTTCTTTCTTTCTTTCTTTCTTTCTTTCTTTCTTTCTTTCTTTCCTTCCTTCTTTCCTTCTTTCCTTCTGTATTAGTCAACCAAAGGGGTGCTGATGCAAAATACCAGAAATCTGTTGGCTTTTATAAAGGGTATTTATTTGGGGTAGAAGCCCACAGTTACCAGGCCATAAAGCATTAGTTACTTCCCTCACCAAAGTCTGTTGCCATGTGTTGGAGCAAGATGGCTTCCGATGTCTGTCAGGGTTCAGGCTTCCTGGGTTCCTCTCTTCTCAGGGCTTGCTTGTCTCTGAGCTCAGCTCCATTGCTATCTCCACAAGGCCAGTTGTAGGCTATCAGGTGAATGGCTGTGTCTCCCTGGGGCTTCTGCCATGTCTAAGAGCCGTCTCTATTCCTCTGTGTTCTTCTCCTGTGTGTTCACTTCCTGGGCTCCAGCTCAAAACTCAGCATCAGTACTCCAAACTCTGTCCTTTGCCATGTCTTTCATCTATGAGTACCCACCCACCAAGGGGTAGGGACTCAACACCCTATTGATGTGGCCCAATCAAAGCCCTAATCATAATTTAATTAAGTAAAAGTAAAACCTTTGAATCCAATACACTCTAATACACCTAGAAGAAAAGACCAGTTTACAAACATAATCCAATATTTCTTTTTGCAATTCATCAATAATATCAAACTGCTACTCCCTCCCTCCCTCCCTCCCTCCCTTCCTTCTAATTCTCTTTAAGTCTTCCCTATTTTGTTCTAATACCAATGCCAGAAGAGACTCACCACAGGACGTACTTTTGAAAATATTGAAAAGGCAGTCTTTCCACATTTTCTGTCCAAAATTTTTCCTGTCCTTCTTAAAGATAAACTATAAAAGCCAGATAGAGGACAACCAGCAAGATGGTGGTAGAGTAAGGAGCTCTTAGAGTCAACTTGTGCTACAGGGCACTCAGTAATCATCCAGAGCTATCTAAAGCACTTGTTTGGAGGTTCCAGGAGACCAGAAGAGCATTCTGCAACATCCTTGGAAAGAGGAGACTGCCCATCTGCAGGAAAGATTTGTTAGTAGAGCACCCATGCTGGAGTCAGGTGCCAATCCTCCAATGGCGGCACAAGCCACCTCAGGAGCTAGTCTGTGGCTGGAGTTGGAAGTTCCATTTCCAAAAAAAAAACAGGGGAGGAAGAGACAGTTGGCCACTGACTTCAGTTACTGATTAGTAAATTCAGCTGACTTAAGTATAACGTTAAAAACAGCTAAACTTTGAAACTGTCCAAGTCAGAAAGAGGCCAGGATCTGCCATGTTGACTCCACCTTTGGCATGAGGGGATGCAGGGCAAACTGAAAATCAGAGTTCTGGTAGAGACCGACTTCTTTCTATCCAGATCAAATTGCAGCTATAGCCTAAGCCCCAGCCCGACCTCTGGCAGAGAGAAAGCTGGTGGGACCTCCAGCAGCCTGTCCAGGTAACTGCTGATACATTCAGCTGGCACAGACTGAATATTTGGAAGTCTACTAGAGCAACCGTGGTCATTTTGGAACCACACAGCACAGTTTGCTGCCCATAACTGCCACATTATCCACACCCAAGGCAGGAAGGGGTGTAAAGCTTGATCAGTCTCTCTGGGCAACTACAGTCAAGGCCTACATGACTTGGATTTCTACACAGGGCTGTGGCTCTATCCCTATCCCTGGCAAAGGAGATAGGTGGGAGAAGCTTCATGGGTCCTTGGTGCAATTGGGAAGTTTGAGGCTCCACAGCTTATAGCACCAACTACACCCTTGGTTCCTACTACACAACAAGCAAAGGCAAAAGGGCAATAAAGCTCTAAACTAAAGAGAGAAACTGCACCTAGAATAAAAACATCTATTAAGCCGGATGCCAAAACACCAATAAAAAATTACAATTGATACCAAGAAACAGGTAGATATGGCCCAGTTAAAGGAACAAGATAAGTCTCCAGATGACATAAAGTAGTTGAGACAACACAGATGTTCAAGCAAATCTCCTTAATAAATTCAATGAGATGGCTAAAGATATTAAGGGTATTAAGAAGACATTGGATGAGCACAAAGAATTTGAAAGTACACATAGAAATATAGCAGATGTTACGGGGATGAAAGGCACAATAAATAAAATTAAAACTACATTGGAATCATATAACAGCAGATTTGATGAGGCAGAAGAAAGGAGTGGTGAGGCTTGAAGAAACTGCTTCCAAAAGTGAATGTATAAAAGAACAGATTAAGAAAAGAATGGAAAAAATTGAACAAGGTCTCAGGGAAAAAAACGACAGCAAGACCCATACAAATATACATGTCATGGGTGTCTGAGAAGAAGAAGAGAAGGGGAAAGGGGCAGAAGGAATATATGAAGAAATAATGGTAGGAAATTTCCTAACCCTATTGTAGGACATAGATAACTGTGTCCAAGAAGTACAACATAGCGGGAAGCGGCTGTGGCTCAATCAGTAGGGCTCCCGTTTACCATATGGGAGGCCCCGGGGTTGGTTCCCGGGGCCTCCTGGTGAAGGCAAGCCCGCCCGCACGGAGTGGTTAGCTGACCCTGCGAGCACAAGCAGCAAGGGGGAGATAAATGAATAAATAAATAAAATCTTTAAAAAAAAAAAAAAAGTACAACATACACCCATCTTAATAAATCCAAACAGACCAATTCCGAGAAACATACGAATCAGAATGTCAAATGCCAAAGACAAAGAGAATTCTGAGAGCAGCAAGAGAAAAACAATGCATAACATCTAAGGGCTGCTTAATAAGATTAAGTGCTGATTTCTGATCAGAAACCATGGAGGCAAGATGATAGTGGTATGATATATTTAAGATACTGCAAGAGAAATATTCCAGCCATGAAACTTATATCTGGCAAGACTGGTTTTCAAAAATGAGGGTGAGTTTAGAATATTCACAGTTAAACAGAAACTGAAAGAGTTTGTAACCAAGAGTATGGCATTGCAGGAAATAATAAAGGGTGTGCTACAGTCTGAAAATGAAAAGACAGGAGAGAGAGGCTTGGAAGATAGTCTAGAAATGAAGATTATATTAGTAAAAGTAACTAAAATTGTCAAAAGAGTGGTGAAAATAAAATAGGACAGATAAAACTCAAAGGTCAAAATGGGTGAAATAAGAACTGCTTTTACAGTAATAACATTGAATGTTAATGGATTAAACTCCCCAATCAAAAGACACAGTATGGCAGAATGGATTAAAAAAAATATGAACCACCTAAATGCTGTCAACAAGAGACTCACCCCAGACCCAAGGATACTAATAGATTGAAAGTGAAAGGCTGGAAAAAGATAAAGATATTCCACACATTCAGTAACAAAAACAAACAAACAAACAAACAAACAAAAAAAGCCAGAGCAGTTATACTTATGTCAGTATGTCAGATGAAATAGACTTTAAAAGACACTAGTTATGTGAAATCTGAGGAAGAAGTCAGGAAAAAAATTCCATTTACAATAGTGACTAAAAGAATTCAATATTTAAGAATAAGCTTAACCAATGATGTAAAGCAATTGTATTCAGAAAACCACATTGCACTGTTAAAAGAAATTTAAAAAGACCTAAATTATTGGAAGAGCATTCCATGCTCACAGATTGGAAGACTAAATATCCTTAAGATGTCTTGAAATTGAAAGTTAGCCTATTGTTATGGGGTGCCTAAGGGTTGCCTCCTGAGAGCCTCCTTGTTGCTCAAATGTAGTCTCTCTCTAAGCCAAACTCAGCAGATGAATGCATTAACTTCCACCCAGCATGTGACATGACTTCCGGGGATAAGCCTCCCTGGCACCGAGGGATTGCTACCAAGCACTAACTAGCAATGCAACTGTAAAAAGACCTTGAATAAAAGGGGGAAAAGGTAAAGACAAATGAGTTTATATAACTAAGAGACTTAAAATGGAGTCGAGAGGTCATCCCAGAGGTAATGCTTATGCACAACTCACCAGGATCTCATAGATTTCAAAAGTGAATGCTACCCAAAATAGTGGGGCTATGAGGGCTCTGGAGACATCCAGGTCCTATGGTCAGGGTGGATAGCTCTGGAGTTTGGTGCCTTGGCAGTGGGCCCTACTTTGGAGTTTGTGCTTTTGAGAGTGACAGAGTTGGACTCAATTATGTCTTCCCTGGACATGGCTCATCTGTCCCTTCTATTTAAACCTATACTTGGTGCTGGAATTTGTACGTGTACATCCAAGACTCGACTCTTTATGCTGTCCAGGTGCCAGCTGGGCCTGGAACCTCGGCGGAGTTGCAACACCTACTCTACAGCTCATTGGACTCACCCAGGACAACTGGCAGGGAGATGATGTGGACAATGGCTGTCCCAGGGAATGGAGAAAGTCTGCAGCTGCAAGCAGGATAGTCCCAACCATCTTCCCCATGGGATATAAACCCCCTCTCAATTGGAGGTGGAGTGGACATCACCATCCCAGAATCCTCGGGATTGGGGGAAGAGCTATGGACTAGAATGGACTTACTGGTATTCTACTATATACATATTGTGATTCAAGCAATGGAAGAAATTACAACATTGATGTGGAGCCAGTGGCCACTGAAGGCTCTGTGGGCAGGGAAAGGAAAAAACAGTTGTAATATATAGGATTTTTCCGGACTTGGGAATCGTCCTGAGTGACCCAATGACAGATATGGGTCATTTTATCTCATCACATACCATGCATAACTGTGTGGGAGAGAGTGTAGACTACAATGTGAACTATGGTCCATGCTTAATGGCAAAACCCTAGGAGGTGTTTATCAATTGCAATGAGTGTGACACACTAATGAAGGATGTTCATGTGGCAGGGTGTGGGAGGTGTGGGGAATGGGTCATATGGGAATCCCTACATAGTTTGTGTAACATTTATGAAATCTAAGTATCTTTTAAGAATAAAATAAAATAAAATCCAAAAAAAATTCTACCTAAATTGATACAGAGATTAAACAAAATGTTGATAAAAATTCCAGCAGACACAATTATCATATACATTTAGAAGGGTAAGGGGTCCCAAATAACCAGAAACATCTTAAAAAGGAAAAGTGAATTTGGAGGAGTTTCACTTCCAGGTTTAAATCATATTATGTAGCTACAGTTTTAAAAACAGCATAGTACTGGCATGAAGACAGACTCATAGACCGATGGAACTGAATGGATGTTTCAGAAACAGACCCTCACATCTTCGGTCAAGTGATTTTTTTTAAAATTTATTTTTATTGTGGGTAAAAATCAAAATTCTCACAATACATACAAACATTTGCAAAATGATATATAAATATATATGCATATATGTGTATTTGCTTACAAAAATGTTATTTATATATATATATATACATATATTTTAAGAGGTGCTTAGATTACCCAAAATATTACATGGAACCCACTGGGATTCCCGTGTTTGACAAGTGTTTCAAACCCACCATCTCAGGCAGAACAGTCCGTTTAACAAATGGTGCTGGGAGAACTGGATATTCATATCCAAAAGAGAGAAGGAGGAGCCCTATCTCACACCTTTTACAAAAATTAACTCAAAATAGATAAAAATAAATAAATATAAAAGCAAGAACCATAAAGCTTCTAGAAGAAAATATAGGAAAACATCTTCAAGACCTGGTGGTAGGTGGTGGATTCTTAAAGGAGATAAGAGAACCTAGATGGCCTACTGATGATTAATGTATGTAGAAGATTTCATTAACTTTACTGTAAAAGTGTGAAAATGTATAGAGTTGATGGTAACACATTATAGTGAGTAACAGCTGGTTTATAAGTGGGAATGTGGCTGGAAAGTGTAGTCTAGAGATGTAAATGTCAATTGAAAGAGAGCTAGAGAATAATCTACAGACTGAATATCACAGTAAACCCAGAGGTGGATAAGAATTGTATTTGATGGTACAGATGCAAGACTGTCCTTCAGTGAGCTACAGCAGATGTAATTACTATTGGAGGGTGGTGGGAATGTTGAGAAGCATGGGAAATCTACACCTGGAGTGACCTATGGACTGTGGTCAATAACAATACTTTGCCTCTATGCCAAAGATGTGCTGAAGTGTGCCAAATGTATGCTATGGCCATAGTTAGTGGTAATAGTCTGATGATATTATCTCACAATCTGTAACAAATGCTCCACCATGGTGTGGCGTGTTGACAGAGGGCTGTTGCATGGGAATTCTTCACATATACATGATTGTTTTGTAAGTTCACAACTTCTGTAATAAAAATATGTTTTAAAACATAATATGTTGGGTTAGGGGAAAAATATGCCAAATGTAAGATATGGACTATAGTTTGTAGTAAGATTTTGAAGATATTCTTTCATAATTTGTAACAAATGTCTTGCAACAATGCGAGGTGTTGGTGGTGGGTTGATGTATGGGATCTGTTTATGATGTTATTCATGTTTGCTTTGTAAGTTCACAACTTTTACCATACACTTATTGTTTATGTATGTTCACGTATAAATGACATAAAATAATAATAGGGTGGGTTGGGGGAAAATGTACCAAGTATAATATACTTTGTACAATAGTAATATTTTGAGGATGCTCTTTAACATTTGTCAAAAATGTTTCACAACAATGCAAGGTATTGGTGGTAAGGTGACGTATGAGAGCCCTGTATTATGTTATGTATATTTATTTTGTAAGTTCACAACTATTTCTATACACTTATTTTTATGTATGTTTCTGTAAGAGTTATATACTTCCATAAATTTTTTTAAAAAGTAAAAAGCAAATAAAAAAGTAAAGTAAATATATATAAATGCCAGGTAGAACCTATCCTGCCATAAGTGAAGGTGTTATTGAAGGAAAGGCAATTTGTTTCTGTCTCTATTTGTTATTCTGTCACTGTCCCCACCACTCCTACACATGTGTGTCCCCATCTCCATTCCATCATCAGCCTTGCTTGGTAGAACTCCCTTTTCTTCTCTGTTAATTAGAGTCTCACTGTCCAATTTCAATGACATCTTTTCTCCTCCAGCTAGCCTACTCTGACTTTCAGCCCACACTGATTTCAATTCTCCCTGGATTCTTGGAACACTTCCAGTTTATGTTACAGAGTTTAGTACTTTCTTGTTGTGAGGATATTGGGTGCATATTAGACATATCTTTCCAACTAGAGTGTGAGATTTTTGAGGACAGGGAGTCTATCTTATGTTTTTGTATCTTCCATCCACACCCTTGTCAACCCCTTAACTCCTGCCAGTACTAACACAGGGCTTAGCACCTAGGAGTGATTCAGGAAATACTTGTGGTCTGATTCACTTTACATCCTTCACTCTTGACGTCAGTACTAGGCAAATGGGTGGGGATATCTTAAGGAAAGAATGTGAAAGTCTCTGCTCCTTGAGCTCTGCTTTGTAAGCCATATTAAAATGTGAGGAGCTGAACACAATGGCTTCCATTATGCCAAAATCAAATAAAAACCAGCATCACTATAATCCTGTCTTGTTTTTCTTTTGAATTATGTAACCTTCAGTGCATATACTTTAGAGAAAAAATATACTATCAGTCATATCTGATAAGCCAAAAAGGCTGTGACCCTAGTAACTTAGTTCTTTCGTTTACTCAGGGAAGCCTAGACAAAACAGGTGTAATTTACATTTGCATTCACAGTAAGGGTGTTAAGACTTTACTTGGTGTGCTTCCTGAGATCTATTTCCATACAGTCTCTCTGTCTTTATGCTAAGATATGAAGCCTTTGCACTGGATCAACTGAGTTGAACTAGATCATCCTTGAGAACGCTATTTGAAGTTTTGTCTCCCTTTCCTTTCCCTAAAGACTTCTATTGGGGCAAAGCAAGGGTTGTGTTCTACAGATCTGTGAGCTGAAACAAATAGATATGAGTTTCCAAACATTCTCTCTTTTTTAAGTATAATAAACTTTATTTTTAAAGCGGTATTAGATTACAGAATAGTTACACCGAAAGTGTGAGGATTCCCATGTACCCCCTCCCTCTCCAACATCATCCCCTACTGTTTTCAAAATGTAGCAGTACAATGTATTATGATGCATTTGGAAAATCCACTCATTAAAAAATGCACATGTAAAAAAATGACTCATTTTTTGTGGTAAGGAATAACCTACCTACAGTAATAACCTAAAAAATAAAACCAACATTGTGACATTTATCAGTACTTCACACATCTAACAAATACTGAAGGAGGCAACAACCATTTTTACAACTTCTTTAAAGCCAAAAACTTAAGCACAAATCAGAATTAAGAGGAACTTCAAAATGTTCACATTTTCATGCATTTTTGGCTGAACTTTCAAAGATTCCACATATAACAAAACCACAACTTTGAATCAAAATGAATATTTAAGCCTTGTGACAAACTTGCTCTACAGAAGTAAGGAAAACAGAGTGAAGAGTAACAGCAGTATATTTCTAAGAGAGATAGCAATCACTTATTTTATTTATTACAAAATAAAAGTCAATGAGTCAACAATTTAAAAACACTGACAAAGTTATTTACTATTCAAGAATTTGCTTTGCAAGTTGTGCCTTTAAAATATATCCATCCATATATTTGGATTAAATATGCTCAAGATTTAGGGTTGACTATTGTGACAAGAACAAAGCAAATTAAAAAAAAAATCCTTGATTCCCATTACTGTCATGAGTCTGCACTTTGATTGGCCTTTCCTTCTTTACTTTTTCTTTAAAAACAATGGCTGCCTTTTAAAAAAATATTTTATTTTTTTATTTTTTTATACCCCCCAATGTTTGTGCTCACTGTCTTCTCTCTGTGTGCTCTGTCTTATTTTTAGCAGGTACCAGTAACCAAACTTGGGAACTCCCATGTGGGAGGGAGGTGTCTAAATGCTTGAGCTACCTCTGCTTCCTGCTTGTTGTGTCTCTCATTATGTTTCCTTGTTGTGTCTCTTTGTTGCATCATCTCGTTGCATCAGCTTGCTGTGCCAGCCCATTGCATCAGTTCACTGACTTGTCTGTCTTCTTTAGGAGGCACCGGGAACTGAACCCAGGACCTCCTATGTGGTAGGCAGGTACCCAACTGCTTGAGCCACACCCACATAGCTTTATTCCCTTCTTAAAATAGTACCTTCATATGGTCAATACAGAAATAATTAATTTCAATGTATAAGGTAATTCTTAGTAGTGAGCAAAATTAAAAATTTAAAAACTGATGTAGGTCAGAGGTAAAGTCAGTTAAAAAGCTGGACCTGTGTACTAGCGTTCTCATGAATCAAAGGCATTCTGTAAGGCTTAAATATCAAATGACATGCTTGTTTACTAACATATTCTGAGATGTTTTCCCCCTGCAGAATTAGAAATGAAATGAAAAAAATCTAGGACTATGATAGCATATGGTGATGATTCATTTAGATGTGTATTTAGGCTGGAGCAATCAGTAAATCAACTATAAATTCTAAACCACCTGTATTTCCTTATTTAAACATATATCCTTCTTTATTTAAATTCAAAAATCAGATCAGAGTGGCTCTGAAACATATCACTCTGAGGGTTCTGAGTAGAGAAAAACATCACTGGCAGCAGTGATGGACATTGGACATTGGATTATACCAAGAGTCTCTGATTTTAAATTCATGAAATTAATTTAATTCCAGCATAAATAATTTAGTTTTCAAGTTCTTTTAAGGTAAGAAAATTAAGACTTCCAATTCTTTAGGGAGAAAAGTGGCTTAAATATTTGAGAGGTTAGGATCTCATTGACTGCCACAGTAAACAGTGTCTCAAACAGCAGGTCTCCTGAGAGCTCTAGAGACATCTAGACACTATATGCAGGACAAACAAGCTCAGTTATTTGGCACCCTGTCAATGGGCCTTATTTTGAAATATATGCTCCCCAATGTAACAGAGTTAGACTTATTTATATTTTCCTTCCACATGGCTCCTCTGCCCCTTTTATTTGAACCTATAATTAGCACTATGCTTGTTAAATATATGTCCCAGAAACATAAAACTTTGCTCCATTCATGTGTCAGTTGAGCCTTGAATTTCAGCAGAGTGGCACCACCTGCTCTCCAGTTCATTGGACTCACCCAGGACAACTAATATAGAGATGATGATGGCCAATGTCCATCCCAAAGAACAGAGAGTGTCTGCAACTGCAAGCAAGGTCCTTCCATCCATCTGCCCCATGGGATCTAAGCTCCCTCTAGTTAGAAGCAGAGTGGGCATCACCATCTCAAAATCCTCAAGATTGGGGAATGAACAATGGATCAAAGTAGATTTATTATTTTTCTATCATAGACATTGTTATTCTGGCAATGGAAGAACTTTTATCATTGATAAAAGAATGTGGCCATTCTTTTGTGACCATTCTGTGGCAGTGGCCACCAGAGGTTCTGAGGGGAGGGAGAGGGAAGAATAGGTATAATATGGGGGCATTTTGGAGACATTGGAATTGTACTGCATCACATTGCAATGGATACAGGCCATTATACATCTTGTCATAATGTATAAAATTGTGTGGGACAGAGTGTAAACTATAGTCCACAGTTAGTAGCAGTGCTTCAATACGTGTTCATCAGTTGTAACAAATGTACCACACTAATGAAGGATGTTGTTAATGTGGGAAAGTGTGGGAGGGGGAGCAGATGGGGCATATGGGAATCCCCTATATTTTTAATGTAACGTTTATGTAATCTAAAGCTTTAAAAATAAAAAATAATTTTAAAAAGCACCTAAGCACAGAAGGAGATATAAAAATCATTAGCTCAAGTAGGGGACTTTAGGAGCCTCTGGCTGTTTGCAAGACCTTCTTTGACACCCTAAAGACATAAATAATTGATTCACCTTAGAACCAGAACGATGGGAGACAAGTTCATCTACTGAAGAGTTTCCTAATGCTTCTATGTAAATTTAATGACCATTTTCTCATCAAAAATTTGGGAGTTTAGAAAATATCTTGAAGCTTTTTATAATTGAGCATAAATGAATTCAAACCATATTGATTGCATTTCCTTTTTTACTTTGAACACGGAGGGGAGAAACATGTTTGGCAATATACTTCTGTTTTTTAACAGACCCTATATCTGTTACTTTCATCCTTGAGCCTACTTCTCAAGCTGTATCATATGCTTGGAATGTTCCTAGGGCTCTTCAGGCTTTAAGTCTGCAGCTGTAGAGAGACCTACCTTCTTTGTCCCTGGGCGACAAAAAGAGATAGTCCAAACACTTCCTGAATCTCGCTAGTTTACATACAGTTTTCAAGACTCCTCTTTGCTCAACTTTCTGCTTGTGTATGCTATTGCCAGTGTTTGCTAAAGACTTGTTCTATTCATATATAATAGGTCATGGCATTCATTCTACGTTTAACAACCATTTATTGAGCATCTAATAGATCCAAAGTTTTATAGGATAAATGCCTAGGTTAACACAATCTTACATTGTGCTCAGTAATGCAGCCCTATTTAGAAAACTAAAGGTAGCCCTGGCAAATGATCCTCAAGTAAGTCTGAACCTAGAAAGAAGGAATTGGATTGGTTTTACCTTATTATGAGCCCCCTTGATGGTAGGATTTGAAAGGGTCCAATAACTCTTCTCCAAAAGTTTAAGATTCATGTGTTTGAATAAATAAGGCTATTAAAGGAGACATATGGCTCATAAAGTAGACCATAGCAAAATTATAAATTCCAAAATTTTGCTTTCTTCCTACTAGCTCACTAAGTTTTACACACTGAGGGGGATATGTGTTTCGATAAGGGTGGTAAGTCAATGAAAACAGTTTGGGGGGGATATGCACCACAGATGTTGTTTTTATTAAAGATAGATAAATAGCACCTAAATTTTGGGTGAGTTGAGGTCAGGAGGAGGAGAGACAGAGAGAGTAAGGATTCTAAGTAGAAAGGGATGGAAATATATTCATTTTAATTACAGTTTGACTTATGTTTAGTACCTGAAGAGAAAATCCACAGAAAGATAACTCAAGTTGTAAGAGAGATTGCCTATAAAGTGTATAATATTCATTTTTTTCATATTTGCTTTATTTTTATGCTTTAAAGTAACTGTAAACATGTCAAAGATTAGGGATTCTCTTACTAAACCATTTGCCACACATGCCATTACCACCCCACTTTCACCTCAATACCTAAACTAGCCTTAGTCCAGATAGTCATTCAATTCTTTATTGACTGAATATAGGGGTATTAAAACTTTTCCTGAACATGAATAATTCTCCAAGAACTGTGATAGGCATTGTTGGAAACATGGACCATAATGAGAGAAAAAAATAGTTGTGATTGTGCTCTGTTTATGAAAAAAATAAAGCCTATATGCGTAAATAATCAGAGACCATCAAACATACAGGATAAACCCAAGGAATACAAGAATTCCTAGCAAATTCTGGGACTTTATAATCAGGAAACATCTGACAAAGTCTGAAGGAAGTTTTAGAGCAAATGAAAGGGAATACTAATTTGGTAGAATTTGAATTTAAGAAAATTGTTACCTTGAAGTGATACAGGCTGAAAATTTGTACATATAGCTTATCTTACCTGATCCATTTCATATTACTGAGAGACTTTCTCCTTCTACTTCTTCACTTATCATTCTTCTGAAAACTTTCATATATCCCCTTCCATGGTTATCTGGGATATAGCTTTAAGCTCTTAAGGCTTATAACCATTGGGAACATAGTTTCACAGAAACCTTAGTTATAAATCCTTATTGGTCTTAGTGGATTATTTATTTAATTTTCATGCAAGGAATCAAGGGAAAGTGAGCCTCAGAGGAGGTAGGACTTTGTCAAGCCATGCAATGAGAATAGTGAGAGTCAGTAGAAAACACATTCAAGTTTTGGACCCAGAAAGAAGTAAAGCCAAGAGGAGGTGCCCAGGGCCCACATAAGATAAGGAGCATATAAAGAGAGTAATGCTTTTCTTATTTTATTCTTATTTGTTTTGAAGTTGGCTAGAGGATCCATCAGTTTATTTTCAGATAGAGATGACCAAAGAGAGGGGGAAAAGTACAGAGGCATTCCAGCAGCACAACACAAACAATCAAATCACCCATTTAGGTTCCAAAAACCTGAAACAGAAACAGTGGCAGCTAGCTTTCACACCCACACAGGTAATGTTACACTGTGTAACAGCACATAAGTGACAATGTGAGAGAAAAATGTACATAGCACCTTGCGCTATTCCTCTTAATCCTGTGTGTAACAGCCATACATCAGACACTATGCTAAGCACTTTACATGCATTACCTTAGTTAATCAGCAAAATTTTATGCAATAGGTACTATTATCACATCCATTTTACAGATGAGAACATTGATTTTCAGAGATTAAGTGATTTTCCCAAAGTCACACAGCTAGCAGGCAGTAGAAATAGGATACAAACCCACCCACACTCATATAACCCCATGCAATCACTTTAGTATACACCCTAAGATAGGCTGATCTTTCTTGGGTCCCTAGGTGTTCATCCATGGTAAGAATAAATGACCACAACAGTCTGGGGGTGCAGAATATTATAATTTGGGGTGGCAAGAATCATTGATACTGATACTGTCGAGACAAACTTTTGAACCCTGTCTTTAAAACATCCCATTCTAGATGTTTTGTTTGGTACAGCCACCATGAGGAAGACATGAAGAAGAAAATGGATTGAGTAGAGCATGTTGTGGAAGCTGATCAGAATGATGAGAGTAACGGCTGCCATGTTTGTTAAGACACAGATGGAGAAATGTGGGATGATTAGCTCAAGAAGAAAAGCCTATAGACACATGACAGCTGTCTTAAAATGTTTAATAGACTGTCACATAGAAATAGCAATAGACATATTCTTTGTGTATATAGGAAAGAAATGTAAGAACAATGGGAAGATTTAGAGAAATTTAAATTCTGGATCAATATAAAAGAACTTCATAAATATAACAGGGTGTTTTTTTTTTTTGTCATTGATATATTATTATTATTATTATTATTTTGGCTTTAAACCACATCAGAGTTTATAGGTAGTTTTTTTTTTTTTTTTGCTTTTTTGCTTACAAAAATGTTGTTTATATATATATATACATATATTTTAAGAGGTGCTTAGATTACCTAAAATCTTACACGGAACCCACTGGGATTCCCATGTTGCCCACCTCCCACATGGTTTTGTGCCTTACACTCTTTGAAAGTCTGGTAAAACCTATGAACGCTTCTCAGAATAATGCTTTTAAGTGCATAAAATAAAATATAAAAATTACACAGGAAAAATAAATATATCAAAATACAGTTATCAAAATCTTTAAAAATTATCTGTGTTTTTAGCTATTGATAATGTTCCTGGAGTTTGTTACCTACATTCATAATAGAACAAATGGTAAATTTCAGTTAGAAATTAGGGAAAATAAATATATAATATTTCTTTTCCATTCAAGTTCATAGTATCTCTAAGGGGTGTGTGAATTTCATGTTAAGATTTCCTGAGTTAGAGGTTTCAACTAGTGAATTGTATTATCACATAAAGTTGTGGTTTCTCTATCACAGGAAATGTTTTTGATGAAAGAATGTCAGAGATATTTAGATGGGATTCTTACTGGATCAGATAAACTCTCTAGGACACTAATTCTAATATTGTATGTTCAAAATTCTTTAATGACTTTATTAAACACAGCAGGGATCTCTAAATTTTTTTAAGCAGCAGAAGACCTTCCTTAAAATAAAATCTTACCTAATTCCTCTACATCTCAAAGTGCAAAAAGTGGGATCAGTTTGGTTAAAGTGGGAATGAAAGACCCAGATTGCTGCCTGCTCATCCTCTCCATTTACCACCCTACCTATTTCACAAGGTGTTACAAATTTTCTTTGTTTTCAAATGTGAGATCCCCTCTGAGGAGCCCTAGGACACTGTGAAACACAACCACAGGCTCAAATATAAGTTCCTTAGATTTGTATTCAAAGCCATCTAAAATATTATCTTTCAGCTGCTGCTCCACAGAGTACTCATTGCTTCCAAACAGCCTACAAACATTCCTGTAACCACACCTATGTTCACACTGCTCCCTTGTCTGGAATGCCCTACACACCCTCCTCATTTTCACCATTTCCCAAAATTATACCCTCATTCAAGTTCAGGTTAGATTCCACTTCCTGCAAGAAGTCTTCCTGATCCTGGGTGATTGTCCCTGCACTCTAATCCACTTACAATGTAAATGATTTTTTGCTTTGATTTTCTTCCTGTGTCTGTTCTGTCTCTCCATCCAAAGAGTAGGCAACCAGAGCTCCTAGTCTACTCAGGATCTCTGCAGCCCAGTAAAGTATCCTGTTCACATAACATGCCAAAATAAGAGCATATCTATAAAATTTATTTTTCAGGTTTAAATTTTATGGAAATTTAAACAGGGATTTGCTTAGACTTTCCATCTGCTACAATCTCTCCAGGACCTAGCATATTCCAGAGTCCATAAGAGACTTGAACTGGCCATGGTTGGATTTGGACAGGAAAAATGTTAGATAAGGGCAATTTAGAAAGAATGAAAAACATTATTTGAGGTGGAAAGAGCAGTATCTGTTGCTGGGGAAGAAGATAGATGGTAGGAATGAGGTGTGGAGGAATAACCTTGAGAAGGAAGTAGCAGGTCGAGGCATGATTAGCTAAAGCAAAGAAAAAGACGTCAGCAAAGAGATAATGTGAGTCACAACGAAAGGGATTAACATGGAAATTTGCTTTCAGACAGAAAGCAGGAATAGGATGCTTTTCTTGCCAATCATTCACCAGATCTCAAACAAAGTTATGCAGTACAATCGCCAAGAAGGTCTGCCCTTGTGTCTAGATACTAAGTTAACCCTCTGGGTCTTTGAATTCATATTCAAAGAACTATTTGAGATTTACAAATTCACATTTGAAAAAGTGTGATCAGAGGAGGTATCTCTGAACCACTGATATACTACTGTCTGTTGTTTATGCCACATGTTCAGAAATTCACTTTAGTAATACTCGATATTATTATAATTAGTACCATTTGTTGAAGTCTTACTATGTGCAAGCCAGCCAGTGTGATAAGCACTTTAGATGAGAGGGAGTTTCAGGAAAAGAGTGATCATTAGGATAAAATACTCGAAGAAGTGAAGAAGTGCGAGAACTCATAATAAATAACAGTAGCTCACAATACAAATGATTGTCCTGTGACTGACATTGTACTTGACAAATGTT
Organism: Tolypeutes matacus; assembly: GCA_026826555.1. Taxonomy (NCBI): domain Eukaryota; kingdom Metazoa; phylum Chordata; class Mammalia; order Cingulata; family Chlamyphoridae; genus Tolypeutes; species Tolypeutes matacus. The sequence continues at coordinate 1,720,984 of JAKSZT010054502.1, read as the reverse complement.
ACTCATTTAATCATCATAACAACCCTTTGAGGTAGGTATTATTATTATTTTTTCAGCTTGGTGGTTTCCTCTTTATTGATGTGCCTCCTACCATCCCCCCACAATTTCAGTCCCTTCCATCTACCCCCCAAAAAGAAGGTAGTGAAAAAAAAAAAGGGATTGTTGGGGTTTGAGCCCCTTGGGCGGTTAGAAAAGGAACAAAAACCAAAACAATCACCAGATGTGACAGAGATTGACAACCAAGAAGTCTGAGGCAGAGTGGGAAAGATGGCAGAGAAAGGTGAAGAAGAAAAGAAAAAGGAGAGGTACTAGGGGTCATCTCTACTGCTAGCAGGGGCTGGAGAGAAAGCTTCAAACATTAAGTGCAGGTTCTGAAGAAGGGAAATGCTGTTTGAGCCTGAAGAAGGAGTAGGTCAAGGAAGGAGGGCCACATCTCTCTGCAGAATGGGACCCCCCACCTCAGGGGCAGCAGCTTCACAGACCGTAGATACTTTCATCACTGTAGGCAATGTATAGAAAGAAGTCTTCTTCATGGTGTTCCTGGTATAGCTGACCCATTGTGGCACTGGTGGGTGGAATGACATTGTTGACAAAGAAAAACAAGGCATCCTCAGCTTGGAGATGAATTCGCTTCCGGATCAAGAAGTAGAACTGACCAACTGTGAGATCAGAAGGCACCAGGTATTTCTTTTTGTCCAGGTCTCCTATCCGAGCTTTGGGAGCCTTCTCTACTATCACCGGGACGCGGTCTGGGTATTTCCTTAGGATTTTCTCGCCCTCAGAGCGCCGCTTCTCGAACGGATGCTCCTCTTTATACACGAACTTCATCCTCCCGGGGACCGGGCTGGACCGGGCTGGGCTGAGGAAACCCGGGGGTGCCGGGACGGGGGGCGGTGGCAACGGCGGCGATGCTTGGGCGGATTCAGCAGAGCGATCCCCCTGAGGTATGTATTATTATCCACATATTATAGATGACAAAATTGAGGTTTAGAGACATTAAATGACTTCTTTTAGGTCACAAAACCATTATGAGTGGCAGAGCGGCAAAGTCAAAATTTGACTGTCTGTCTGGCTCTAGCTGATGCTCTTTTCTGTAGCTTATACTGCCTGAGTTACTATCACATATCATGCCCAACAGCTTGCAAGGAAAGAAAAAAAAATGCATTCAGTGCAATTGTTAATTGTATGTTGAAACAGGGGCCAGAGAGTTTGAATGTACGAGAAAGCCAGAAAATTCCCAAACCTTACCTGAGTCAGACATTACAGTGTCTTTCTCCAACATATTTTAAACCCCTTTCAAGAAATAACAAAGAAATCAACAATGGGATTTTTTAAAAAAAGATTTATTTATTTACTTTATCCATTTTAAACTCCCCCTTCCCCATTTTCTGTTTTGTGTTCATTCCCTGGGCAGTTCTCTGTGTGTGTTTCCTGCCATCTCTTCTTATCCTTCTCCTACCAATGGGATTTTATTCCTTTATTTTCATCTCTTGCAGGTGTTGGAAACAATGAACTAACTGGAGAGTGCAGCAGAGAGCTGGAAAGAAAGAAGGGTCATTTAAAGATAGGATAATTCAATCGGGATAATCAGAAGGTGACTGGTTCTTTATTGTTTAGACTGTAGGATGCTCCAACAAGGGAGGTTTATGATTTACACTGGGTTAAAGCAGGAACCAGTGGTGAAGAAGGGAAAGCAGTCTGCATTTTTTGTTTCTGAATATCATGTTCAGACAGAAGCCTTATCTTCTCACCAAGCCAGAGATATTGCTGGGATTAACCTCAGGCTCTGAGCTAGTAAAAGCATCATAATTTACCTCAAGGAGAGATACACAGGTATTTACTAAGGGATACTTTTGCTACAAGAACATATTTAAAGGGTTTATACAAAGCCAGTTGGCCTCAGGGCTAGATTATTTGGCACACATTTGGTACTATGTCTCCAGATTCCATATCCCAGGCGCTTCAAAGAAATGTTTCTCCATCAGCAGAAGTCACTTTTTCCTGATTTTTTCCTACATATGCAAACCCATGGATTATCTTCTTAATGTATCATGCACAGGCATATGCCTTTCCAGGTCTGTAATCTTGCCTGGAATGCATACATTTTCTCTTCGAGTATTTACCACCATGCCCTGGTCTTTTCTTACTTTTCTCCCTTTCCTTCCTTAATATCCTTTCCTCATTTTCTGACTAACATACATTCACCTCACCAGTTAAGTACCTTGAGGGCATAATACTTCTTTGGCATCAAGGTAAAAGTTCACATTTGTTTAAAAATATAGCCTTCTTTTTCATCCTGAAAATATGCCCACGCTGCTTCTGGGAGGAGAGGGGAAAGTACATATTTCTCAAGGCTGGAGTGGTCTGTTGTTTTTCTTTTTCAAATCAACTTTTTTGAGGTAAAATTTACAAAAAATAAAAATGCACCTATTTTAAGTATACCACTCAATCTCTTTTCAGAAATGCATATACCTGAGTAACCATCATCTCACCCACGATATAAAACATAACATCATCACATCTACGGTCAATTGATTTTTGAAAAGAGCGCCAATTCCACTCAATTGGGAAAAAATAGTATCTTCAATGAATCGTGCTAGGGAACCTGGATCTCCACTTGCAAAAAAAAAAAAAGAAGAAGAAGAAGAAGAAGAAGAAGAAGAAGAAGAAGAAGAAGAAGAAGAAGAAGAAGAAGAAGAAGAAGAAGACACTTACCTCACACCATATACAAAAATCAACTCAAAATAGAATGGAATGGATCAAAGACCTAAATATAAGAACCTGGACTATGAAACTCCTAGAAGAAAACATAAGGAAGCATCTTTAAGACCTTGTTTAGGCAATGGTGTCTTATACTTTACTTCCAAAGTACGAGCAACAAAATAAAACATAGAGAAATGGGATCTCAACAAAATTAAAATCTTTTGAGCATCAAAAGACTTTATCATGAAAGTATAAACACAATCTACTCAATGGGAGAAAATATTTGGAGACCACATATCCGATAAGGGTTTTTAATATCCAGAATATGTAGAGAAATCCTTCAACTCAACAATAAAAAGGCAAATAACCCAATTAAAATATGGACAAAGAATTTGACCAGATATTTTTCCAAAGAAGATATACAAATGGAAAAAAAAAAAAGCACATGAAAAGATGCTCAACACCATTAACTATTAGTGAAATGCAAATCAAAACCACAATGAGATACCATCCCACACACTCTAGAATGTGTGACTCTAGAATGGCTACTATTAAAAAAATATTACAAGTTTTGGAGAGGATGTGGTGAAATAGGAACACTCTGTTTGTGGGATTGTAAAACAGTGCATTCACTGTGGAAGACAGTTTCGCTATTCCTCAGAAAGTTCAGTACAGAATTACCATAACAACTTGGCAATCCCACTTCTAGATATATACCTAAAAGATTTTAAAGCAGGGACTCAAACAGATATTTGCACACTGATGTCCATAGCAGGATTATTCATAATTGCCAAAAGATGGAAACAACCCAAGTGTCCATCAGTCAATGAACTGGGTAAATAAAATGTGGTATATACATACAATGGAATATTATACAGCCATAAAAAGGAATGAAGTTCTAATACATGTGAGAACATGGATGAATCTTGAAGACATCATGTTGAGCAAAATAAATCAGACACAAAATGAGAAATATTGTACAATCCTGCTGATATTACATAATTAGAGTAAGCAAACTCATGCAGTCAAAATCTAGAATATAGGTGACCAGGGACCTGGGTGGGGTAGGGAATGGGGAGTTAATGTATAACTCTATTTGGTTTGATTGCAAGGTTTAGTTAATGGATGGTAGTGATGGTATCACATTGATGTAATTAACAGCACTGAATTATGTTATGAATGTGGTTAAAAGGGGAAATTTTAGGTTATATATATGTTACTATGATAAAAATTTTTTGAAGAAGTTTAAGTGTTCATGGGGCATTGTCTTGATGGGTGGAGTCCCATAAAATAACCAAAAAAAATATTGAATTCCCATCCTGAGGAGTCCTGCTACATTCTCTAATAGAATGACAAGAATCTCCCAAGTACAAGGACAGTGCTTAGCGAAGGAAGGCAGACCATTTCGCCAGACTCTTAATATTGATGATTGTACTTATGAACTGTTTCTTGTGAAATTGAAACTTAGCGTAGTATTATATATTGCCTAAGAGTTACCTCCTGAAAGCCTCCTTGTTGCTCAAATATGGCCTCTCTCTAAGCCAAACTAAGCATATAAATGCACTCCATACCCCTGCCCTCAGTGTGGGACATGACTTCTGGGGATGAGCTTCCCTGGCACCAAAGGATTATTACCAAGGGCCAACTAGCATGTATCTGGAGAAAGACCTTGACCAAAAGGTGGAAATATTAATTACAAATGAGTTTTTATGGCTAAGAGATTTCAAAGTGAGCCGGGACCTCATTGACTGCCACAGTAAACAGTGCCTCAAACAGCGGGTCGCCTGAAGGCTCTGGAGACATCCAGACACTCTATGCAGAACAAACAAGCTCAGGAATTCAGCACCCTGTCAGTGGGCCTTACTCTGAAATTTATGTTCTACAGTGTAACAGACTTAGACTCATTTATAGTTTCCCTCCATATGGCTCTCCTGCACCTTTTATTTGAACCTATAATTAACACTATACTCGTTAAACATATGTCCCAGAGATTTAAATTTTTGGTCCATTCATGTGCCAGTTGAATCCTGAATCTCAGCAAAGTTGCAACATCTACTCTCCAGCTCATTGGACTCACACAGGACAACTAACATGGAGATGATGATGGACAATGCCCATCCCAAGGAACAGAGATTATCTGTAACTGCAAGCAAGATAGTTCTATCCACCTGGCCCATGGGACCTAGGCCCTCTCTCAGTTAGAAACAGAGTGGACATCACCATCCCCAAATCCTCAAGATTGGGGAATGAACAGTGGTCTGAAATAGACTTATTATTATTATATTATAAACTTATTGTTATTCTGGCAATGGAATAAGTTTTATCATTAATATAAAGGCAGGGGCCACCAGAGGTTCTTAGGGGAGACAATGGGAATAATAGGTGTAATATGGGGGCATTTGCAGGACATTGGAATTGTCCTGAATGTCATTGCAATGATGGATACAGGTCATTATATATTTTATCAGAATCTACAAAAATTGGGCAGGATAGAATGTAAATTTTAATGTAAACTATAGTTCATGGTTATTAGCAATGCTTCAAAATATGTTCATCAATTTTAGCAAATGTACCACACTAATGAAGGTTGTTGTTGATATGAGAAAGTGTGGGAGAGGACAGGAGTGGGACATATGGAAATCACCTATATTTTTATGTAACATTTATGTAATATAAAGCTTTTCAAAAATTAAAATTAAAAATTAAAAAAACAACATAAGACTGTACAACACAAACAGTGAACCCTATTGTAATGATGGACTTTAGTGAATAGCATGATTATAAAAATGTTCTTTCATAAATTGTAATAAATGTACCACACTACTACAAGTTATTACTAATAAGATGGTACATGGGAAGTCTGTATTTTATGCATGATTTTTCTGTAAACCTATAACTTCTCTAATAAAAACAAAAATAAAAAATAACTGCATCCTAGAAATTTCCCTCATTTCCCTTTGCAGTCAATACTCCCATGTTAACTCCTAACTTTGAAAACCATTCCTTGGTTTCAATCATTATTAAATAGTTTACCCTGTTGCAAAGCATCATATTTTTGGAACCAGACAGTATTTACTTTTTTTGAATCTGGTGTCTTTTGCTCAATATACTGTATTTTGATATATTGTATTTGATATTTTGATATACTGTATTGTGCATATTAGTATTTTGTTCATTTTATTGTTTATTTTAACTGCTTTCTGATCTGTATTCCTTTATAGAATAAACTAGAATATATTTCTTCCCTGTTGATGGACATTTGGGTTCTTTCCAGGTATTAGTAATTATGAATAAGACTGCTGTGAACAAATATGTACCAACCTTTTTATAAACATAAACAAAATAGAAATGGAATTGTTGTTGTCATAGGGTAGATGTACATTTAACTTCATAAGAGACTGCAAAAAACTTTTTTTCGCAAGTGGTCACACCACTTTACATTCTAAAGAACAATGTATGATAGTTCCAATTGCATCATATTCTCACCAACCCTAGATATTGCCAATCTTTCTAATCTGAGCCATCTATTTGGGCATGTATTTTTATCTCCTTTTGGTTTTAATTTACATTTCTCTGAAGTCAAAGGATGTTGCACATCTTTTCATGGGCTTATTGGTCATCCATATACCTTCATTTGTAAAGTATTCTGAACTATTTTTTTTTTTTATTATGGGTAAAAATCAAAATTCTCACAATACATACAAACATTTGCAAAATGATATATAAATATATATGCATATATGTGTATTTGCTTACAAAAATGTTATTTATATATATATATACATATATTTTAAGAGGTGCTTAGATTACCCAAAATATTACATAGAACCCACTGGGATTCCCATGTTGCCCACCTCCCACACCTCCCACCACATCCCACACAAACATCTCCCACAGGGTGGCCCACCAACCTCAATGAACTTACACATCCTGGAGCCTTGCTACCAACCATAGACCACAGTTCACACTGTAGACCACACTCTCTCCCACTCAG
>JAKSZT010054502.1:1647894-1699131 GCA_026826555.1 Tolypeutes matacus | reverse complement strand
AAAAAAAAAAAAAAAAAAAAAAAAAAAAAAAAAAAAAGAAGAGCTGTGGGAAAAAAAAACAATAGGCGAGAGAGAAAAATTAGCCATCAGAGTAAATTCACCAGCATATTCAGATGCCTAGACATCAGCAAAAAATTACAAGCCATACTAGGAAACAGGAAAAGATGGCCCAGCCAAAATAAGCCAAATATCCTGAAGAGATACAGGAATTAATAAAATTCTCCTAAATCACTTCAAAGTATTTAAAGAAAATATGACCAAAGAAATATAGGATATTAAGAAGACACTGGGAGAGCATAAAGAACAATTTGAAAGCCTACAAAGAAAAGTAACAGAACTTATGGGAAAGGAAGGCACAATGGATGAGACTAAAAATACATTAGAGGCACATAGGAGCAGATTTGAATTGCTTAAAGACAGAATTAGTGATTTCGAAGACAGAACATCTGAACAAGAAAAGACAAGAGAACAGAAAGAGAAGAGATTGGAAAAATAGAACAGAGTCTCAGGGAATTGAATGACAACGTAAAACACACAAACATTCATATTATTGGTGTCCTAGAAGGAGAAAAGAATGGAAAAGGGGCAGAAAGAGTATTTGAGGAAATAATGAACGAAAACATCCCAACCTTTATAAAGAACATAAATATCAATATCCAAGAAGGACAACGCACCCCAAACAGAATAAATCTGAATAGACCTACCCTTAGACACCTACTATTCAGAATGACAGCTATCAGAGATACAGAAATCTGAAAACAACAAGAGAAAAGCAAAGCATCACATACAAGGGAAATGCGATAAGATAAAGTGCTGACCTCTCATTAGAAACCATGGAGGAAAGAAGAAAGTGGTATGATGTATTTAAGGTACTGAAAAAGAAAAACTGCCAGCCAAGAATTCTGTGTCCGACAAAACTGTCCTTCAGAAATGAGGGTGAGTTCAAAGTCTTCTCAGACAAACAAAAACTTATAGAATAGAATATGTTTCCAAAAGACCAGATTTGCAAGGATACTAAAGGGGGTGCTGCAGCCTGAAAGGAAAAAACAAGGGTGAGAAATTTGGAGAAGAGTTTAGAAATGAAGATTAGGAAGGGTAAACTAAAAGATAAGAAGACAGACAATAGAATGGTATGAAAACAGAGAGCTGAAGGACAAAGTGGATGGAATAATTAATGCCTTTACAGTAATAGTACTGAATGTTAATGTACTGAACTCCCCAATCAAAAGACCTAGATTGGTAGAACGGATAAAATAATATGAGCAGTCTATATGTTGGAAAAAGATATTCCATTAACCAAAAAAGTGCTGTAGTAGACCAGATAAATGTAAAATAACAACATTATAGTATACGAAAAATAATTAACTCAGTGCAACTGGAAAATTGTTCCTGTGATCAGTATTCTGTAATTTTTTTCATACAAAATAAATGCTTGCTTTTAATTGATGAGGACTGGAGAAGAGATATATTTTTGGGTACTTCATTTTTCTTTAACACTTTCTTATTCATGCTCTTTAATTAAAATAATCTATCTGGATTAATCATAATATTATTAATCATAATAATGATTTGTTATGACTACTCTTGAAGAAGATTTTGAGTTTTTCTGTCTCATAAAATTATGAATTGGAAACTTTTTGTCTGCTGTAATTCATTCCACTAAGATGTGAAGAATTTCCAAATAGGAATTTGATTATCTAGAAAGAATTATGGCCTAAATGGAAATTAAATAACTAAACCAATAATTTATTTCATTCTTAGAGATTATTATGTTCAATAGTTAGAGCTGTATTATAAAAATTAGAATTATGTTATAATTGATTTCTATTATATTTTAATTATTACTTAAATTTATAAATGTTTGTTGTTATGCCATCTTCTAAAATAATTTATTACATTAAATCTAACCTGGCTTTGCATTCTCTTTTAAAATTTGTAATTTCTGTCAATCTATTTTTCTATTTATCTTATAATTTTACAACAAAGGACTGTTTAACAACTAAAAAAAAAAGCCATTGATTATATGCTTTGGATAGATCATATGGTATGTGAATATATCTCAATAAAACTGCTTAAGAAACAAATAAATAATTGTGCAAGAATAGCCAGAAATAGCCTCTGTACAGCACGGGAAACAGAATTTTCTTGTTTGTTTGTCTGTTTTTTTGTTTTTTATTATTATTGAATTAATGAAAATGCTTTAAAAATGATTGAAGTGATGAGCACACAACTATGTGATTATACCAAATATCATTGATTGTACACTTTGGATAAATTGTATGCTTCATTAATATATATCAATAAAATTGATTTGTTTTAAAAATGTTATGAATAAGGTAGATCCCTGTTTTATGATAACTGAGAATGTTGTTGAACCAGGCAATCCCCAAGATCCCCTTCAGAACTAAGTATAGTCAAGTCCACCAGTATTCCAGGTGCATTCTTCACTAGAAATACACTGATTAAATAACCACTTAATTTAGTGAAATATAATGTTTAAAGCCAGGACTCATCACTGACTCAGAATTGAACTCTTGTGACCACATGCTTCCCTATGTCATCTCCCGGTTGTCAATGCAATTTATTCCAGTGTAAGACTGCTGGAATGCACCCTCACTGCTCAGTGCAGGCCCTGGAGCAAAAAAAAAAAAAAAAAAAAAGACTTAATGATGTTTATGCTCTCTTCTTCCTTTCTCCCTTCTTTCTGGCTTGGAAAACAGTTCCTTTACTCACTCTAATAGATTTGTGGCTTTAAAGAATAGGGGCAAACAGACCTGGAAAGAAACAGTTAGTAACCAATACGTTGAGATAAGAGAGCACACAGGATTCATGGTGCTGAAAATTCACATCTGTTGATTTCCAACAGAACAGCCAAGGCTAGGACACTTAACAGACCATACCTTTATTCCAGCAAAACCATCCAGGAGAACCTGGATATATGTGGCCTAGTTCCATTCTTTATCTTCTTCTTGGGAGTGGGCCTGCCACAATGATCCCATATTTTCCTCTCTTCTTCCAAGCCATAAGTTTTTGGGTAGGCAACACGAATGAGTATATTGTGTCTTGCATCCTATAGTTACATCTATATGGCTGAACATGCTTGGAAGTGGCTTGAGATGGAGTTGAAGATGCAGGCAAGTGTCAGACCATGGATGACTATATCTTTTCACAAGTTATGTACTTGAAAGCAAGAGTGAGACTGATTGGAAATTCTTAGATTTTGAGTTTTGTCACCAATCTACATAAAATAATCTGAATGCCATTTTACTGTTTCACTTTCACACCTGTATAATCAATCATATATTCATACTATGACATCATCTATTCATATCCCCTCATTTTACAATGAGGAAAGTGAGACCTAGAAAAGTGAAGTGTCAAAGATAACACTACTTATTAGAAGTACTTTGCATATTTTGGTTCCCAAAAGAGATGAGTCTAATTCCCAGGGAAAGTATTAATTCCAAACTTAGGTTTAATCTAATTTCTATGAATATTTATTCAGGCTTTACTTTTCTCAATATGGTGAGAATGCTTCTACTAATCGATTTCCACATTAAGTTCAGGTGAGGACGAATAACAGATAACATTGATGGCTTCTAAAACTGGGTTTGGTCACTGAAAGAGCAATTATTTTAGATTACAAAGTTATTATAAATATTCTTCACAGGATGACGTCTAAGGTCCTGCACCTCTTAATCCTGGATCCCTGCTGGATGATAGAGTGTCTCAGCTTTGCCTGTGCCATGTTCATGCATATGGTAACCACCAGAATTAAATTTCAAGGCCTGAGTTCTCTCCTCAACAGTGAGTCATGAAAAATATCATATGCTTGCCAGTTGACATGAGTGCAACAAAGATATTTTGCTACAGGTAAAGCAAGGGCCCTTGAGGTGTCAGCTTTATGAAGGCAGATGAAATATGCCAGCAAATTGTAATCAAGCCTCAGGCATCCTTGAATAAATTTCAGGTAAATGTGAATGAACCAAATCCCCTATTTCCCGCCAACATCCTTCTCTGCTTCACTGAATAAATTCCATTTTGCATGCTTGTTTTAGCTTTTTATCCACCCTCCATCTACAAGTTGGACTAGAACCCTACTCCTCTTTCAGCAACACTAGACTAAACTAGAATGGTTGAAAATCCTGAGGGCCTTGAGCAACAGCATTCTCCAGGTCTATAGGACTATTTTCAAGCTCTGCTAACTATTGCTAAGGCACTCTACATATTATTTTTGCCCCATTCTCTGTTCCATTTCTCTTTGCTCATTATCCATTCTTCCCTTTGCTTGGGTTCCAATTACTTTTTTCATCCTTTGTCTAGCTGCACCAGCTAAATCTAAGCATCTTATTTTCTTCCTGCCTCACTACGTTTACACAATTATCAAATGCAGCAATATTCCTTAAGTTTATTCCTCAGAGGCTGACATTTATTTTTCCAGAACTTCTAGCAAGGGTATAAATAAGAGTGAGTTTTCTTCTCATGCTTTAAGAAAACCAAATATTGAGAAAGTATGCAGTGAAGCTAGATAGTAATGCAGATTGAACTGTGCTAGTTTCTGTTCGTGCAGGTTTCTCTGGGAGCTTTTTGATGAGCTGGCACCCTCCTGAACTTGCCCTTAGTATTTGAATGAACCTTATTCACAGATCTTAAAGACAAAACAGAGGAATATAAAATATCAGCTGAAGGCAATTTCCTTCAATGGCTCTGTTTCCTTCCAGCCAATTTACTTACTTTGGAGTCAGATAACACTAACTGAAGAGTACTAGTGTGGACAGGGCATCACCACAGCTTCTTCCTCTCCTTATCCTAACAAGGTAGACAGAAGTTTGCCTGCTTTGCTTTGGGCCTTAGTGGAAGCGGATTTTAATTGCAAGCAATCAGAAAGGCAGACAACTGAGAGACCATTTGTGGACTTACCAAAACAGCCCTCAACTTCAGATGGTTGAGGCTGATCTTAACATATTCAGATACCTGTATAAAATAGAGAAAATGTGAGTCAAGTCTCTGATTATTTCATGTATTTTTATTTGCAATACTCAGAAAAGAGCCATGTTTTACTTTGAATCCTGTGGCTCCTCCTCAGTCAATAGTCGATAGCAAATGTAGCTGCAGTCACAGAACTGGGAGAATTACTCATCTAGCTATTTGATATCATGGAGACAGAGCATACAAAGTCTATATTAGTGACAGGAAACAGGATGACATCTTGCCTAATTTATTAATTTAAGAAATAACATTTATTTTTCCTCTATACTTTGGGTGAAATTAGAAAAAAATTTTAATGTATAGAAAATGAGTTACCCATATTCTAAAACTCAATAGATAATCACAAATAAAATTTTGACATATTTCCTTCTTTTTCTATATTTCTTATATGTACATTAGATTATACAAGGACTATAATTTTATATAGATTTTTTAGAATTTTAGTAAAAATTACCCCATTTTGTATATTCATTTAAATGTTATTTTTAATAACTGCATACTTTATTTTATATATTTAGATTTCTTCCAACATTTTGCTTTTTAAAATACCTATTAAGCATTATTGTGCTTAAATGTTTCTGTGGATTTTGGATTTTTTTCATCCTAGGTTATATACTTTGACACAACACCACAATTGAGGAAAGAATTTGATTTTGGCATGGCATGATTGGAGCATGGATTTTTTATGCGTGTTCTTATGATAGTTGAATACACTTGATTAAATTTTTCTGTCTTCACCAAGTTATTGGGCATTGTTCAATCGAATCTTTTTAAGTCTTAGTATTTCTCTTAAACTCATCCTGAAATGCCAGGTTTTGATTCTCAGTGACAAGATCATCAGTTTAGGAATACATAGTGTAAGTCTTATATGTTCCTGATAGCAGCTAACTTTTATTTGATACATACTACACACACACATACATACACACACGTATATATGTCAAACTTTGGGCTAAAAACTTTATGTGGATACCTAATTCAATATTTTCCAAGTTTCCTGATCATAAGAAGCTCTTGGATTTATAGTTAAAAAAAAACAAAACAAACAAACAAACAAAAAAACAGAATCTCAGGCCTAGGAAGATACTTAATATGTCTCTGGGCTTTAGTTATCTCTATAAAATGGGCAACAACACTGGCCTTGCCTTTTTTACAGGGTTGTTGTGTGGTTGTAAGGAGATAATTTATAAAAGTTGTAAAATTCTATATAAAGCAAATTCTTCATATTATTTTTTTCGGTAATAGAAAAATTATTTTCTACACCTCTACAGTACTGAAAGTTTGGGGTAAAGAAACCAATGCAAATAAGCTGGGCTTGAGAAGGTGGCAATGTCATATGACCCTATTTGACTAATAGATCATTAAAGGTTGTGGAAAAGAGAAAAATATAATTCTTATTGTTACTATCATTGCTACAGTAAAAGAAAAAAGTTGATAATTATAAAAAAAATCATAAGATAGTGTATTTGAGATTCTATACTACAGTAGATTGTGAAATGTTTTTCTTCCTTGTTTATTTATATGTATTTTAAAATATATTTTTAATTTAAAAAATGCTTTAGATTGCACGAATGTTACATGAAAAATATAGAGGATTCGCATATACCCCACTCCCTACCCCTCCCACACTTCCACACATTAACAACATCCTTCATTAGTGTGGTACATTTGTTAAAATTGATGAACAAACATTGGAGAATTACCACTAAGTGTGGATTATAGTTTACATTAAAATTTACACTCTATCCTGCACAATTTTTTTAGTTATGACAAAACATATAATTGCCTGTGTCCATCATTGCAATGTCATTCAGGACAATTCCAATGTCCCCAAAATGCCCCCATATTACACCTATTTTTCCCTCTTGCTCCCCTCAGAACCTCTGGTGGCCACTGTCTCCACATCAATGATAAAAGTTCTTCCATTGCTAGAATAACAATAAGTCTATAGTAGAATACCGGTAAGTCTACTCCAGTCCTTTGTTCATTCCCCAATCCTGAGGATTCTGGGATGGTGATGCCCACTCCTCCTCTAATTGAGAGAGGGCTTAGATCCCATGGGGTAGATGAATGGGACTATGTTGCTTGCAGTTGCAGACTCTCTCTGTTCCTTGGGATGGGCATTGTCTATCATTATCACCTTATGATTTGTCCTGGGTGAGTCCAATGAATGGGAGAGTAGGTGTTGCAAATCTTTAGAGAGTCAGGGCCCAGCTGGGACATGGACAGCCCAAAGATTTAAGTCTCTTGGACGTACATCTATCAAGTCTAGTACTAACTATAGGTTCAAATAGAAGGGTCAGAAGAGCCATGTGTAGGGAAACCACAAATGAGTGCAACTCTGTCACAATGGGGAGTGTAAATTCCAAAGTAGCGCACACTGGCAGGGCGCCAAACTCCTGAGGGGTCTGCTCTGCCTACAGTGTCTGGATATCTCTAGAGCCCCCAGGAGCCCTACTATTTGAGGGAATATTTATTGTGGCAGTCAATAAGATCCTTCTGAGACATGCATAAGTGCAACCTCTGGAATGACCTCCTGACTCACTTTGAAATCTCTTAAACATAAAAACTTATTTGTATTTACACTTTCCCCCTTTGGGTCAAGGTCTTTCTCCAGGTGCATTGCTAGTTGGTGCTTGGTAATATTTCCTCAGTGCCAGGAAGGCTCATCTCTGGGAGTCATGTTCCATGCCGGGGGGAAGGTAATGCATTTATATGCTGAGTTTGACTTAGAGAGAGGCCAAATTTGAGCAACAAGGAGGCCCTCAAGAAGTAACTCTTAGGCAACATATAATACTAAGCTAAGTTTCAATTTAAAAAGAAAAGGTTCATAAGTATACTCATCAATATCAAGGGCCGTTGCAATGTGCATCCTCCATCACTAGGCACTTCCCATGTACTCCGGGGATTCTTGCTGTCCCATTACAGAATGGGGCAGAGCTCCCCAGGATAGGAATTCCATATTCTTTTGGTTATTGTGTCTATCTCCACCCACCGTGACAATACCGCAAGAACATTTGAACACACTGATATGCCTTAGCGGTATGCCCCAGTGAAACTCCTCCCATACATCCCCCATCTCTGACACCCTACACCAACGATCTTTCCCTGCCACAATTGTGACCCTTCTGTGATCCAAAACTTCTTCAAAACTGGAATGAAGAAAATAACCAAATAAAATTAATAAGAAAATGAAATAATGATATTTTTAAAAATAATAAATAAAATACAGAAAATTGAAAAAATTAGAAATAATAGAAAATACTTTTTGACATTATGTCTTTCATCACTGTAAGATTTGTTGTCTTCTATGTACTGTGACATTTTCTACCATATATTCCCCCCATGTCTTATTTTTTTTTTCATTTTATCTTCAAAGAAGCTTTAGGTTGCAGAAAAGTCATGTACAGAATATAAGGGATTCCTATATACCCAATATCCTACCCCCTTTTCCCTTTCCCCTATTAATAATATTTTACACGTGGATGGTACATTTTGCAATTGATGTACAAATATTGAAACATTGCTACTAACCATTGTCAATGATTTACATTATGATTTATATTTTGGACCATGCAATTTTATAAATTTTGATGAAATTTAAAATGGCCTGTATCCATTATTGCAAGATCATGTAGAACTATTCCAATGCCCTAAAACTGCCCTATCTTCCATCTATTCTATTATTTCTTCCCCTACCCCTCGGGAACTATGGTAACCACTAAGTTTCACTTTTTGAAGAATATGATTCATAGTCACTTACAAAAATATTGATGGTTTGACATATCGGCCGTTTTTTTTTTTTTTTTTTTATTACTCACCACCTATGTTCTCTAGAGACTCTTGCCCCTGTGTTTGAGAACACAGCAGGACTCCCCAGGATGGGAGTTTAATATTTTTGTTTATTGTATGGGTCTCCACCCACTGATATAACACACTATGACAAGATGAACACTTACATATTCCATAGAAACCTGCCCCAGGTGTGCCCTGACCTGTATGCCTCCCCTGATTCAACACCCTACACCAGTAACCCTCCCCTGCCATATTTGCCAAAAGAACATCCCCAACATTGTAGTTTTTACCACAGACCTGCAAAACCCCAGTGTTCACCTGCACCTTCTCCCGAGCCTCCCCATTTCCATGGATAGTTCAACCCAAGTCCAGACCTCACAGACCCACACCACTGAACTCAAGAACATCCGTGCACCACTATCATGCCCATCCACTGCACAACTACACCCTTGTACCTTATCGTAGATTTTGCCCATATGGGCATTGGCTCACAACCCTCTAATCCCTTTGTATTTTCTGGACATCTATCTTCCGGACACTAACTCTGTGAGTGTACTCAATTTGCTTAATTCATATCAGTAAGGTCATGTAATATTTGTCTTTCAGTGCATGACTTGCTTCACTCAACATAAGTTCTTAGGATTCATCCATGTTATCACATGAGTTAATACTGCATTCCTTCTTACAGCTGAGTAATATTACATTTTATATATATACCACAGTTTGCTTATCCATTCATCTGTTGATGGACCTTTGAGTTGTTTCCAACTTTTGGCAATAGTGAATAATCTTGCTATGAACATTGGTGTGCATATATCTGTTCATGTCCCTGCTTTCAATTCTTCTCGATATTTACCCAATAGTGAGATTGCTGGAACATATAGCAGTTCTATAGTTAGCTTCCTGAGTAACCGCTGAACTGTCCTCCACAATGGCTGCAATATTCTACATTCCCAACAGCAGTGGATAAGTGTTCCCTTTCCATCACATTCTCTCCGACACTTGTAGTCCTCTGTTTTTTTTCAATAGCCACCAGTCTAATGGGTGTAAGATGATATTTCATTGTAGTTTTCATTTGCATTTCACTAATAACTAGTGATGTTGAGCTTCTTTTCAAGCCCTTTTGTATTTCTTCTTTGGAGAAGTGTCTATTCAAATCACTTGCCCATATTTATTTATTTATTTATTTTATTTTATTTTTATTTTTTTTGTTCAAGTACCAGAAAAAATTACATTTCTTTATTATACCTAATAAAATATATCTGAATTTGCCTCCAATCACAAAGATTGGGGGAAATTTGACATCAATCATTGCTTTTAGAGGGTCATGGGGACCACTTTCCTCCTTTTGAGTCTTTCAGGAATCCAGAAGGATTGTGGAGTTCAGAAAATTTGAAAAGTGATTTCCAGACCTTAGTCTTGTAAGAAATACATATGAATGAAAAGCTCATTTAAAACTTGCCCATATTTAAAATTGGTTGTTGGTCTTTATATTTTTGAGACATAGGATTTCTTTATATATGCTGGATATTAGGCCCTTGTTAGATAGATGTTTACCAAATATTTTCCTCCATTGAGTTGGTTGCTTTTTCATTTTCTTGACAAACTCCTTTGATGTGCAAAAGTTTTTAATTTTGAGGCAGTCTCATTTACCTATTTTTTTTTTACTGCTCATGCTTTGGGTGTAAAATTCATGAAAACATTTTCTACTATAAGACCTTGCAGATGTTTCCCTACATTATCTTCTGAAATCTTTATGGTCTTGGCTTTTATATTTAGATCTTTGATCCATTTTGAGTTAATTTTTGTATAAAGTGTGAGATGGTGTTCCTCTCTCATTCTTTTGGATATGGATATACATTTCCTCCAGCCCCATTTTTAAAGAGGCTATTTTCTTCCAGTTGAGTGGACTTGGTAGCCTTGCCAAATATCAGTTGACAATATATGCAAAGATCTGTATTAGAACTCTGAGTTCTGTTTCATTGGTCAATATGTTTATCCTTGTACCAATACCATGCAATTTTGACTACTGTAGCTTTGTAGTGTGTTTTATTTAAAGTTAGGTAATGTGATTCCTTCAATTTCGTTTTAATTTCTCAATTTGTCTTTGGCTATTCTGGTCCCCTTGCCCTTCCAAATAGATTTCATAGGTAGCTTTTGCAATTCCGTAAAAAAATGCTGTTGTAATTTTCATTGGGATTGTATTAAATCTGTAAATCAGTTTGTTTAAGACAGACATCTTATTGATATTTAGTCTTCCTATCCATGAAGAGGGAATATTCTTCCATTTATTTAGATCTTCTTTGATTTCCTTTACCAGTGTTGTGGAGTTTTCTGCATAAAAGTCTTTTACATCTTTAGTTAAATTTATTCCTAGCTATTTTATTATTTTAGTTGCTATTGTAAATGGAATTTCCTCCTCAGATTGCTCATTATCAGAGTAGAGAAATGCTACTGATTTTTGCATATTAATTTTATAAACTGCCAGTTTCCCGAACTCATTTATAAGCTCTAGAAGCTTTGTTGAAGATTTCTCAGGGCTTTCAAGGTATAGGAAATGTCATCTGCAAATAGTGAAATATTTACTTCTTCTTTTCCAATTTGGATGTTTTATATCTTTTTCTTGCCTAGTACTTCTAACACAATGTTAAATAAGAGCAGTGACAGTGAGCATTCCTGTCTTGTCCAGATCTTAGAGGGAAAGACTTTAGCATTTCACCATTGAATATGATGTTAGCTGTGGGTTTTTCATATATACCCTTTATCGTGTTGAGTAAGTTTCCTTCTATTCCTATCTTTTCAGGTGTTTTCATCAGGAAAGTGTGCTGTATTTTGTTGAATGCTTTTTCTGCATCTATAGAGATTATAGTGTGATTTTTTTCTTTCAATCTGTTAATGTGGTATATTACATTGATTGATTTTCTTATGTTGAGCCATCCTTGCATACCAAGGATGAAACTCACTTGGTCTTGGTGTATAATTCCTTTGATGTGCTGTGGAATATGATTAGCAGGCATTTTGTTGAGGATTTTAGCATCTAGGTTCATTAGAGAGATTGGTCTACAGTTTTCCTTTCTTCTGGCATCTCTGTGTGGCTTTGGTATTAGGGTGATTTTGGCAACATAGAATGAGTTAGGCATTGTTCCTTTTACTTCTATTTTTTGGAAGAGATTAAGCAGAATTGGTGTTAGTTCTTTCCGGAATGTTTGATAAAATTCACCTGTGAAGCTGTTTGGTCCTGGGCTCTTCTTTGTTGGGATGTTTTTGATCACTGATTCTATCTCTTTACTTGTGATTGGTCTGTTGAGTTCATCAATTTCTTCTTTCATCAATGTAGGCTGCTTGTGTGTTTCTAGGTATTCGTCCATTTCCTCTAAGGTATCCATCTTGTTGGCATATAATTTTTCAAAGTATTCTCTTATGATACTCTTTCTTTCAGTAGGGTCAGTGATTTTGTCCTCTTCCTTATTTCTTATTTTATATATTTGCATCTTCTCGCTTTTTTCTTTGTTAGTCTAGGTAAGGATTTGTCAATTTTATTATTCTTCTCAAAGATCCAGATTTTGGTTTTGTTTATTTCTTCTAGTGCTTTCTTATTTTCCATTTCATTTAGCTCTGCTGTAACCTTTGCTATTTTCTCCTTTTTCCTTTCCTTTGGGAAACGTTTGTTATACATTTGCTAATTCCTCCAGGTGTGCAGGTAGGTCTTTGATTTTAGCTCTTTCTTCTTTTTTAATATAGACATTTATGGATATGAATTTCTCTACAGCTTTTGTTGCGTCCCATGGGTTTTGATATACTGCATTGCCATTTTCATTCTTTTCAAGGTAGCTACTGATTTATATTGTAGTTTCTTCCTTGACCCACTGATTGTCTAAAACTTCCATATTTTTGTGCCTAATCTGGTTCTCTGTCCCTTACGGATTTCCAGCTTCATTTGGTTGTGGTCAGGGAAATTACTTTGTATAATTTCAATATTTCTGATTTTGTTGAGAATTGTTCTGTGGCCTCGCATGTGGTCTATCCTGGAAAATGATCTTTGTGTGCTTGAGAAGAATGCTTATCTTGCTGTATTTGGTTTTAATGCTCTGTATATGTCTATTAGGACCAGATCCCCTAATGTATTATTCCAGGTCTCTGTTTCTTTATTGATCCTCTGTTGAGATGTTCTGTCTCATGGTGTTAATGGTGTATTAAAGTCCCCCACTATAATTGTAGAAGCATCTATTGCCCCACTTAGTTCATCCAATGTTTGCTTCATGCATTTTGAAGTGCCCTGGTTAGGTGCATAAATGTGTATGTTTGTTCTTTCTTTTTGATAGATTACCCCTTTTCTTAATATATAGTGCCCTTCTTTGTCTCTTACAATAGTTTTCATTTACTGTTTATTTTGTCTGATATTAGTATAGCTACTTCTGCCCTTTTTTGATTATTGTTTGCATGTAAAATTGTTATCACCATTCACTTTTGGCCTTCTTGTATCCCTGGGTCTAAGGTGAGTTTCTTGTAGACAGCATATAGATCGGTCTTATTTCCTTATCCACTCTGCCAATCTGTGACTCTTGATTAGAGAGTTTAATTCAGTAGCATTCAATGCTATTTATTTCAAGAATTACTTACCTTAGGCATAATATCTTTCGGTTTATGTATGTCATATGTTGTTTTTATTTCTTGTTTTATCTTTTTAGTTATTCTTACCGATAATTTTCTTTCCTACACTCTCCTACAACCTTTCAAGTCAAAAGGTTTCCCTTTCAACCCGAAGAACTCCCTTTAGTATTTCTTGAAGGGCAGGTTTCTTGTTGATAAACTCTCTTAATTTCTGTTTATCTGTGAATATTTTGAACTCTCCCTCATTTTTGAATGCCAACTTTACTGGATGCAGAATTCTTGGCTAACAGTGTTTTTCTTTTAGCACCTTATCTATTTCATATCACTTCCTTCTTACCTTAATCTTATTGAGCTTCCTTTCTATGTTATGGATCTCTTTTCTCTTGCTGCTTTCAGTATTTTCTCTTTGTCTTGAGTATTGGACAACTTGACAAATATATGTCTTGGGGTAAGCCTTTTAGTATTTATACTCTTTGGGGTCTAGTTGTGCTTCCTGGACATGGATGTCTATGTTCCTCAAAAGATTTTGGAAATGTTCAACCATTATTTTCTCCAACACTCCTTCTGCCCCCATTCCCTTCTCTTCTCCTTTTGGGATGCCTATAATGCATATCCTTGTGCATTTAGTGTTGTCATTCAAATCCCTAAGTCCCTGCTGGATTTTTTCTATCTTTTTGTCTATCTGTTCTACTATCTGTCTGATTTCAGATGTACTATCTTTCACATGGCTAATTCTTTCCTCTGCCTGTTGAAATCTTCTGTTATGTGCTTTCAGTGCATTTTTCATTTTTTCCATTGTGTTATTCATGACAATGATATCTGTTATCTTTTTTATTTATGTTCAAAATTTCTTCATTATGTTCTCCCAGTGTATTCTTAATATCCTTAATCTCTTTCTTCACTTCATTAAGTTGATTCATGTTATTTTTTTTTTGACATCTCTGATTATTTGTTCCATGTTCTTCATCTCCTGTTTTCTAGTTTGTTCATTAGACTGCACCATATCTTACTGTTTCTTTTTAGTATGGCTTGTTATATTTTTGTTGGTTTCTCAGCATTTGTTTATCTTAATTGGTTTATTTGGATTTTAGCTTCTCTTTTTACTCTATGGTTTTATTTTGTTGTTGTTTTTGTGTGTTTGTTATGGTTTCTCTTTGACACTTCATTCCTCTTATTCTATTTCCTTGTTGTTATCTGTGTTCTCTTGGGGAAAAATTAGGACTAGAGAAAAAGGAAGAGACAAGAAGAGTAAAAAAATATTAAAATAATAGAAAAAGGTAGAAGAAGAACCTTATAAGACCTAGGAAAATAAATACTTAACATGAGTAAAAATTAGAAGAAGTTCAAAGGAATAACTGTAAACAAGTGGAATAGAAAAAAACGAAACAAGAAACACAACAAAGAAAACATATATAGAATGAATTAAAAGACTAGAATGATGAGAAGAGAGGAAAATAAAAAAGAAAATAAAGAAAAAAGAAATAAGAAAAAAAGAAAGAAAAAAGAGAGAAATAAAAACAAAAAAATTTGAAGACCAAATAAAAAGAAGTGGAAGGAAAGAAAAACAGCAGGGAGTGGAACATAGAAAAATGAAGGAAAGAAAAGAAATAAAGTAGTTATAAAAAATAGGTAAAAGAAAAAATGGAAACAAAGATGGTAAACACAATAAATAAGAAACAAAATAGCAACAACTTAAAAAAAAAGAAAACAACCAAGGAAAAACAGCCTTCCTTCTCAGGCCAGTTTGGGAGCTTTTAAAGTTTAATGTGTAATTGGAGATCTTTCTCTTTACTTACCATTCACATAAATGTAAGCAGGAAGAAAATATAGCTTTTGTTACAAATGGGGAAATGGTTGAACACACCTTGTTCCATGGCATATCTATGATGAAGTCAACTATTAATAATTTGGTTAAAATAGGTTCAATGTTGAATACTGAAATTCACCGTGCAACTAAAATATATACACACATACACATAATGAAAGGAAATTGAAGGTCAGATAGTCATTTAGGAAGAAGAGACTAAAATTAATCAAGTTTTCATTGGCCCCTTTAATGTTTTTGAAACCTAAGCCATAATTTGACTTCTGTTACAGCTGTTCTGTTTAATCTTGGGTTGTTTTAATTCCCCACACTCTATTAACCACTCCTTTCTTTGATTCTGAAATAATTTGCTGAATTTTCTCTTCTTATATTTTATGTCATTAACTAATTATTCCACTAAATCCTTCTGGATAATCTTGGATATGGGTCTAGTTATTATTTTTGCTCGAGCATTCCCTATTCCTGAGTCCATGGAAGAAGTTCCTCCTCTTCCCGTTCTAGCCCATTTTGCACTAAATTAACACAAGGGATAAGTTGAGGATGTTTCTAGGTTGTAAAGTTTTCTTTTTTCAATTTTCAGCTTGAGATTTTTGAAGGTAGTATAGTATATAGATATATACATGTATACATATATACATATATACACATATACATATATATGAATATACACATTAACACATATACACATTTAATATATATATGGAATTGGATCACACGACTATGGGTCTGGCAAGTGTAAACTCTGTAGGGCAGTTTGCAAGCTGGCAAATTCCAATAAAGTTGCGTGTGTATTCCTTATTTTGAATTCCCCAGGGGCAGCTGGTGAACTAGAAATTCCAGCAAGGGCCAATGCTGAAGTTGAGATGGAAATTCTTCTGACCTCTGAAACCCTCCGTTCTGGCTTTTAAGATCTCCAACTGATTGGATGAGGAGACTCACCACGTTGCTGAGAGCAAGCTCTTTTGTTCTTTTTTGAGGCAATCAACTTATTATAGATGTGTATAATCTGCAAAATACTTTCACAGTAACAAGCAGTCCAGTGCTTGACCAAATAACTGAAATAACTGGGCTTCAGAGAAGAGAGTAAAAACACTTTAGATAAGTGCTACTCAAAGTGTGGTTCCTAGACCAGCACCATCAGCATCACCTGAGAACTTAGAAAAGCAGAATTTCAGGCCACACCTCGGACCTCCTGACACAGAATGCTTGGGTTTGAGGTCCAGGAATCTGTTTTTAACAAGGTTTACAGGTTATTTTCATTTCGTTAACTTTTGAATAGCTCTGGTCTCTGAAAATAATTGTGGAGCAGGCAATAGGGAATTAATTAGTGACACTCAAAAGTACATTTTTTGAGATGTGGATATTAATCCTTGAAATCATACTGTGAAGATGGCAAAGGTATTTATTATGACTATTAAGACTGTACGTGGGAGAAAATTCCTACATGTTATAGGTTTTCTCTTAGGACAAAACTAACTTTCTGTCACATTTTGACTCTCTATTCCAAAATAAGTCAGATTGGAGAAAGAGCAAGTAAGCTAGCCTGGCACCATTTCCCAAATTCTTATAATTCTTTGACCTATTTTGTCTGTCTGATCTTAGATGGTAAACCATTTGAATGTATGGATCCTGAATTACTTGTATTAAATTTCAAGAAACTTGTGTCTGGCCACTCAAGTGCACATAAACAACATATGAAGCAAAAGTGTTACTATGATAATTCAAGCCAATTTCCTATTCTCATATTTTTGGTTGAGTGTGGGAAAACATTGGAGAGTTGGACCAAAAGTTAACTTCTCTTTTTCTGAAACACTTAATCTTATATATAGCTAAGATTAAGGTTTAGGGACTCATAGTCCCAATCTTATGCCTATTTTGATTATTTTCTTTCTCTGTAATTGAATATTTTGTTTTGGGGTATAGTCATCATTGCAAAGAATTTTAAAAACTTCATCAGGACTGTAAAATACATTTGGTTTTATTCTTATTTACACTACTATCCACTTTTGAAATTCTAAAATTCAAAATGAATTACATAAAGTTTGTACTGCACACTAACTTAAATAACTCTCCAAAACCCATATATTTCACAAATTCTACAAAGTGAATACAACTGAAATTATACAACATGCCTCCAAATGAGAAAAAAGAATAATATGAAAATAAACTTACATTTTCCATATGTTTATTTTGTCTTTGATATGGTATTAGGGTAAAAGGTCAGCCATTTGATCAGAATCAGTCCACTCATCTAATTTTGCCATAAACAGTATGTGGGGACATGTCAAATCTGAATTAATATGGCAGAAGGAACAAGAAGATAAGGAAGAAGAATTATTTTGTTTACATGAAACTATTCTCGTCAGAAGAGAAAAAAGGAAAGGAAGTCTGACCTATGACTAATATCTGTTTATTTGTGATCATAATCAGCTTCTTGTCCTGAGTTTACATGGATATGGAACTTAGGCTTTTATACGATTACTGTGATGCTCATTAAGATACCATTTATTTTATTAGTATTTTAAATCAGTCCTTTACTTATTTAAGGAAAGGGCTTTGGTAACCAAATGCACTTAAATTGAAATCTATACATCATGGGAAATGCATAATTACTTAAATAAAGACTATATATGTATAAATAGACTCCCCAGACCTAGACAGCGTTATTTCTCAGCAGGGACTCATCTGTGACATGATCATTGAGTCACACAAAAAAATAGTTGAAATAGAGGTTGAGTGGCGTCAGCAGTATGTCTGCCCCTACAAATCTTTGTTCCTATACTGTTTTTCTTTCCAGTGGCTTGTCTAATGAAGCTGGTGAAATATTTTGCATGTTGTAATATAGGCAGAAATACTTTTAGCAAAGTACTGAGGTTCTAATAGAAAAAAATTAGAATGTTTTCAAGTAGTGACTCTAAATACTGGCTAGAAGTCATATATTCGGAGAATTTGTAACAACAGCACAATCTACACAGACTGTGAAATTGTTCCAGGTAGGGCTACAGGTTTTACATAAATTATGTTTTTTAAGCCTTGCAGTACTTCTGTGAGGTAGGTACTATTATTAAAACCTACTCAGTTGCAGAGCTGGAATTTGAATCTACCTCCACCCCACCCTACTCAGAGACCTTGCTGTTTTTTAATTATATTTTTTATTTATTTCTAAAAGATACTTAGATTACATAAGATGTTACATAAAAAAAATATAAGGGATTCCCATATACCCTACTCCCCAGACTTCCCACTCTTCCCCACATTTACAAATTCTTTCATTAGTGTGGTACATTCATTGCAATTGATGAACACATTTTGGAGGATTGCCACTAAGCATGGATTGTAGTTTACATTGTAGTTTACAATCTCTTCCACTAAATTCTGTAGGTAATGGCAAGATATATAATGGCCTGTATCTGTCACTGCAATGTCACTCAGGTCATTTCAAAGTCCTGAAAATGCCCCCATATTACACCTGTTTTTCCCTCTCCCTCCCCTCAGAACCTCCAGTGGCTACTGTCTCCACATCAATGATGTAATTTCTTCCATTGCTAGAATCACAATGTCTATAGTAGAATACCAGTAAGTCTGCTCTAGTCCATATTTTATTCCCCAGTCCTGAGGATTCTGGGATGGTGATGCCCACTATACCTCTAATTGAGAGGGGGCTTTGGTCCCATTTGGCTGATGGATGGGACTTTCTTGCTTGCAGTTGTAGATGCTCTCGGTTCCTTGGTGTGGAGGTTGTCCATCCTCACCTCCTTGTTAGTTGTCTTGGATGAGTCCAATGAACTGGAGAGTAGGTGTAACAACTCCGCTGAGGCTCAGGGCCCAGCTGGCACATGGATAGCCCAGAGATTCAAGTCTCTTGGAGGTACACCTACCAACTCCAGCACTGACCATAGGTTCAAATAAAAGGGACAGAAGAGGAATGTGTAGAGAAGTCACATGTGAGTCCATCTCTGTCACACTCAGGAGCACAAACTCCAAAGTAGGGCCCAGTGGCAAGGCACCAAACTCCAGAGCTATCTGCCATGAACGTAGAACCTAGGTGTCTCTGGAGTCCTCAGGATCCCCACTATTTGGGGTATGTAACTTGGCCATCTATGAGATCCTGCTGAGATGTGCATAAGTGTTACCTCTCTGATGACCTCCCAACTCACTTTGAAGTCTCTTAGCTATATACATACATTTGTCTTTACCTTTTCCTCCTTTATTTCAAGGTCTTTTTCCAGTTGTATCATCCATCGGTGCTTGGTAGTAATACCTCGGTGCCAGGGAGGCTCATCCCAGGGAGTCATGTCCCTTGTTGGGGGGAAGGTAATGCATTTCTATGCTGAGCTTAACTTAGAGAGAGGTCACATTTGAGCAACAAGGAGGCTCTCAGGAGGTAACTCTTAGGCACTCTACAATACTAGGCTAAGTTGCAAATTCAAGAGCAGAAGGCTCATAAGAATAGTTGTCAATATCAAGGGCCCATCAATGGACAAATTTTCTTCACTAGTCATTGTCCCTGTACCTGGGGGATTGCTGCTGTTCCATTAGAGAATGTGGCAGGATGGGAATTCAATGATCTTTTGGTTGTTGTGTGAATCTCTACCCACTGTGGCAATGCCCCATGAACATGTGAACATATTTATATACCTTATATATATGCTCAGGTGAACTTCCTCCCTTGTATCCCCCATCACTGACACCCCACCCCATTGATTCTCCCCTGCAATAGTTGTAACCCTTCTTTTATCCAAAACTTCTTCAAAAAATGAAGCCAAGAATATTGTCAAATTTGATTAAGAGGAAAATAAAGTAATAATGGTAGGTTTAAACATAAGAAATAAATACATAATAATTTAGAGAAACTAAAATTAAAATAAAGTTAAAAATTGGGGTATTAAAAATGAAAAATCAAAAAAAATTTACATGTATCCATTACATTTAACTGAGAAATGTATATATTTATTCATCTGTGTTTACTTTTTAGTTTTTAATTGTTTATGTTTTCAATTATTAAATGTACAAAATAAAGTTAAAAAAAAAAAAAAAGCCCATCCTGATTCAGCTGGGCCACACCTTAACAAAAAAAAATATTTTAAAAAGTAAAATAAAATAAAAAAATTTTGACGTTTTGCCTTTCATCACTTTAATATCAGTTGTCTTGTATGTTCAGTAGCATTTTCTTCCATTTCTTCCCTAGTGTCTTATTTTTTTTATACTGTCTTCAAAGAAGTTTTAGGACACAGTAAAGTTCATACTGAATAGAGGGGACTCCCATATACCCAACATCCTCTCCCTTTTCCCCCTTCCCTATTAACAATCTTTTTACATGTGGATGGTACATTTGTTTCAACTAATATATAAATATTGAAACACAGCTACTAACCATGGTCAAAGGTTTATATAATGGTTTACATTTTAGACCATACACTTTTATACTTTTTTGATGAAATTTAACATGGCCTGTATCCATAATTGCAAGATCATGTAGAACACTTCAATTGCCCCCTAAAGACTCCCTCTTCAATCTATTATATTCCTCCCTCCCCCTCCCCTCTGGGTCCATGGCAATCACCATGCGTCACTCCTTGAAAGATAAGATTCATAGATACTTGCAACAACGCTGAGGGCTTGACACATTAGTCTGTCCTCCCCATTAGGAAATGCTCATACTCTTGAGAGACACCCTACCCTCTGTCTGAGAACATATTGGGCCTCCCCAGCATGGGAGTCCAACTCCTTCCCACTCATTATGTGGGTCTCCCCGCACTGATACAGCACACAATGACAAACTGATCACTCACACATTCTCTACAAGACTGTCCCAGGTGTGCCCTGTCCCAAATGACCCCCATTTAAAACCCTAAACCAGTAACCTTTCCCTGTGATATTGCCAAAAGAGTTTTCTCAACATTGTAGTTTCACCCACATACCCACCAATCCCCAGTGTTAACCTGCTCTGCTCCCAGCCCTCACCCCAGTTCCATGGACCATCCAAACCATCCTCACCATCCTACCCCATGTCAAGCTTGCACCGCCCACCCCAATAGTATCCCTACACCCCTGTCATATCTCTTCACTGCACAACTACTCACTTCCACCTTATCATAGATTTTGCCCATATGGCATTGGCTAGAAACTTCTTCTCATTTCCTATTTCTTGTAAACCTATCTTCCAGAAAATAGTTCTCTGAGTTGGCTTGATTTACTTAATTCATATCAGAAAGGTCATGTAATATTTGTCCTTCAATGCCTGGCTTGCTTCACTCAACATAAGGTTCTCAAGATTCATCCATGTTATCTAGTGTGTTATTATTGTATTCCTTCTTACAGCTGAGTAATATTCCATTGCGTGTATATACCACATTTTATCCATTCATCTGTTGATGGGCATTTGGGTTGATTCCAACTTTTGGCAATAGTGAATAATGCTGCTATAAATATTGGTGTGCATATATCTTTTCGTGTCCTTGCTTTCAGTTCTTTTGGGTATATACCAAGCAGTGGAATTGCTGGGTCATATGGCAGATCTATAGTTAGTTTTTTGAAGAACCACCAAATGTCATCCACAATGGCTGGACCATTCTACATTCCCACCAGCAGTAGTTGAGGGTTCTCATTCCTCCCCATCCTCTCCAACACTTGTAGTTCTTTGTGTTTTTAGTGGTCGCCAGTCTAATGGGTGTAAGATGGTATATCATTGCAGTTTTGATTTGCATTTCCCTAATAGCTAGTGATGTTGAGCATCTTTTCATGTGCTTTTTAGCCATTTCGATTTCTTCTTTGGAGAAGTGTATGTTCAAATCACTTGCCCATTTTTTAAATAGGTTGTCTTTTTATTTTTGAGATATATATAATTTCTTTATATATGATTGATATTAGGCTCCTATCAGATATACGGATACCAAATACTTTCTCCCATTGGGTCAGCTGTGTTTTCTCTTTCTTGACAAACTCCTTTGAGGTGCAAAAATGTTTTAATTTTGAGAAGGTCCCATTTATTTTTTCTTTCACTACTCATGCTTTGGGTGTAAAGTTCGTGAAGCCCTTTCTTATTACAAGGTCCTGTAGATGCTTCTCTACATTATCTTCCAATGTCTTTATGTTCTTGGCTCTTATATTTAGATCTTTGATCCATCTTGAGTGGATTGTTTTATAAGGTGTGAGATGATATTCCTCTATCATTCTTTTGGATATGGATATCCTGTTCTCCAAGCACTATTTGTTGAAGAGGCCATTCTCTCCCAATTGAGTGGGCTTATCAGTCGTGCCAATTATCAGTTGACTGTATATGCGAGGATCTGTATCAGAACTCTCAGTTCGGTTTCATTGGTGGGCATGTCTATCCTTGTGCCAATACCATGGAGTTTTGACCACTGTAGATTTGTAGTATTTTTTAAAGTCAGGTAGTGTTATTCCTCCAATTTCATTTTTCTTTTTCAATATGTCTTTGGCTATTCATGGCCTCTTGCCCTTCCAAATAAATTTCATAGTTTTTTTTTTCCAATTCAGTAAAAAATGTTGTGTTTATTTTTATTGGGATTGCATTAAATCTGTAGATTAGTTTTGGTAGAATAGACATCGTAATGATATTTATTCTTCTTATCCATGAACAGGGAATATTCTTCCATTTATTTAAGTCTCATTTGATTTCCTTTAACAGTGTTGTGTAGTTTTCTGTGTATAAGTCATTTACATCTTTAGTTAAATTTATTCCTATTTATTTGATTTTTTAGTTACTATTGTAACTGGTGTTTTTTCTTGATTTCTTCCTCAGATTGTTTGTTATTGGTATACAGAAATGCTACTGATTTTGCACATTGATCTTATAACCTGTGAGCTTACTGAACTCATTTATAAGTTCTAGCAGCTATGTTGTAGATTTCTAAGGACTTTTTATATATAGGATCAAGTCAGCAAATATTGAAATTTATACTTCTTCCTTTCCAATTTGGATGCCTTTTATATCTTTTTCTTACCCCAGGGCTGGAGCAAGTACTTCTAAGGCAATTTTAAATAGTAGCATTGATAGTGGGCATCCTTGCTTTGTTCCAAATCTTAAAGGGAATGATTTTAGTATTTCACCATTTTATATGATGTGAGCTGTGGGTTTTTCATGTATGCCCTTTATCATGTTCAGAAACTTTCCTTCTATTCCTATCTTTTGCAGTGTTTTTTTTTTTATCAGGAAAGGGTGCTGTCTTTTGTCAAATGCTTTTTCTGCAACTATAGAGATGATCATGTGATTTTTAATTTTGATCCATTTATGTGGCATATTACATTGATTGATTTTCTCATGTTGAACCATCCTTGCATACCCAGGATAAAACCCACTTGGTCATGGTGTATAATTCGTTTGATGTGTTTTTGAATACTATTAGCAAGTATTTTGTTAACGATTTCAGCATCTAGGTTCATTTGAGATATTGTTCTGTAATTTTCCTTTCCTGTTGCATCTTTGTTTGGCTTTGGTATTAGGGTAATGTTGGCATCATAGAATGAGTTAGGCATTGTTCTTTCTACTTCTTTTTTTTTTTTGTAAGAGATTAAACGGAATTGATGTTAGTTCTTTCGGAATGTTTGATAGAAGTCAACTGTGAATCCGTGTGGTCCTGGGCTCTTCATTCTTGGGAGGTTTTTGACGACTGATTCTATTTCTTTATTTATTATTGGTCTGTTGAGTTCATCAATTGCTTCTTTTGTCAATGTAGGCCACTTGTGTGTTTCTAGGAATTTTCCATTTCCTCTAAATTATCCTTCTTGCTGGCATATAATTTTTCAAAGTATCCTCTTATGATACTCTTTATTTCTGTGGGGACGGTGGTGATTTCACCTTCCTCATTTCTTATGTTATGTATTTTCATCTTCTCTCCTTTTTTCTTTGTTAGTCTAGCTAAGGGTTTGTCAATTTTATTGATCTTCTTGAAGAACTAGCTTTTGGTTTTGTTTATTTTTTCTAGTGCATTCTTATTTTCTATGTCATTTAGTTCTGCTCTAATCTTTGTTAATTCCTTCTTTCTACTTTCTTTGGGGTTATTTTGTTCTTCTTTTTCTAAATCCCCCAGGTGTACAGTTAGGTCTTCAATTTTAGCTCTTTCTTCTTTTTTGATATATGCATTTATGATTATGAATTTCTCTCTCAATAAAGCTTTTCTGCATCCCATCAGTTTTGATATTTTACGTTGTCATTTTCATTAATTTCAAGCTAGTTACTGATTTCTTTTGAAATTTCCTTCTGACCCACTGTTTGTCTAAGGGTGTGTTGTTGAACTTCCATATATTTGTGCCTAATCTGGTTCTCTGGCCCTTACTGAGTTCTAGCTTCATTGCATTGTGGTTAAAGAAATTACTTTTTATCATTTCAATCTTTCTGAGTTCATTAAGAATGTTTCTGTGGCCTAGCATATGTTCTCTCTTGGAGAATGATCCATGTGCACTCGAGAAGAATGTATATCCTGCTTTTTTTGGGTGTACTGTTCTGTATATATCTATTAGGTCCATATCCCCTAACACATTCAGAGTCTTTGTTTCTTTATTGGCTCTCTGTTGAGATATTCTGTCTAATGGTGATAAATAGTGTATTAAAGTCCACCACTATAATTGTAGAGGCATCTTTTTCTCCACTTGTTTTTCCATTTTTTGCCTCATGTATTTTGAGGCACCCTGGTTATGTGCATAAATGATTATGGTTGTTCTTTTTTCTTGAAAGAGTACTCCTTTTACTAATATATAGTGTCCAGATCTGTCTCTTACAATAGTTTTGCATTTAAGTCTCTTTTGTCAGATATTAGTATAGCTACTTCTGCCATTTTTTTGATTATTGTTTGCTTGTAAGATTGTTTTCCAGCCATTCACTTTCAGCATCCTTGAATTTCTGGGTCTAAGGTGGATTTCTTGTAGACAGCATATAGATGGGTCATATTTCCTTATCCATTCTACCAATCTGTGTCTCTTGACTGGTAAGTTTAATCCATTAACATTCAGTGTTATTAATCTCAAGGTATTACTTACATTACCCATATTTTCTTTGGGTTTATGTATGTCATGTATTTTTTATTTTCTTTTTGTCTTTTTACTTGTTCTTACATCTCCTCCAACTCTCTCTCTCCTGTTTTTTCCTTTCAACCTGCAGAACTCCCTTTAGTATTTCTTTAAGGGCAGGTTGCTAATTGGCATATACTCTTAATTTCTGTTTGTGAATATTTTGAACTCTGCATCATTTTTGAATGCCAGATTTGCTGGATCGAGAATTCATGCCTGGAGGTTCTTTTTCTTTTAGTACCTTTACTATGTCATACCACTGTCTTCTTTCCTGCATGATTTCAGATGAGAAATCAGCACTTAAGCTTATTGAGCTTCCCTTGTATGTGATGGTTCGCTTTTCTCTTGCAGCCTTCAGTATTTTCTCTTTGTCTTCAGCATGGAACAGTTTGACAAGTATATGTCTTTGAGTAGGTCTGTTGGTATCTATACTGTTTGGTCTGCACTGTGTTTCCTGGACATGTACATTCATCTTCCTCACTAGTGTTGGTAAAGTTTTCAGTCATTATTTCCTCCAACACTCCTTCTGTCCCATTTCCCTTCTCTTCTCCCTATGGGATGCCTATAATGCATATGTTTGTGTGTTTTGTTTTGTCGTTCAAGTCCTTATGTCTTTGCTGGATTTTTCCTATCTTTTTATCTATCTGTTCTACTATCTGTTTAATTTCAGATGTACTGTCTTCCACATCACTAATTCTTTCCTCTGCCTGTTCAAATCTGCTGTTATGTGCATCCAGTGTCTTTTTGATTTCTTGGATTGTGCCATTCATCACCAAGATATCCGTTATCTTTTTAATGTATGTTTATAATTGCTTCTGTATGTTCTCCCAGTGTCTTCTTAACATCCTTAAGCTCTTCCTTTACTTTTTAAGTTAGTCCATGATATTTGTTTGGACAGCTTTGATTAGTTGTTTGATGTTCTGCATCTCTTTCTGGTTTTTAGTTTGTTCATTGGACTGGGCCATGTCTTCCTGTTTCTTAGTATGGTTTGTAATTTTTTGTTGCTGTATGGTCATCTTTTTATCTTGATGGGTTTATTCAGTTAATTAGTTTCTCTGTCTACTCTAGGGTTTTATTTAGCTGCTATTTTTTAAAGTGTGCTAAGTTTTCTCTTTGATGCTTTGTTCTTCTTGTTCTATTTCCTTGCTGTTTTCTATGTTCCCTTAATGGACAAATATTAGGGCAGAGAAAGCAAAAGAGGTAAGAAAAAAAAAAGGATAATAGTAACAATAATAGTAAATGTTAGAAGAGGGATCATAGAAGACCCAGGAAAATGAATATTTAACTCATATAAGCAGTGTAGAGTAATAGGAATAAAAAAGTGGTGTACCTACAATGAAATGAGAGACCAAATTGAGAAAAATATATAGAATGAATTAAAAGGCCATAATGATTAGGAGAGAGGGTAAGATAGAAGAAAGGACAAAAAGAAAAAAGTTAATAAAAGAAATATAACAGAATAGATGAGACAGAAATTTTAAAAAAACAGAAAAATTGAGGACTAAACCAAGAGAGGTGGAATGTAAGAACAACAGAAAGCAGAAGGTAGAAAGATGAAGGAAGGAAAAGAGATAACATTGGTAGACAAAATCAGTACACACAGAAAGGGAGAAATCAAGGAAGAGGAAGCACAGCAAACAAGAAACAATCCAGCAGCACCTAATTAAAGAAAGGTGGGGGGGGTGGAGAAAGAGGAAAGAAAAACAAGAACAAAAACAAACAACCACACAAGCAAGCAGTCAAACAAAAAGTAAGGAAGACTTGCTTTCCCTCTTAGGCCCCTGTGGAGCTTCTCAGGTTTCTGGTGTTGATCAATCAATTGCCCTGCAGCCTTCTCACTGCAAGTTTTGAAGTGAGTTTTAGCAAGTAAACTAAATTAATTTTTTTAAAGTAACCTTTTTTCAGGAAAGATAAGGAACCCAAGAGAAGCTAATAAAAAAATAATGTCTGTATTTTCCCTGTCCTAAAGTATCAGCTGGATGTTTGATATCCCGGTGGATCACTACTTTAAGAAGAGCTGGGGATTGAACTAGGGACCTCCCATATTCAAGGGAGAAACTCCTCCACTGAGCTAAACTTTCTTGTTGGGTCAGTTAGCTCTTCAGAAAGCTATCCAGTCACTTTCCCTGGGCAGGTTTGACTTTTTGCAATTGGATAGATTCCTGCCCCCTGCCCCCTTTCCATTCTTATTGCTTTCTCTCCCAGGGCAGCAGGATGCAATAGCCTGTGTGAGCGGATCCCCATTCCCCTCTCCCAGTCATGTTTAGTTCCCTTTTGTAATTCAGACCCTGGTGACTGAAAAATGACTCTCAACCCTCTTCCAGACCACCCCTTCCTCCCTGGGGTCCCTAAATAAGCTCTTGGAAACGTATTAAGTGCTTCCTACTGCCTGCCTCCCATAGGGGATTTGAAATTTTGATGGTTTTACCTGACTCTGCCTTCTTCCATGCCAAGTTTCTCTCTCCCAGGGTGGTTAGGTAAATCAGGCTGCCTCAGCAGATTCGCCTCTCCCTTCTTCCTGGTGCCACCTCTAGCCGGCTGGTATGTTCTTCAAAGCTCAAAGGGGGTCCAGGCAACCAAACCCACAGAACAGAAACTCCTCTCCGCCCTTTGCCAGACCCCTCCCACTCTTGGAGAACACTCCCTCCCACTGGTGGCCAGTGGGAGTTGGGGCTCAGGGTTCAAGCAGCTTTGCCTTGGGAGTGGGGCTTAGCCATCCCACAGTTTCCAGCCTCAGGGGGAAAAATTCAGTGTTTTACCTTGAGCAATTTATCTCGTTGTCCAGCTCTCTCCAGATTGATGCCCTGAACCCTCCTGCTCTGTGGGTTCCCAAAAAAGCTTACTCAGGCAGGATCTTGCCTTCACTCAGCTATTTTTTGCGAATGAGATGGTAAGTGCACATTTAAACCGACACCATTTTGCCACTCCTTCCTGACAACTGCCAGAGTCTTTGATTTTTAACCACCACTTCACAAAACTGTTTACTTGTGGATATCTTGAGTAGCAGTGGGGGTATTTGTAACTTATATACACTGTTAATTCTATTTGTTAATTATATTTGTTGACATGGCATGGTTAGATACTTGGAAATGTCTACTGCACTGGCCAATCTATGTAGTCACAGTGACCATTCTGGTAACTTGTGGCATCCTGAAAACTTCACATAAGTCTTACTGTAATTTTTCAAATGGTTTTTGGATGGTAAATATATAAAGGGCCCTTATCAGCCCTTTGGAAGGCAAATTTTCCATTTCTTCTTTGCATGAAATACTTAGGCCATTTGGGTGGGGGTGGGGTGGGGGTGTGGAAATTGTACTGAAGATAGGTTCCTGCCCAGAAAAATATTTTGACAACAAAAACCTTTACTTCAGGTCTAAGAGCCACATACTGCTATGCTAATCTGGATGTTTTACTTTTATGTATTTACCTGGAAACAATTTTGATTCTATAATTATTTAGGACCCTCTGTGTCTGCTTTATCATTCTGTAGTTCTCCTATCAGAAGACTCATCTTCACCCTGTATTATAACTGCCTGTGAATTATTCCATTCTCTCCACCTAGAATGTGAACTCCATGTGGCAGGGGCAGTGGTAATCTTGTTTACAGTGATATTCTCTGTACCCGCCATGAAGTCTTATTGTAATCACAGAATATTTTTTGAATGAATTACTGAATGAATGAGATAGCAAAGTCACATTTCCTGCTTCTAAGTAAAAACTGCTTTTGCCTTTCAAAATGTAGAATATGAAGTAGTATGAATAAGAAACTGAAGTGGTTCTCAATCTTGGATAAACATTAGAATCATCTGAGAAGGTTTTGAAACTATTTTGAAAAATGTATGAGCCCATACCAGACCAAATGAGACTGAATATTTGGGGGTTGATCCTGATGCAGTGAGGTTTGACAATCTTTGCTTTTTTTTTTTTTTTTTTTTTTTTTTTAGTCTTTGTTTATCTTGGACTGTCTTTATTTCACTTTCATTTTGCTGTACATAAAAATTATGGTTGATGGTCTTTTCCTTTAATGCTTTGATTATGTCATTCCACTGCATTGTGGCCTCTACCAATGAATCTTTTATTTTATTTTTTTTTTGCTTACAAAAATGTTATATATATATATATATATATATATATATATATTTACATATATTTTAAGAGGTGCTTAGATTACCCAAAATATTTGCTTTTGTACATACAAAACACTTAAGGATCTTGTTAAAATGCAAGTTCTGATTCTGAAAGTCTGGGCTGGGACTTGAGATTCTGCATTCTTTCAAAGCACTTTCATGATGTCCTTGCTACTGATTCATGGACCATATATTAGATACCAAGGGGCTAGAGGATAAAATAGCCAAAAGTTTAGACTTCTTATAGGCCTAGAGGGTCAAGTGTTATATTTATGGTCAGGTAAATGAGTTGGGCAAATGATTTATTCCTCACTTGGTATGTGTTAGACACTGAACTAAGAGATTGCATGCATTATCTCACATCTAAGAAGGGCAAGTATAGGATGGTACTTACAGTAGGCAGAGTGCTTTAGGGTTAGAAAGCACAGCATTGATTTAGGTTCCCTCCAAGACCTTGCAGTACTAAGAGATGTTTTTTCAGTTCCTAAAAGATCAAATTGTCTCTTTTTTTTGTATCCCCAACCTGACTCAGCATCAGGCTCTCATACTCAATAAAGGAATGTGTTCTACATCTACATTAAGCATTCAGGTGAAAATTGGACAATAGTTGGATATTTGGATATTTTCATACATTGATAGTTAGCATGTATAGACACAGCCAGAGGTTGAGGATCTCTTTATATGAGTCAGGGTTTCAAATAACAATTCCCTATGTAGGAAAGAGAACAAGCGATAAGCAGACAACATCTCTTTTCTCTGAAGTATATGAGTAATTGGTTGCTCGGATTATAATCAATTCAGGACAATAAAATGATGAATGGTATCTTAGATTCACACTGCAGCGTGAAACCCTACAGTAAGAGAAATTGAACCCAAAACTG
Source organism: Tolypeutes matacus (assembly GCA_026826555.1). Lineage (NCBI taxonomy): Eukaryota > Metazoa > Chordata > Mammalia > Cingulata > Chlamyphoridae > Tolypeutes > Tolypeutes matacus. The sequence continues at coordinate 1,668,874 of JAKSZT010054502.1, read as the reverse complement.
AAAGCCAAACACCTAAAATCAGGTTTTCAGTGGTTTTCCCACTTTCACTGTCCCTTATTGGCCTACAGTCTATGCCTTTGCCTTTTTTGCTTTCCTTTTCCGCAAACTGGATGATCTTTCTGCATGGTGTATGTACACCTTTGTAACTTTGAATCTAGCTGTTTGATAAATAAATTCCAATTCTAAGTGTAACTGCTGGGCTATTGCGTATATGCAACTTTTAGAGGGATTCTCCCTCTTGCTCAATTTCCACAGGTAAGCATTGATTTCTAAATGTGTAAACCCTAAAATTCTCAAGGACAACATTCCATGGCATTTGTGTAAGGCCTTTGGTCCCTTTTCTTATATTGAAAAAAATGTCATGTATTCATTTAAACATTTTATTTACTTCCATTATGCTTATATTTATATGTGCTTTAATGGAAATATATAAAAGTGATCATATAATGATTCTTTTATTCAGTCTTTTTTCCTCCTTTATTTGCCTCTGTTCTTTTCCTTTCATTCTCCTAATTAATGTCTGCACCCTTGCAGCATTCCCCTTAACACAGCCTTTTGAATTTTTACGATTTACATTGTAGTGTGTTTTTTCCCTTCTTTTCATTCCCTTTTTGTTCTCCCTAACCACTTCCCTTCCCCTCTTCCTCCCCCTTCCCAACTGGAACAAGACATTTCAGAAGGAGTGTTGCTCTTGCTACTACTAGAGTCTATCTTGGGCCCTATTTCCAGCTAAGCACACCCTTCTTTATCAATCAACTCATATATTGTATATCTTTTACATTTTCTTGCACTGTACTAACCACTAAGAAACATGCATGTAATTTACATTAGCAAGCTGCTTCTAGTGGAGTATAAATTTGAAAGGTTGTTGCTACTTTACTATCCTTAATTTCACTTATATTCTGTAGAAACAGCTTTCCCTTTCTTTTCTTAATAATTTCTTGGGAATATTTTACAGTTTGCTGGGCATTTATGTTTATTAAAAGTCCAGCCTAATTCAACCTGACCCTTAAATACCATGTCTGACAAAATACTCTTCCCCTCACGGCTTACTGACTGACATTGTACTTGGGGGACTTAGAGAGGGAAAGGGGGCATGATGTGGTTGGATGTGTGAACAGGGTTAGAGATAAGTTGGGAGCTGTCAATTACATTCACAATGTTGTTGCTACCATCATCACCATCCATTGCAAAATTTCCCATCACCTCAAAGAGAAACTCTCTACCAACTAAGCGTGCACACCCCATTACCTACCCCCACCCCAGGCCCTGGTAAGCTGTATTCTGCTTTCTCACACTATGAATTTGCTTATTCTAATTACCTCAAATCAGTGAGATCATGCAATCTCTCTCTTTTTTTTTTTTCAGGGCAGATTGAAATGTTTAATGCAAAGTATTGAGAGTACTATAGAAATCATGAGGGAGAAGCATCAGAGAACAAAACTTCTTCCTGTTTTTTTTCTTCAAAAGGATAAATATTGTATTCTTTCAACAACATGAAATAAATACACTGTGTAAACTTATGGATTAAAAATCTAGAGTACAGGTCACTACTAGCTAGAACAAGGGTTGGTAAAGGGGAGCTGATGCTTAATGTATGTAGAATTTTTAATAAGATTGATTGCAAATGTTTGAAAATTTATAGAGTTGATGTTAACATATTATAGGGAGTAAAACGAACTGCTGATCTACAAATGTGATCATGGCTAAAAGTGGTATTCTAGGGATGTAGAAGTCAATATTGACTTCTACAATATATATCTTTTTATGTCTGGATTATTTCACTCAACATGATGTCTTCAAGGTTCATTCATGTTGTAGCACATATCAGAACTTCATTTCTATGTCTGAATAATATTCCATTGTATGTATATGCCACATTTTGTTTTTACATTCATTGGTTAATGGACACTTGGATTGCTTCCATCTTTTGGCAATTGTGACTAATGCCACTATAAATATCGTGTCCAAATTTCTGTTTGAGTCCCTGATTTCAAATCATTTGGATATATACCTAGAGGTGGGAATGCTAGGTCATATAATAATTCTATACTTATCTTTTTGAGGAACTTTCAAACCATTTTTCACAGTGCTGCAACATTCTACATTCCCACTAACAATGAATAAGTATTCCTATTTCTCCACATACTTTCCCATACTTGTATTTTCATTTTTTTAAAACCATAGCTATCCTGGCGCGTGTGAAATAGTATCTCATTGTGATTTTGATTTGCATTTCACTAATGGCTAATAGTGTTTAGCATATTTTCATGTGTTTTTTGGGGCATTTGTATATCTTTTTTTTAGAACATTGTGAATTTACAAAAAAATCATGCACATGTGTGGAATTCCCGTACAACACCCTTCCACCAACTCTACATTGTTGTGGAATATTTGTTACAAATTATGAGATAATATCATCAGACTATTACCACTAACTATGGTCTATAGCATACATTTGGTATATTTTTTCCATACCCCTCTATTATTAACATAGTATTTCTTTGGCATTGATGTAAGAATATTACAGCAGTGCTGTTAACTATAGTCCATAGTTTACATTAATTGCATTTTCCTGTGCTTTTCCACATCTTATCACCTTGCAATATTGATGTACATTTGATCTAGTTCATAGAAGGACATTCTTGTGTTTGTACTATTTTCATTCACCTCTGGGTTCACTATGTTATTCAGTCCCTAGATTATTCTCCAGCTTTCTTTCAATTGACATTTACATTCCTAGACTACCCTTTTCAACCACAATCCCATTTATAGACCAGCTGCATTAGTTATAGTTCTACACACTATAATGTGTTACCATCTACTCTATTCATTTCCACACTTTTACAATCAGTTAATTAAAGCTTCTGCATACATTTAGCATCAGTACCCCTTCTCAACCTTCATGTTATCTTCTAATAACATATACTCTAGGTATTTTTAAAAAATAATATTTTTTATTTTTAAAGAAGATTTAGATTACATAAACATTACATCAAAAATAAAGGGGCTTATGCATGTCTCAGCAGGATCTCACTGACTGCTAAATTAGACACTACCTCAAATAGCAAAGCTCCTGAGGGCTCTGGGGACATCCAGGCACTATGGTCAGGATAAATAGCTCATGAGTTTGGCAGCTTGCCAGTGGGCCTTACTTTGGGGTTTGTGCTCCCCAGTATGACAGAATTGAACTCAGTTGTGGTTTCCCTACACATGGCTCTTTGGTCCCTTCTATTTGAATCTTTAGTTGCTGCTGGAGTTGGTAGGGATACATCCAAGAGACTTGAATCTTTGGACTGTTCATGTGCCAACTGGGCCCTGAGCCTCAACAGAGTTGCAACATCTACTCTCCAGTTCATTGGACTCACCCAGGACAACTAACAAGGAGGTGATGATGGACTACCACCATACCAAGGAACCAAGAGAGCCTACAACTGTAAGCAAGAGAGTCCCATTCATTGGCCATATGGTACTGAAGCCCCCTCTGAATTAGAAGCATTGTGGGCATCACCATCCCAGAATCTTTGGGATTGGGGAATGAACTATGGACTAGAGTGGACTTACAGGTATTGTACTATAGACTTATTGTGATTCTAGCAATGGAACAACCTATTTCATTGATGTGGAAGCAGTGGCCACTGGATGTTCTGAGGTCAGGGAGAGGGAAAACAGGTGTAAAGGAAGACCATTTTTGGGACTTGGGAATTGTCCTGAATGACATTACAGTGACAGATACAGTCCATTATATACCTTGCCATAACGTACAGAATTGTGTGGGAGAGAGAGTAAACTACAATGTAAACTATAATCCATGCTTAGTGACAATGCTCCAAAATGTGTTCATCAATTGCAATGAATGTACCACACTAATGAAGGATGTTGTTTATGGGGTCAAATGTGGGTGGTGTGGGGAGCAGGGCATATGGGAATCCCCTATATTTTTTATGTCACATTTATGTAATCTAAATATCTTTAAGAAAAAAAAATTTTAAAGTTTCTACCAAAATATATATATATATATATGGGATTCCTATGTAACCCACACCTCCCCTTCCCACACTTTCTCATATTAACATCTTTCATTAGTTTGGTACATTTCTAACAACCGATGAACACATACTGAAACATTGCTACCAACCATGAATTACAGTTTACATCACAGTTTACAATTTTCACCACACAGTTTCACAGATTTCAAAAAAATGTATAATGGCCTGTATTCATCATTGCAATGTCATGCAGGACAATTCCAATGTCCCAAAAATGTCCCCATGCCTTTAACACCATGCATTTATTCTTCATATTTAGTACATAATAGTGAGACAATGCAATATTTGTATATCTTCTTTGGAGAAATGTCTATTCAAGATTTTTCCCATTTAAAAAAAATGTATTGAAGTATATCCTTCATACATGAACATACATAAACAATAAGTCTATAGTAAAAGTTATGAACTTACAAAACAAACATGCATGACATCATACAGGGTTCCCACCCATCAACTCACCACCAACACCTTGCATTGTTGTGAAACATTTGTTACAAATTATGAAAGAATATTGTCAAAATCTTGCTACAAACTATAGTCCATGTCTTACATTTGGTGTATTTCCCCCCCAACCCACCCTATTATTTTTTTTTAAATATATTTTTATTACAGAAGTTGTGAACTTACAAAACCTCATGCACATGTGTAGAATTCCCATGTAACATTCCTTCACCAACACACTACTCCATGGTAGAACATTAGGTTACAGATTATGAGATAATATCATCAGAATATTACCACCAACCATGGTCCATAGCGTATATTAGGCACAATTTTTCCATATGCCCCATTATCAACACAGTACATCTTTGGCATGGATGCATGAATATTATAGTTTATACTGTTAACCACAGTCCATAGATCACACCAATTGTATTTTTCCCATGCTTCTCCACATTCCCACAACCCTACAGTAGCGACATACATCTGCTCTAGCTCACTAAAGGACACTCTTGCATCTGTAGCATCAATCACAATTCTCATCTACCTCTGGGTTCACTTTGTTGTTCAGTCCCTAGATTATTCTCTAGCTTTCTTTCAATTGACATTTACATCCCTAGACTACACTTTCCAGCCACATTCCCATTTATAAACCAGCTGCTACTAACTATAATGTTATCATCAATTCTATACATTTCTAGGCTTTTACAGTTAAGATAATTAAAACTTCTACATACATTAAGCATCATAGTCCTTCTCAGCCCTCCTCTTATCTACTAATAAGCTATACTCTAGATTTTAACTCCATGCATTATTCTTTGTATTTAGTTTATATTAGTGAGACCATGCAATATTTGTCCTTTTGTGTTTGGCTTACATCACTTAACATAATGTCTTCAAGAATCATCTGTACTATCATATGTGTCCCAATTTCATTTCTTCTGACTGCAGCATAGTATTCCATCATAGGTATACACAAAAATTTGTTTATCCATTCATTGGTTGATGAACACATGGGTGGTTTCCATCTTTTGGCAATTGTGAATAATGCCGCTATGAACATAGGTGTGCAGATATCTGTTCGTGTCAGTTTTCAGTTCTTCTGGATATATTTCTAGTAGAGGAATTATTGGATCATATGGCAGTTCTATATTTAGTTTCCTGAGGAACTGCCAAACTGTCTTCTACAGAAGCTGCACTATTTTACAGTCCAACCCAATAGTGAAGGAGTGTTCCTATTTCTCCACATCCTCTCCAGCATTTATTGTTTTCTGTTGTTGTTTTTTTTTTTTTTAATAATGGCCATTCTATGCAGTGTGAGATGATATCTCATGGTCGTTTTGCTTTGCACTTCTGTAATAGCTAATGATATGAAACCTTTTTTCAAGTGCTTTTTGGCCTTTTCTGTTTTCTGTTTGAAGAAATGTCTATTCATGTCTTTCATTATATTTGGGAAGCTTTCTGCCATTATTTCTTTGAATATTCTTTCTACCCTCTTCTCTCTTCTCTTTCTGGGACTCCCTTAATGTGTATATTGGCACACTTGATGGTGTCCCTTACATTGCTCAGACACTGTTCACATTTTTCATTCTATTTTCCTTTTTCCCCTCAGTCTGATTCATTTCAATTGTCTTGGCTTTGAATTCACTCATTCTTTCTTCTGCACCTCCAATCTGCTGTTGGATCCTTCTAGGGACTTTTATACTTCAGTCACTGTGGTCTTCATTCCCAGTATTTGTTTGTTCCTTTTTAAAATTCCTATCTCCTTATCGAGATTCTCATATTGTTCATTCAATGTTTTCCTGCTATATTTCACTACTTTTTCCCTGTTTTCCTTTACTTTCTGAGCATATTACAGATATTTTTAAAAGTATTTATTTGGTGTGTCCAAAGTCTGTTTTTTTTAATTAATGGTTTCTGAATTATTATCTTGCTTCTTTAGTTTGGCTAGCATTTCCCGTTTCTTTGTCTTATAATTTATTTTCATACTGTATATTTTATTGTTTTAATGTGTTAACTCTGGGATGTAGTCCATAAGCTGTCTGTTCCTTAAGTTATTCCCAGCAAATGATATTTCACAGATTCCTTGAATTCCAGCAGATAACAAAAACAAACAAACTGCAAAAAATGCCTTTCACAGTATTTTCAAATGGGCTCTGACTTTGCCAGAGTGCTTTCCTTCAGAGTTTAGCCATCCTGTCAAAAAATCAGCCCAAGGTAAAAATGAAGTGCAGGGCCTTATCCATCTTTTCCAAGCCTGCATTTTCCCCTCCTGGGCTTTTCTTTGCTTGTGGCCTTAGTAATTCCCCTGTTTACAGGAATTTCAATACTCCCTTTGCTCCCTATGAAATAAGGCTTCCCCCCCTCTTGAGTACTCTATTATATGACTTAGAGCTGATAATTTTTGCCCCAGTTCGCCTTGACTTAATTGTTTTTTACATAGCTTTAGCTCTCTGCAAGTTGCTTCTGCTTGCAGGCAAGTTCTGGGAGGGTGAGCCAGAAACTGGGTTCCTGGTTTGGTTTTTCAGACTGCCACCTAATAGATTGGTACTGACATTCAGGAACACCAGTATGGACGTGCACATAGTGATTATTCTGCTCACTCTGAAACAGGACCAGGAACTCACAATGGGAGCAGAGGCTGACTCAACACGATGTTGGAGAGAGAGTAGGGGAGGGTCCAGCAAGAATACCACAAACTTCATCTACCATATTTTAAACATTTTATTTTGAAATACTTTCCAACTTACAAGGCATTTAGATAAATAATACATATCTCATAAAGAGACCTCCACAAATACCCCTAAACCCAAATACCCAGATCCACCAATTTTAAATTTTATCATGTTTGCCATATTTTCCTTTCTATCATCTGTGTATCTATCTATCATCTATATATCATCTATTTGTCTGCTTATTTATCAATCCATTTTCTAAACAATCTACTGTAAATTGGATATATCATACTCCTTGAACACGTAATATTGCCATGAACATTTCCCCAGAACAAGAATATTCACCCATGTAATCACCTCAAGTGTAGTTATCATGTTAAAGAAATTTAACATTGATATAAAGCTTACAACTCATATTCCAATTTTTTTTTCATATGCTCCAATAACATCCATTTGAGCTTTTCTCCTCCCTTGTTATATCCCATCCAGGTTCATGTATTGCATTTAGTTGCTATTGCCTCTTTTGTTGCTTTCTTTTTTTTTAAATTTTGGGAACATACATGCAGCATTAGCTTTCCCATCTCAAGCACTCTCAAGATTGCCATTCAGTGGGATTAGTCACTTTCACAATACTGTGGTACCCTCATCACCAAAACTTTCCCCTCTCCCTAGACAGAAACCCTACACCTATTATGCAATAAGGCCCATTCCCCTGCCTCTCACACCTGAGAAACTTTCTTATTCGCTGATACTCTTTTTTTAGTTACCATGGGGCTTAAATTATCTTAAATCTCTAATAATCTCATTTGTTTGGATAACAACTTAATCTAAATAATACACACAAACTATGTCACTATTACCCTCAAGTCCCCCTCCCTTTTGTAGTTCTTGTCATTAATTATGTTTATACATTTTAAGTCCAAAACTACTAATTTATCATTAGATTTTTATGCAAGTGCCTTTTAGATCTTGTAGGAAGTAACTAGTAGAATTCAAAACCAAAAATAAGAGTACTGACTGGCAATTATATTATGTCATTACCTTCATTGGAAATTTTTACTTCTTTCATGTTGTTTCTATCTGTTGTCTACTGTCCTTTCCTTTCAATCTGTAGAACTCTCTTTAGCATCTTTTCTAGGGCTGGTTCAGTGGTGATGAATCACCTTGACTTTTGTTTATCTGGGAATGTCATAATAGCTCCCTCTTTTTTGAAAGACAGTTTTGCTGCATATAGAATTTTTGTTTGGCAATTTTCCCTTTCAGCAATTTAAATATGCCATTTTATTGCTGTGGTTTCTAGTAAGAAACCTACACTTAATGTTATCAAGGCTCCTTTGTACATGACACATTGCCACTCTCTTTGCAACTTTCAGAATTCTCTCTTTGTATTTGTCATTCAGCAATTTGATTATAATATGCTTCAGTGTGGATCTACTTGGGTTTGACCTGTTTGGATTGCATTGAGCATCTTGGAAGTGAATATTTATGTCTTTCATTAAATTTGGGAAGATTTCTGTCATTGTTTCTTTGCAAATTCCTTTTGAGCCTCTCTCTCTTTCTTCTCCTTCTGAGACTCCTCAGATCACTCTGCCAGTTTTTGCTAATTGTGCAATGATTCTGTGGGGAAGGGCACCCTGGAGTATCTTATGCTGCCATCTTGGTCAACTGGAAGTTGTAGATGTAACCTATAATTTTTGAAAGCCTAAATTCTTCTAGCATTGGTTCTGAGAGGGGAAAATAGGCAGGGTTCATGTTATATTACTCTTCATCTTTGTTGATGAGGAGGCCTTAGATATATATGCTGCTGGTAGCCTTTACTGATACAGTGGTCCACATAGATAGTTGGTATCATTTTCTTCAACTGGTGTTCAGTCTTACCTTAGTTCCATTTATTGATATGAAGCCTCTCAAAAAAACTCTTGCTTATGGTCTTCACATTTATCCTCTTCTCTGGCTATGGTATTCCATATGTTAGCTCCCTGTCTCCCTCTTTAATCTTTCCCTCATAAAGAGCCATGAGAAATGCTGAGGTCCTATTCCATGTCTTCTAGAGTTGAAGGGCTAGCTTATTCCCTGGAAGACTATCATGTTGTTTTCTTGCTCCTTTTAAGCAAGCTACTTATGAAAGCCTGTCACATTTGGAAATATCTGGATGATAAGAAGGCAAAATTCTTCTGTGTTGATGTACAGCTTATTCCTACAGAAATACATCAAGCTCTCACAAGAATTTCCTCACTAGGGTCCACCACATTTTTGTGTATGCACAGAGATAAACATGTATCATGGCATGTATCCAGCTAGGAAAAGAGATGCCAATCTCATTTTCTTTCAAAGAGCCCTTATTATCTTGGATCTTCCGTCTACTTGACTTAGGAAAGGAGGAATCTCCCCTCCTTTTCCCCATAGAGAAGGACAGCAAAAGCCTTTACATTGTAAACTAGCAGTCTATCTAATTATAATAATTTTCTCTCTTCTCCCCTCTCCAAGTTTCCTATGGATTGGACAGGGGTTAGGGGCTTGGAGCAGTGGCTAGTGGTTTCATAGTCAGTACCAGCATTTTATAAGTCTTTATGTGAGGTTTTAGATCCAAATCTTGTTGGCTCCCTTAAAATTTGTAAGTATTTAGACATTCCTTTCCTCATCCTTGACACCTCAGTGCCAATTCCAGGACAAAATTAAAAGTCCTATGAAATATCTTGTTACATATGAAGAAACCCATGCTAAAAATTAGTGGAGTTTAATAAACAATTCCCCATTTCAAACCCACAGATCCAGACTTGTACAGGCTATGCATATCCACTTGTTCCCATGGCCAAACTTCAAGCTTGCTAGATTCACAATGGAGCAAACTTCATATTTAAAGCCTTCCTATATGCCTCCAGTATAAACTAATTTCTCCAAACTATGAAAAATTGTCACATTTACTTTCTAAACTAAATGTCTTCACATTTTTGCCCCCAGTGCATCATACATGATTGATGGATTCACTTATAAGCCAAAGTTCCATGGACTTATTCAGGGTTATGAACAATTTCCAATGAGTTAGCTATAACTTCCTCTTCCTTGCCCATCCAAGAAAGCACATTGGATTACAAAGTGAGTGATATTATTAAATAAATGACCTTAAAATCACTCTCATTTATTCATATAATTTTCAAATGTTCAAAGTTTCTAATTAGTACTAAAGTATTTGTGACTCACTTTATAACTGATCATGACACAGTTAAAAATTGCTGGTCTAAACCATAAAGCTTAGTAATGTATATTTTCTAGTTTTGTTTTCAGTAAAATTACAGAGCTCATAAAGACAGGAATGTATCTGATGTACTTCAGTAGAGTTAGAGAATAGAGAATTAAGCCATGAGTGACTAGAGAAGAATGACATTGGTTGTCTGATTTATAGCATCAAAGATATGATCCTTGTTAAGGCAAGATAGGAGTTTGACATTGATTTTGCCTCTGTTACATTCCACTTTACTGTTTTAGGATCAAAATCTGCTGGAAAGCTAGATGTTCATTTTATATTGTATATATAACCTATTATGTGCTAGTCACTGTTGCCTAGGCACCATGCATAAGGTATAGTCACTGTTTTTGACCATATTACAATCTATTGGTAAGTGGAGGGCAGATTATTCAACATCAATTTCTGTACTTTATGCTTGTGCTATGTTATGGGAAGTATGGGGTGATGTGGAGGCATAAGACAGGGGAACTAAACCTTCACTTGGTGGGGGTAATCATGGAGAGATCCTGAAGTAGGTGATGCTTAAACTGAGACCTGGTAGATAAGTAGTAGATTGTTAAGCAACTAGAATAGGGTGTGGTGGAAGAGGGTCCAGGCATAGGTAATAGCATATAGAGAGACCCAGGGGAGTTTTAGAGCATGCCATTTTCAAGTAGCTTAAAGAAATTCAATAGAGCTTGAGTGCAGAGTATTAAGTCAGGACTGATTAAAGATAATAGAGAAGATAATGCACAAAGAACCTTGTATGTCAGGCTAAGAATTTTGAAAGAAATGCATGTCAATGAAGAGTTTTAATGTAAATAATAATATTTACATTTTAGACACATCACTTTGGCTGCTGGGGGAACAGATTGGAAGAGGGCAGGATCGAAGGAAGGAAATCCATTTGGAGGCCAGTAATTCAGATAAAAATAATAGAGACCCAGGATTTTTCACTGTTTTTCCTAGCTTTTATCTCCAATGTGACCAGATTCTTTGTTCCCTCAAAACCACTTGTCTTCACATGTTTCTTATACAGCCTCTTCTGCCTCAACTAGCATGCCAATCCAGTGACTGTTAAAAGCCATGTAGGTTCATTGTTTACTCCAAGTTTCATACCAAGCTTCATCCCAAGTCTGGAATGCCATCTTTCCACACATGATTTGGCATACATACTATCTTTGCTTGTATCAATAGTCTTCATTAGATACACGTGCCTAAAATGTTGTTTTAGGTTAGGCTTTCTCAAAAGTGAACTCTAAGGTAGAGATAAGCATTCAGGAAGTTTATTAAGCTGAGCTCTCAAGATCAACAACTGTCCATGAGTAGGGGAGGGAAGAAGAGCAAAGGGAAGGAACAGAAGCAGAAGTGGACACAGAGAGAAGTTAGACTGTGAAACAGTCTCAACAAAGGCCACAGTCAACTCCATGTTAAGTTCTGAAACAGGGATATTCCTTTAGTGTTATGCCACAATGTTGCAAGCAGTCAGGGCTTTATACTTCTGCCTCTACCAGTTCTTGAATGCCTGCTGTTCCTGGGAAGGGGGCATGAATTTGGGCAAGGCAGTTCTATCCAGCTAATGGCAATTTCTGGAAAGGGCTTACAGCTGAGGATAGTTATCAGACACATTTCCAGCAATTGGGAGAATAAGCTTTTAAATACTTAAGGGAAATCTGGACAGTGTGTCATAACTTCCACTACAATTGTCTTTCTTGGAGTAATAACTCTATGAAATCTTAACTGGTTTCAGAGAAAAAAATGACTTTTGTGGTCAATAAGTTTGACAAATGCTTGGCAGCTAAGCAGGTTTGTTTACTGGAAGAATTTTCATAAATTTAAACATGCTAGTATGCAGGGTGAATCTCCAAGTAAGAATAGAATATGTAAATTATTACAACCATATATGACCAGAGACCACATTTTTTGAGGAACATCTCTTAGGCATAGTGCCACTGAACATCAGTTTGAGAAATGCTGTTACAGAGGCAAAGAGCAGAGAATAAATACTATGGCAAAATAAACCATCTTGGTTCAACCATTAACAAGGTCAATTGCCCTTGATTAGATTGCTGTAGACTAGTAATCCTGATCCATAACTAAACCAAACAGGGTATATGCTGAATAAAAATTTTGCTTAATATGATCTTAATATGCTTTATTGTTCATCATATTTATTCTCAATCCGGTGAGCATATGGGGGTTAATATTTCTATTTGGGAATTGACACTAACAACAACAAACATGATGTTGTTTTCAAGAAAATCCTGTCATGTAATGATATTGATCTATGACATCATGGAGGCATTGAAAAAAGTACAGTAAAACTGGATTTTTTTCTCAACCCAACTCCATGTTAGCTTTTGCATCTCTCTGATTATTAACTCAATTGTTACATCTATATTCTCTCTGATCTCTTCTTTTTTTTAAAGTGGGGAAGAAGAAACTTGTGAATTTATTGCTGTTTCACTTTATTGCACCTGTTCCATTTTTTTTTCCATTAAAGAAGTTGTGAGTTTGTAAAACAATCATGCATACCATACAGAATTTCCATACATCGCCCTACCACCAACAACTTGCATTGTTGTGACTTATTTGTTGAAAATGATGAAAGAAAATTAATAAAATATTATGGCTGACTATAGTCCATATCTTATATTTGGTGTATTTTCCTCACAAACCACCCTATTATTAACACCATGTATTAGTATTATATATTTGTTATAGTTCATTAGAGAAAGTTCTCCTATTTGTACTGTTAAGCACAGTCCCTCATACACCACAGGGTTCAATGTGTTATACAGTCACATGCCTTGTGCAATCCATCCAAAGTGTACACCCAGTGGCTCTCAGTTTCATCAGAGTTGTGCTGTTATCAGCTTAGTCAATTTTAGGACTTTTTCATTACTGTAAAAGGAAAGATCCCGTACCCCTTTATACTTCCCTATTTTTGTCCCTTAGCAATGACATGGTACCTTTTGCAATTGCTGCAAATATATTACAATATTACTATTAACTGTAGGGTAAAAGTTATATTGTATTTTTCCCATGTATCACCATATTGTTAATACCTGGTAGTACAAGAACATTCTTGTATTTGGGCTATGAACCACAATCCTCATCAACCATGAATCACTATGTTATACATTCTCTAGATTATCTTGTAGCTTCATTTCAATTGACATTTATGTCCCTAAACTACCCTTTTCAGGCATAATCACATTTATAAATCAGCAGTGTTAGTTATACTCACTATAATTGTTACCACCAACTCTATCCATTTCCAAACATTTGCAATCAGCCTTATTTAAAATTCTACATACATTAAGCAACAGCTCCCTCTTTCTCAACCCACGTTGTACAGTCCTATGTTTTATCTTTTAATTTTTTCTAATAACATATATATGACCTAAAGTGCCCCTTTTAACCACTTTCACACATATTATTCAGCGCTGTTAATTATACTCATAGCGTTGTGCTACCATCTCCATCATCCATTTCCAAAATCTTTCAATCAACCCAAATAGAAATTCTGTAAAAATTAAGCATTACCTCCCCATTCCTTACCCCCAACTCAACCCCTGGTAATATATTTTAGATTCTAACTATATGAGTTTGCTTATTCTAATAATTTCATATCAGTGAGATTGTGCAGTATTTGTTCTGTTGTGTCTGGCTTATTTCACTCAACATAATGTCTTCGAGGGTCATTCATGTTTTGCATGAACCAGAACTTCATTCCTTTTTAATGCTGAATTATATTGCATTGTGTGTATATACCATAAAAATATACATTCATCAGTTGATGGACGCTTGGGTTGATTTCACTTTTTGGCAAATGTGACTAGTGACACTATGATAATCAGTGTGCAAATAACTGTTCAAGCTGCTGCTTTCAATTCTTTAGGGTATATACCTAGTGGATGGATTGCCAGGTCATATGGTAATTCTATACATAAATTTCTGAGGAACTGCCAAGTTGTCTTCTACAGTGGCTGCACCATTTTACATTGCCACCACCAATGAACGAGTGTTCCTATTTTCCCACATCCTCTCCATCATTTGTTATTTTCTGTTTCTTTTAAAAGTAGCTATTTTAGTGGGTGTGAGATGGTATCTCATTGGGGTTTTGATTCACATTTCCCTAATAGCTAATGATGCTGAGCATCTTTTCATGTGCTTTTTAGCCGCTTACATATACTCCTTAGAGAAGTGTCTATTCAAGTATTTTGCTCATTTTTGATTGGGTTGCTTGTCTTTTAACTGTTGAATTGTAGGATTTCTTTATATATTCTGCATATTAACCCCTGATCAGATATGAGGTTTACAAATATTTTTTCTCATGGAGTAGGTTGTGTTTTCATTTTTGTAATAAAGTCCATTGAGGAGCAGAAGTTTTAAATTTTGATAATGTTCCATTTATCTGTATTTTTTTTTCTTTTGCTGCTTTTGCTTTGGTTGTAAAGCCTAAGAAAACAGTGCCTAATAAGATCCTGAAGATGTTTCCCTATATTTTCTTCTAGGTGTTTTATAATCCTGGCTCTTACATTTAGGTCTTTGATCCATTACAAGCTAATTTATGTATATAATGTGAGAAAAGGTTCCTCCTTCATTCTACTGAATATGGATATCAAGTTCTCCCAGCACCATTTGATGAAGAGACTATTCTTTCCCAACTGAGTGGACTTGGTAGCCTTGTCAAAAATCAATTGACCATAGATGTGAAAGTCTATTTCTGAACTTCCAATAGGATTCCATTGTTCTATATGTCTATCTTGGTGCAATTACCATGCTGTTTTTACCACTGTGTCTTAATAATAAGCTTTAAAGTCTGGAAGTGTGTGTCCTCCATTTCATTCTTCTCTTTCAAGATAGTGTTGGCTATTTGGGGCTCTTTACCCTTCCAAATAAATTGATAATTAACTTTTCCATTTCTGCAAAGTATGCTGCTGGGATGTTGATTGTGATCGCATCGACTCTGTAAATCATTTTGGGTAGAATTGACATCTTATAATATTTAGTCTTCCAATCCATGAGTATGGAATGTTCTTCCATTTATTTAAATCTTCTTACTTTTTGTTAACACAGTTATGTATTTTTCTGAGTATAAGTCATTTATACCCTTGGTTAAATTTATTCCTAGATATTTTATTCTTTTAGTTTTTTATTGTAAATGGAACTTCTTAATTTCCACCTCAGATTTCTCATTATTAATGTATAGAAACACAGCTAAAAAAAAGAAACATTACTGATTTTTGCATGTTGATTTAGTACCCCAGCAAATTGCCAAATTCATTTATTAACCCTAAAAGCTTTGTTGTAGATTTTTTGGGACTACTATATATAGAATCACATCATCTGCAAATAGTGAAAGTTTTATTTCTTCCTTTCCAATGTGGATGTCTTTTATTTCATTTTTTTCTTGCCTAACTGTTCTGGTTAGAACTTCCAGCACAATGTTGAATAACAGTGGTGATAGTGAACATCCTTGTTTTGTTCCAGATCTTAGAGGAAAAGCTTTCAGTCTTTCAGTATTGAGTATGATGTTAGCTATAGTTTTTTTCATATATGACCTTAACCATGGTAAGGAAGTTTTCTTCTACTCCTAATTTGTAAGTGTTTTTATCAGGTAGAATGGTGGATTTGTCAAATGCCTTTTCTGTGTTAATTGTGATGATCATGTGTTTTTTCCCCTTTGTTTTGTTAATTTGGCATATTACATTAACTGATTTTCTTATGTTGAATCAATCTTGCATACCTGGGATAAAACCCACTTGATCATGTTGTATAATTCTTTTAATGTGTTTTTGCTTTTAATTTGTAAGTATTTTGTTGAAGGTTTTTGCATCTATATTCGTAACAGAAATTTGTCTGCAATTTTTTCTTGTAGTTTCATTATCTGACTTTTCATTAGGGTGATGTTGGACTCATAGAATGATTTATGTAGTGTTCCCTTTTATTCATTTTTTGGGGTAGACTTTGAGCAAGATTGGTATGAATTCTTCTTGGAATGTTTGGTAGAATTCGCCTGTGAAGCCATCTGGTCCAGGGCTTATCTTTGTTGCTAGGTTTTTGATGACTAATTCAATTTCTTTACGAATTGGTCTGTAGAGATCTTCTATTTCTTCTAGAGTTCGTGTAGTTTGTTTATGTGTTTCTAAGAATTTTTCCATTTCATCTAGGTTGATGAATTTGTTGGCATACAGTTGTTCATAATATCTTTTTATGATCCTTTTTATTGTGGAGTCAGTAGTAACGTCCCTCTCTCATTTTTGAGTTTTATGTATTTGTATCTTCTCTCTTTTTTGTATTGTAAGTCTAACTAAAGGTTTGTCAATTTTATTGATTCTTTTCATAGAACCAAGTATTTTTAAATATGTTTTTTTATTTATTTTTAAAAGATACTTAGGTTACATAAAATGTTACATAAAAAATATAAGTGATTCCCATATGCCCCACTCCCCACACCTCCCACTTTTCTCCACATTAACAACTTCTTTCATTAGTGTGGTACATTCATTGCAATTGATGAACACATTTTGGAGCATTGCTACTAAGGATGGATTATAGTTTACATTGTAGTTTACACTCTCTCCCACTCAATTCTGTAGTTTATGGCAAGATATATAATGGTCTGTACCTGTCATTGCAATGTCACTCAGGTCAATTCCAAGTCCTGAAAATGCCCCTATATTGCATCTCTTTTTCCCTTTCCTTGACTACAGCTCCTCCAGTGGCCACTGTTTACACATCAATGTTATAATTTCTTCCATTGCTAGAATCACAGTAAGTCTATAGCAGAATGCCAGTAAGTCTACTCTAGACGATATTTTATTCCCCAGTCCTGAGAATTATGGGATGGTGATGCCCTTTCCGCTGTAATTGAGAGGGGGCTTCAATCCCATATAGCTGATGGATGGTACTCTGTTGCTTGCAGTTGTAGACTCTCTCGGATCCTTGGTGTGGGGGTTGTCCATCCTCACTTCCTTGTTAGTTGTCCTCGAGGAGTCCAATGAACTGGAGAGTAGGTGTAGCAACTTTGCTGAGGCTCAGGGCCCAGCTAGCACATGGACAGCCCAGAGATTAAAGTCTATTGGACGTACAACTACCAACTCCAGCACTACCTGTAGGTTCAAATAAAATGGACAGAAGAGGCACGTGTAGAGAAGTCACATCTGAGTCCAACTCTGTCACACTCAGGAGCACAAACTCCAAAGTAGGGCCCACTGGCAAGGCACCAAACTCCAGAGCTATCTGCCATGACTGTAGGACCTGGGTGTCTCTGTAGCCCTCAGAAGCCCCACTATTTGGGGTAGCATCTACCTTGGCCGTCTATGAGATCCTGCTGAAACACGCATAAGCATTACCTCTCTGATGACCTCCTGACTCACTTTGAAGTCTTTTGTTGATATTCTGTATTTCTTTTATTTTTGCCCTAATTGTGGTTATATCTTTCCTTCTGCTTGCTTTGAGAATATTTTACTGTTCTTTTACTGATTCCTCCATGTGTGCATTAAGGGTTTTGATTTTTGCTTTTTTTTCTTATTTAATGTAAGCATCTATTGCATTTTTTATAATTTAAAATTTCCCTCTCAGCACTGTCTTCACTGCATTCCTTAAGTTTTCATATTGTGTGTTCTCATTCTCATTCATCTCAAGATATTTACTGATTTCCATGGTAATTTCTTCTTTGACCTACTGATTGTTTAAGATTGTTTTATTTAACTTCCATATTATTTGTGGAATTTCCAGTTCTCTGCATGCTACTGATTTCCAGCTTTATTCTGTTATGATCAGGGAATATGCTTTGGATAATTTCAGTCTTTTTGTTTTGTGACACAATAGATGGTCTATCCCAGAGAAAGATCCATGTGCCCTTGAGAGGAGTTTATATCCTGATTGTCTGGTGTGCAATGTTCTGTATATTTCTGTTAAGTCTAGTTCATTTATTGCATTATTCAATTTATCAGTTTATCTCTTATTACTATTCTGTCTAGATGTTCTATCTATTGATAAGAGGTGTGTATTGAAATCCCCACCTATTTTTGTAGAGGTGTCTATTTCTCCCTTCAGTTTTACCTCTGTTTGCTTCATGTAATTTGCAGCACCATGGTTAGGTGCCTAAATATTTATGATTTTTATTTCTTCTTGGCATAGTGTCCATTATAGTAATATATGGTGCCCTTCTTTGGCTCTTATAACATCTTTTGACTTAAAATCTATTTTGTCCAATATGATTTAGCTACCCCAGCTCTCTTTTGGTTACCCTTGGAATGGATTACCTTTTTCCATCCTTTCACTTTCAATCTATTTGTGTATTTGGGTCTAAGTCAAGTTTCTTGT
Source organism: Tolypeutes matacus (assembly GCA_026826555.1). Lineage (NCBI taxonomy): Eukaryota > Metazoa > Chordata > Mammalia > Cingulata > Chlamyphoridae > Tolypeutes > Tolypeutes matacus. Next base: position 1,650,143 of record JAKSZT010054502.1, on the reverse strand, counting down.
CAAGAATACATGGTTGTATCATGCTTTTCTATCCATTCTGCCAATGTATGTCCTTTGATTGGGAGTTTAATCCATCGATATTAAGTGTGATTATTGTAAAGGCAGTACTTATTTAGCCATTTTGTCCTTTGGATTTTATATGCCATATCTTATTTTTGTCTCTCTTTTCCTTTTTGCAACCTCATTTTCAGTATAATTGATCTTTTGTGATGTAATCGACAGACTCTCATTTCTGTTTCTGTATATTTTTAAAATTCTTTCTTTGAGGTTACCATGGAGATTCAATTATATAGTCTACATCTATAACCTACCCATTTGAACTGATACCAGCTTAGGTTTATTTTATTTTTTTTATTTTTATTTTTTTATTATGGGTAAAAATCAAAATTCTCACAATACATACAAACATTTGCAAAATGATATATAAATATATATGCATATATGTGTATTTGCTTACAAAAATGTTGTTTATATATATATATATATATACATATATTTCAAGAGGTGCTTAGATTTCCCAAAATATTACACAGAACCCACTGGGATTCCCATGTTGCCCACCTCCCACACCTCCCATCACATCCCACACAAACATCTCCCACACTGTGGCCCACCACCCTCAATGAACTTACACATCCTGGAGCCTTGCCACCAACCATAGACCACAGATCACACTGTAGCCCACACTCTCTCCCACTCAGTTCTGAGTGGTGTGTGTTGATTTAAAATGGCCTACATCCGTTGCCACAACAGTACTCAGGACAACCTCCAACTCCCAAAGAAGCCACTGTATTTCAACTGCTCGTCCCCTCCCTACCCCAAAAGTGTCAAGTGGCCACGGGCTCCACCTCATTGTTATAATTTCTTGCATTGCCAGAATCACCATATGTGAACAAGAGAATACCATCAAGTCCACTCTAGTCCATAGTTCTTCCCCCAATCCTGAGGGGACTGGGATGGTGATGTCCACTCCAACTCCAAGTGAGAGAGGGCTTATATCGCATGGATATGGTGGGTGGGATGATCCTGCCTGCAGATGCAGGCCCTCTCCATTCCCTGGGATGGCCATTGCCCATCGTTGTCTCCTCACCAGGTGACTTGGATGAGTCCATTGAGCTGTAGGGTAGGAGTTGCAGCTCCACCTAGATTTCATGCACACCTGGCACATAGGTAGGCGGGAGGCTCCAGTCTCTGGAAGTATACCTAAAAACTCCAGCATCGCATGTAGGTTTGAATAGAAGGGACTGGTGAACCATGAGCAGGGAGGACTTATTTGAGTCTAATTCTGTCACTCTCAGGAGCACAGATTACAAAATAGAACCCACTGATAAGGCATCAGTCTCTGGGGCTATCCCCCCTTATATAGGACCAGGGTGTCTCCGGAGCTCTCAGGAACCCCACTGAGTGGGGTGATAGGCACTTAGATGTTCTATGAGCTCCTACTGAGGTGTGCGTAAGAGTTACCTCTGGGATGACCTCCCGACTCTCTTTGAAGTCTCTTAGCCACTTGAACTCATTTGTCTTTACCATTTCCCCCTTTTATTCAAGGTCTTTTTCCAGTTGTGTTGCCAGTTGGCACTTGGGAAAAGTTTTCAATTAGCAATAATCATGGCTCGGATAAACCTCATTGGCTACGATACTGCCACTGTGCAAAGCTGCCAGTTGGCACTTGGTATTAATCCCTCGTTGCCAGGGAGGCTCATCCCCGGGAGTCATGTCCCACGTTGGGGGGAAGGTAATGCAATCATATGCTGAGTTTGGCTTAGAGAGAGGCCACATTTGAGCAACAAGGAGGCTTTCAGGTGGCAACCCTTAGGCACCCCACAACTGCAGGCTAAGTCTCATTTACAAGAGCAAAGACACACAAGGGTAGTCATCAATTAAAAAAAAAAAAAAATCAGTGGGTCATCCTATTTTGACAGGCACTGTCCCTACACTCAGAGGACTATTGTTGCTCCCTTGGAGACTGTAACAGAGCTCTCCAGGCTAGGAATTCAGATTCCCTCATTTATTGTGTGATTATCCACCCATCGTGACCATGCCCCATCCCCCGATCATTTGAATGATTTTGTATATCTTTCATGTATATTCGGATGAACCAATCCCCACGAAACTCCCCCCAGACACCCCCCCCAATAATCCCGAGCAGTACTCATTGTAACCCTTCTGTGATCCAAATCCTCCATGAACATTTAGTCCATAAAATAATCAAATACACTTACTAGGAAAAAGAAACAAGTGTGATAAGC
>JAKSZT010054502.1:1583559-1642894 GCA_026826555.1 Tolypeutes matacus | reverse complement strand
CAGATAGATGTCCCAAGCCTCTCACTCCACGCGTGCACAGCACAGACCCCCGGGCAGGACCCTGTCCCCAATCTGCCTTGCTCTGGGAGCTTGCAGTGTGCGCCCTCCTACACTAACGCCATCTTCCCTTATCTTCAGCTTAGGTTTAATAGCATACACATTCTCTGCTCCCATATCTTTCTGTTTCCCCTCTATATGTTGTTTTTTTCCTATATTACTTCTTTATCTCTTTATATTTTGCATGACCACTATCAGGAAATATGCCTTTTTTGTTCAGTTATATTCTGACTCTCATAGGAATTAGAGAGTAGAGTTTTATATTGTGGATACAGTATTGCTGGGTTTTAGATTTGCGCTTTTAGTTAACTTTACTGAAGATCTTCATTTCTTCACACTATTACAAGGCACTTTCTCCTGTCTTCATTTCACCCTTCAGAATTCCCTTTAGTAAACTTGTAGGGCAGAACTTTTATTGATGAAGTCTCTCAGTTTTTGTTTATTTGTGAATATTTAAAATTCTCCCTCAATTTTAAAGGAGAGTTGTGCCAGATAAAGAATTTTTGGCTTGCAGTATTTTTCTTTCATTGTGATATATCACACCACTACCTTCTCTATTCCATGACTTCTGATGAGATATTGGCACTTAGTCTTATTGAGCATCCCTTGTATGTGATGAATCTCTTTTTTTTCCCTTGCTGCTTTCAGAATTCTCTTTTAATCTTTGGCATTGAACATTCTGATTAGTATGTGTTTCAGAGTGAGTCTATTAGATTTTTTTTTTCTGTTTGGAGCATGTTGCACTTCTTGAACATGTATATTTATGTCTTTCATAAAAGTTGGGAAATATTCAGCCATTATTTCCTCAAATATTCTTTCTGCCCCTTTTCCCTTCTCTTTTCCTTCTGGAACCCTCATGATGCATATGTTTGTCTGCTTCATGCTGTCACTCAAATCCTTGAGACTCTGCTCAATTTTTCTCTTCTGTTCTCTATCTGTTCTTCTGACTCTATGATTTCAACTGTCCTGTCTTCTAATTCACTGATTCTTTATTCTGCCTTTTCAAATCTGCTGTTGTATGGCTCTAGCCTATTTTCATTCTCCATTATTGTGCTTTTCATCTCTATAATTTTTTGTTATGTTTTAATTTTTAAATTCTCAAATTCTTCTTCACGATTGCACATTTTCTTCTTAATATTCTTTAGAAGAATATTTTCCTTCATCTCATTGAATTGATTTAGGAAATTTGTTTGAACTTCCTTGATTAGTTTTTCCAAATTTCCTGTGTACTCTGATTTTTTAATTTGTTCCCTTAACTGAGCCATATATTCCTGTTTCTTAGTTTGGCTTGCAATATTTTGCTGCTGTCTGGGAATTTGATTCTTTTGATGTGTTAACCATGTAGGTAAATTTCTCCTTCTTGTCTGGAGTTTTGTTGTTAATTGGCTCTGTGTAAAGCTCTTCTTTGATGCTTTTTCCAACTTACTCTTGACCTCTAAAGTAGCCCTTGTTTATCTGTTCAGATTTACTCATCTCTTTTTCATCTGTTTCTTGCACTGGATATGTGGTACACTTTTTAAGATTCCCTTTTTTACACATTGGCTTCACCCCCAAAAGAAGCTTCCATTCTTCTTTTCCTTCTCCATAAATCTTGATCTATTCCCTTTGTTTTTGTGCAGGATTTTCTTACGACCTCCTATGATTTGCCTCACTCCTTTTCCTTATTCTTTTCATTTCTGGGCTCCATCCTGCCTTATAGCAGCTCAGTCTTCTCCCCTTTTTTCTTTGGAGATTTTCTGCCTCTGGTTTTAATATCCCATTCTAGGTACCCAATTGGGGTCAATCCAGAAAGGTGGGTCAATCCAGAAAAGCCCATTTTGCATTTAGATCATCCATCAACAGAAATTGGATTGTGTGCACCTCTTGCCAACAGTTCTGCTGTGTTCTACTTTCTATTTTGTCCCCTGGGGGTCTTTTAGTTTGCAGTACTCTTCAAAAGCTTTTGTTCTACCCTGGGTCTCTTCAGGATTGGGTCCCTGTGCCTGAATATATGTGGGTTTCTAACTCACAGCTGTGAGTGTCTCTATTGTCTTCATCCACAGCAGGAGGTTCTCAGGCAATTCTGCCTTTATGTGACTCCAAAGCTGTGTGGGAACATGTGAGGGGGAAGGGTCCAGACTGGTGGGTCTGGTAGGGAAATCTCCTACCTGGTCTTGGAGATTATTTTTCTTTTTCTTCAATTCAGTATTTGTAAGTCCTTCTCCAGTTTACCTTGCCTTTCAAAATTCTAAGTGAATGGGATTTGACATTTTATTAATTGTTTCTAAGAGGAGACTTTTCCAAGGGATGTCTTACATCACCATGTTTATGATGTCCCTCCTGACCAAGGTTTATTTTTAACAATGTTTCCTAAAAGTGAATTTTTTTTTCAGATTCTATTTGACTACTGGAGAAAAGAGCTTAATTGATTATGAAATCAACTAAATGGAAAGACAAACAAAGTTATATGTTCAGAAATACATTTGCTCTTGAGGATAGTCAAGACAAGATAAACTGCATTTTAAGGAAGAACAAAGGGCTCTTTTTTGGATATATGAGTTATTTTTCAGTCAAAAATGATTTTTGATAGATGATGTGCTGTCTGCATGTTTCTGAGCCTCTCATCTTTTTCATAGCAATCACTGAGTTAGGCCAGCACATTATGAAAGATATCAGTAGTGGAATGGCTAGAATAAAAGAAATTTGAGGACGGTGGTCTCAATTATGTCACAAGCTGTCTGGCAGAAAGGAAATGGAACTTCATCCTCGTCCCCTGCTTCTCTTTTCTAAGGAATGAAATGCCATTTATACAAAAATAGCCACACTCTTCCTTTTATCCCACCTACCTTCCCACACAAATAATAAGAAAAGAATTGGTTCAGCTTGTTCCTCTGTATTTCAGAGCTTCTAAATATTTACTTATTTGTTTTAGCTTTACTAGCATTTCCCCTTTATAAAATGTATTAATAAGATCCTTAGAAACCTAGGAAGTAGAAGTTCAAACCATTCATTTGAGTCAAAGTCATTCATAAAAATTTAAAAATAAGAAGTCCCCACACTATGCAGCAGCTCTTAACAAAATACAGGCGACCTCAGACTTTCAATCAACCAATTGAAAAAAGACCCATGCAAATGGCATTATTCTGAGACTTGACATTTTACCATTGTGCCAGATTCCAGGTGTTATTTATTAATTTGGAGATATTATAAAGAATTTTAGACATTTAAGAAATTCTTTACTTTTTTTTTGCAATTTGAAAGCAGTTGCTGTTTATTAACTGACCAGATTATAAAAATAATCATGGTAGAATCTTAGTTCATCATTCTAATAAGCCTATTGGTCTGGTCTTCCCTGTTGCCAGCATCTCCCCCTTCTACAAAATGGGTTGTCTTTTTCTTCATTCCACCTCTGGGAGAAGATAATTTGAAGGGTCACAGGAAGTTGTTTGCTTCTTTGAAGTTTTCCCAACAGTATAGATTTCATGAATCAGATCTTTCTGCAGATGATTCCGTGTTTACCTAGAGATCATGCAATCAATGAGTTATTTGTCAAGACAATCTGCTTCTTGTTGATCTTGCCATAACAAAGCTTATAGATCAGTTCATTCACTGATTTCGGGTGCTGGTACCCCCATGCAATATGTGGTTCCACAATTCTCAGAATGTTAATTGAGGCCTTGTTGAGCTTAACAAAGGTGCCATTGAAGATCTGGTGAAGGTAAAGAAGCTGCAACACTTTTTGGACCTTTGGGCTCACACCATTGATACCTCTGATCCTGATGACAAATGCTAATTTGGGTTCTGCAGATACATAGAAGTTGCCAGCTTTTCTTGCCATTCTAGCCATTTGAATCTCAGTCTGGTGTATCTACCTATATTCTTTGTGATAGTGCTTAACTTTTTCGTAGATAAGCTTCCTCTTTGCCTTTTGAAGCATCTTTTGGGCAAACTTCTTTCTCAAGTGCTTGATCTTCATTTCAGCAAAATTCTTTTGCTTTTTCTTAAGTGTTTCTGGTACAGCAGGAACATGTTTCTCCTCTCTTCGACACCCTCCATGGTTCCAGCCACAAAAGAGCAATTCTTTATGTTTATTTGTGGAAGAAGGGAAAGAGCTCTGAATAGCAGACACAGTTTAGGAGAATAGATTCTAGAACAAATCTCTAGGCAAGCTCAGCCTATCTATGGTTGGTCCCCTTGCCCAGAATAAGCCTTCTTCTTCCTGATGCCTTATTATTTTCAGTTTAACTTGTCATACTGCCGAAATTAAGGATGGTGGCCCAACAGGGGGTATATTTTCTGAAAATGTATCTACCTCTGAGAAAATTAATCATACTTTGATGTGAATTGGTTCATTAATATACACTGCAGAAGATGGTGTTGTTTTAGGTGTAAACTTCCAAGCTCTCTAGCAAAAAATGTCAGGAGAAGGGACAAAATCCTTACTGAGTGAGCTGTTTTGGGAGTCCACAAAGCCGGAGACTTTAGGGCATTGATCTGGGGGAAACTGGACAAAGAGATGAAGAGCCTAAGGGAAAACCGTGAGCTTCTTGCCCCTGGGGCTGGAAATGGAGGCGTCTAAGCCCCACCCTCAAAGCAAAAATCTCCAGGAACCCCCTGATTCCCACCAGCCACCAAGTGGGAGGCAGCATTTTCTGGGAAAGAAAGGGTTCCGGCAAAGGGTGGAGAGGCTTCACCATGGGCTTGGTTACCTGGGCACCCTTTGAACTTCAGGGACCATAACAGCCAGCACTGAGGTGGCCCCATGAAGAAAGGTGAAGGGAACCTGCTCAAGCAGCCTGAACAACTCAGCCACTTAGGGAACTTGGGCAGGGAGAGGGCAGTGACAGACAACATATTAGTCCTGCACTGAAAACTATCCAAATTCTAACTCCCTTAAGGGAAGTGGGTGATAGGAAGTCTCAATAAGCTTTCAAGGGCCTATTTTGGTTCCCCTGGGATGAAGAGGGGTCTGGAAGAGTGTCAAGAGTGGTTTCTTTTTAAAATATAATTTATTTAAGATGCTTAGATAACATAAATGTTACACAAAAAATATAGGGATTCCCGTATGCCCCACTCCCCACATCTCCCACACCCTCCCACATAAACATCCTTCATTAGTGTGGCAGACTCACTGCAATTGATAAACACATCCTGGGGTTTTGCCATTAAGCATGGACCATAGTTCATATTGTAGACCACACTCTCTCCCACACAGTTCTGCATGTTATGTGATGATATAAAATGGCCTATATCTGTCACTGCAATGTCACTCAGGACTATTCCCAAGTCCCAAAAAGCTCCCTTATTACAACTGTCCTTCCCTCTCCCTATACCCAGAGCCTCCAGTGGCCACTGGCTCCACATCAATGTTGTAAATTCTTCCATTGCTAGAATCACAATATGTCTATAGTAGAATACCAGTAAGTCTGCTCTAGTCCATAGCTCTTCCCCCAATCATGAGGATTCTGGGATGGTGATGTCCACTCCACTTCCAATTGAGAAGGGGCTTATATCCCATGGGAAATATGGATGGGGCTATCCTGCCTGCGGCTGCAGACTCTCTCCATTCCCATAGTCATCTCCCCATCAGTTATCCTGGGTGAGTTCAATGAGCTGTAGAGTAGGTGTTGCAAGTCCGCCGAGGTTCCAGGCCCAGCTGGCACATGGACAGCCCAAAGACTCGAGTCTCTGGACTTACACCTACAAACTCCAGCACCAAGTATAAGTTTAAATAGAAGGGACAGATGAACCATGTGCAGGAAAGACGTAATTGAGTCCAACTCTGTCACTCTCAGGAGCACAAACTCCAAAGTAGGACCCACTGGCAAGGCACCAAACTCTGGAGCTATCTACCCTGACCATAGGCCTGTGCAGTGGGTTTGATCACCAGGTTCTCCTTTGAATCTTGGAAGGGACCTTGGACTGACCAGGAAAGGGGAGGGGAGATCTGCTCACACAGGCAGTCATTCTGAGCTGCTCTGGTAGAGAAAGCAATTAGAATGAAAACTGGCAATACGACTGAAAAAAGACCTTGAATAAAAGGGAGGAAAGGTAAAGACAAATGAGTTCATGTGGCTAAGAGACTTCAAAGAGAGTCAGGAGGTCATCCCAGAGGTAACGCTTACGCACACCTCAGTAGGATCTCATAGAACACCAAAGTGAATATCATCCCACACAGAGGGGCTCCTGAGAGCTCTGGAGACACCCAGGTCCTATATTAGGGGGAATAGCTCCAGAGATTGATGGCTTATCAGTGGGCTCTACTTTGGAATCTGTGCTCCTGAGAGTGACAGAGTTGGACTCAAATAAGCCCTCCCTGCACATGGTCCATCAGTCCCTTCTATTCAAACCTATATGTGATGCTGGAGTTTGCAGGTGTACTTCCAGATACTGGAGCCTCTGGCCTGCCCATGTGCCAGCTGTGCCTGGAATCTCGGTAGAGCTGCAATTCCTACTCTACAGCTCAATGGACTCACCCAAGTCACTTGGAGAGGAGACAATGATGGACAACGGCCATCCCAGGGAATGGAGAGAGCCTGCAGCTGCAGGCAGGATAATCCCATCCACCGTATCCATGGGATATAAGCCCCCTTTCACTTGCAGGGGGACTGGACATTACCATCCCAAACTCCTCAGGATTGGCAGAAAAGCTATGGACTAGAGTGGACTTAATGGTATTCTGTTGTAGACATAATGTGATTCAAGCAATGGAAGAAATTACAACAGTGAGGTGGAGTCAGTGGCCACTGGATGCTTTTGGGGCAGGGAAAGGAAAAGCAGTTGTAAGTACAGGTGCTTTTGCAGGACTTGGGAATTATCCTGAGTGGCATCACAACGATAGATATAGGCCATTTTACATCAGTATATAACATGCAGAACTGTGTGGGAGAGAGTGTGGTCTACAATGTGAACTATGGTCCATGCTTAGTGGCAAAGCCCCAGGATGTGTATATCTATTGCAGGTGATGTGCCACACTAATGAAAGATGTTTATGTGTGATGTTATGGGAGTTGTGGGAGGTGGGGAACATAGAAATCCCTGTAATTTTTGTGTAACATTTATGTAATCTAAGCATCTTTTAAAATATTTTTTTTTTTAAAAAAGGCAGATAAAAAAAAGGCAGATAAAAAAAAATAAAGTCCCTCAAAAAAAAAAATTAAAATAAAAATAGGGGCAGGGACAGACAGGCTCCTAATCAGCAGGAATCTGGCCAACTGCAATGATTCTAACTTGCCTGGGGGAAAGTGGGTGGATAGTTTCCTCAAAGGCTAAGTGAGCCAAGAAGAAAGTTTAGCTCAGTGGAGAAGTTCCTTCCTTGAATATACAATGCCCCCGGTTTGATTCCCTGTTCTTTTTACAGAAGTGGTCCACCAGGTTATCAGACATGCAGCAGATACTTTAGGAAAGGAAACATATAGACATTCTTTTTGTATTAACTTTTCTTGGGTCCTCTTATTTTTCTTTAAGAAAGGTTCCTTTTTTCAATTTAGCTTAGTTTACTCACTAAATACTGGTTCAAAACCTGCAGAGGGCAGGGTGCAGAATAATTGATTCATGAACACTGGCAGCCTGAGAAGTTCCTTAGGGGCCTAAGAGGGAAGGCTGTTTTCCCATGGTTCTTGTTTGTTTTCTTGTTTGTTTGTTGTTCTTTTTTTTCTTTTTATCCTCTTTCTTCTCCCGTTTTTTATTAACTTGTTGCTGCTCTCTTGTTTCTTCTTTATTGTGCTTCCCCTTTCTTTGTTTCCTTTTATTGTTTACTAATTTTTGAATAAGCTACTTTTTTCCCTTCTTTAATCTTTCTATCTTCTGCTTTCTGTCGTTGTTCTTTCATTCCACCTCTTTTTGTTTGGCCTTCATTTTTCAAGTTCTTATTTCTCTCTCCTTTTTTTCTCTGTTTTCTTTCTTTTTCACTCTTTCCTCTTTTGTCTATTCTTTTCTCTTTCCCTCTGTTGTCATCATCCCGGCCTTTTAATCAATTCTATATATTTTTCTCTATTCGGTTTCTCATTTCATTGTTTGTACTCCCCTTAAATTAAACCTTAATAAAATAATAAAACCTTGGATTAGAAAGAGAAGGTAATCAACTGAACAAACCCATCAAGACAAACCGATGCTTAGACACTAACAAAAAATTACAACCATACTAAGAAACAGGAAGACATGGCCAGTCTAATAAACCAACTAAAAAACAGGAAAAGATGCAGAACATGGAACAACCAATCAGAGATGTCCAAACAAATACCATGAATCAAATTAATGATGTGAAGGAAGAGATTAAGGATCTTAAGATCCTTAAGAAAAACATATAAAAGGCATCCAAATAGGAAAGAAAGAAATAAAAATTTCACTATTTACAGATGACATGATCTTATACATAGAAAGCCCTTAGAAACCTACAACAAAACTTCTAGAACTTATAAGTGAGTTCAGTAAATTTGCAGGTTATAAGTTCCATGTGCAAAAATCAGAAGCGTGTTTATACACTAATAATGAGCAATCTGAGAAGGAAATCAAGAAAAAAATCCCATTTACAATAGCAACTAAAAGAATCAAATAACTAGGAATAAATTTAATTAAAGATATAAATGACATATTCAGAAAACTACCCAACACTGTTAAAGAATAGGAAGACTAAACATCATTAAAATGTTTATCCTACCCAAACTGATCTGCAGATTTAACGCAATCCCAATAAAAATCAAAACAGCATTTTTTTCTGAATTGGAAAAACTAACTATGATATTTATCTGGAAGGGCAAGAGGCCCTAAATAACCAAAGATATATCAAAAGAGAAAAAGGAAATCAGAAGAATCACAATACCTGATTTTAAAACATACTACAAAGCTACAGTGTTCAAAAATGCCAAGCAATGGAAATGAATTGAGAATTCTGACATAGACTCTTGCATATACAGTCAACTGATCTTTGTCAAGGCCACCAAGCCCATTCAATGGGAGAGAATGGCCTCTTCAACAATGGTGCTTGGAGAACTGGATAACTATATCCAACAGAAAGAGAGAGGAACACCATCTCACACCATACACAAAAATTAACTTAAGATGGATCAAAGATTTAAATATAAAAGCCAAGACCACAAAGACCTTGGAAAATAATGTAGGGAAGTATTACAGGATATTATAATAGGAAATAGGGAGTGTGTGAGTGTTCATCTTGCCATAGTGTATTATATCAATGGGTGGAGACCCACATTATGGGTGGCAAGGTGGTGGAATCCCATCCTGGCCAAGCCTTCTTTGTTCTCAAATAGAGAGTCAAGAGTCTCTTGAGAGAATTGGTGGTGCCCAGTAGGGGAGGACAGACCAGTGTTTAAAGCCCTCATTGTTCTTGCAAGTAATTATGAATCTTGTCTGTCACGGAGTGAAGCCTGGTGGTTGCCATGGGTCCAAAGGGGAGGAGGGTGGAGGAATAGAATAGATGAAACAGGGGGTATTTTGGGGGTGATAGAAGTGTTCTACATGATCTTTCTATGAGGGATACAGGCCATGTTAAACTACATCAAAATTTATAAAAGTGAATGGTTCAAAATATAAACCCATAATGTAAACCATTTACCATGGTTGGTAGCTATGTTTCAATATTTGTACATCAGCTGTAACAAATGTACCATCCACGTAGAAAATGTTTTTAATAGGGGAAGTGGGAAAAGGGGGAGGATGTTGGGTATATATGAGTCCCCTGTACTCGGTATGTGACTTTTCTGTAACCTAAAGTTACCACCCGGCTTCACTCCATGGATGACAAGATTCATAGTTACTTGCAACAACACTGAGATCTTGGAACACAGGTATGTCCTCCCCTATTAGGAACCTCCCATTATCTCGAGAGATTCCCACCCCTCTGTTTGAGAACATATCGGTCCTCTCCAGGATGAGAGTCCAGCTCCTTCCCACTCATTATGTGGGTCTCCACCCACTGATACAACACAATATGACAAAATTATCACACACACATTCCCTAGAAGCCTTCCCCAGGTGTGCCCTGTCCCAAATGCCCCCAATCCAACACCCTAAACCATAACCCTTCCATGTCATATTGCCATAAGAATGTTCCCAATTTTGTACTTTTTTTTTAAGCCAGTAAAAAGAATTTATTTTGGAAATGGGGGAAAGAACAGAGCTTGCTGAGAAATGGGAGAGAAAGACAGAAATACACACCGAGATTTGGTGTGGGCCCTTCTAGGCAGAGAAAGCCCCAATTTTGTACTTTCACCTACGTACCACCAATCCCCAGTGCTCACCTTGTCTCTCCCCCAACCCTCCTCCCAGTTCCACAGACCATCCAACCCTCTCTCCCTGCTCTCCCCACCTGCCAAATCTGCACCACCCAACCCAATAGTATCAACTACCCTCCTGTCATATCCCTTCAATGCCCAACTACACACTTCCACCTTATCCGAGATTATGCCAGTATGGGCATTGGCTCACAACCTTTTCCCTTTCTATTTCCTGTAAACCTATCTCCAGAAAATCTTGAATTAAGATTTGCTTAATTCAAAACAGTGAGGTCATGTCATATTTGTCCTTTGATGAATGGCTTGCTTCACTCAACATAAGGTCCTCAAGATTCATCCATGTTATCCCCTGTGTTAGCACTGTATTCCTTCTTAGAGCTCAGTAATATTCCATTGTATGTATGTACCACATTTTCTTTATCCATTCTTCTGTTGATGAGCATTTGGGTTGATTCCAAATTTTGGCAATACTGATTAATGCCACCATGAACATTGGTGTGCATATAACTGTTTGTGTCCTTGCTTTCAATTCTTCTGGGTATATACCCAGCAGTGGAATTGCTGGATCATACAGCAGTTCTATAGTTAGTTGTTTGAGGAACTGCCAAACTGTCCTCCACAATGGCTGCACAATTCTACATTCCCACCAGCAGTGGATGAGGGTTCTCATTCCTCCATATCCTGTCCAGCACTTGTAGTCCTCTGTTTTTTAAATAGCAGCCAGTCTAATGGGTGTAAGCTGATATCTCATTGTACTTTTGATTTGCATTTCCCTAATAACTAGTGATGTTGAGCATCTTTTCATGTGCTTTTTAGATATTTGTATTTCTTCCTTGGAGAATTGTCTTTTCAAGTTGCTTACCATTTTTTAAATGGATTGTTTGTCTTTTTGTTTTCGGGATTTAAGATTTCTTTATATATGCTGGATGTTAGGCTCCAATCAGATATATAGTTCCAAAATATTTTCTCCCATAAGTGTAGGCTGCCTTTTTACTTTCTTGATAACCTCCTTTGAGGTGCAAAGGTTTTTAGTTTAGGTTTTAGTTTTGAGGAGATCCCATTTATCTATTTTCTCTTATGCTGCTTGTGATTTGGGTGTGAAGTTCATGAAAACATTTCTTATTACAAAGTCCTGTAGATGTTTCCCTATATTATTTTCCAAAGTCTTTATGGTCTTGCCTCTTATATTTAGATCTTTGATCCATCTTGAGTTTATTTTTGTATAAAGTGTGAGATGGTGTTCCCCTCTCATTCTTTTGGATATGGATATACAGTTCTCCAAGCACTATTTGTTGAAGAGGCTGTTCTCTCCCAGTTGAGTGGGCTTGGTTGCCTTGTTAAATATCAGCTGACTATATACATGAGGATTTATATTATTAATAACAATTCAATTCCATTTGTCGATATGCTCATCTTTGTGCCAATACCATGCAGTTTTGAACACTGTAACTTTGTAGTATGTTTTAAAGTCAGGTAGTATGATTCCTCTGATTTCCTTTTTCTTTTTCAATATGTCTTTGGCTATTCGTGGCATCATGCCCTTCCAAATAAATTTCATTGTTAGTTTTTCCAATCTAGTAAAAAATGCTGTGTTGATTTTTATTTGGATTGCAATAAATATATAGATTAGTTTGGGTAGGATAGACAGCTCAATGATGCTTAGTCTTCCTATCCATGAACAGGAGATGTTCTTCCATTTATTTAAGTCTTCTTTGATTTCCTTTAACAGTGTTGTATAGTTTTTTGAATATAAGAAATTTATGACTTTAGTTAAATTTATTCCTAGGTATTTGATTCTTTGTTACTATTGTAAATGGTATTTTTCTCTTGATTTCCTCCTCAGATTGCTCATTATTGCTGTACAGAAATGCTACTGATTTTTGCACATTGATCTTATAGCCTGTGACTTTACTAAACTCATGTATTAGTTCTAGAATCTTTGTTGTAGATTTTTCAGGGCTTTCTATGTATAGGATCATGGCATCAGTAAATAGTGAAATCTTTACTTCTTCCTTTCCAATTTGGATGCCCTTTATTTCTTTTTATTTCCTCAGTGCTCAAGCAAGTATTTCAAAGACAGTGTTAAATAAGAGTGCTGATAGTGGGGATCATTGTCTCGTTCCCGATCTTAGCGGGAAAGCTTTTAGGATTTCAACATTGAATATGATGTTAGCTGTGGGTTTTTCATATATACCCCTTCTCATGTTCAGAAAGTTTACTTCTATTCCTATCTTTTGCAGTGTTTTTATCAGGAAAGGGTGCTGTATTTTATCAAATGCTTTTTCTGCTTCTATAGAGATGATCATGTGATTTTTTTTCTTTTGATCTATTTATGTGGTGTATTACATTGATTGATTTTCTTATGTTGAACCAGCCTTGCATACCCAGGATGAGACCCACTTGGTTGTGGTGTATAATTCCCTTGACGTGTTGTTGAATATGATTAGCAAGTATTTTGTTGACGATTTTAGCACCTAGGTTCATTAGAGAAATTGGTGTGTAATTTTCCTTTCCTGTGGTGTCTTTATTTGGCTTTGTTATTAGGGCAATGTTGGCATCATAGAATGAGTTAGGTAATGTACCTTCTAATTCTATTTTTTGGAAGAATTTGAGCAGGATTGACGTTAGTTCTTTCTGGAATGTTTGGTAGAATTCACCTGTGAAGCTGTCTAGTCCTGGGCTCTTTTTAGTGGGGAGGTTTTTGATGACTAATTCATCCTTGTTACCTGTGATTAGTTTGTTAAGTTCATCAACTTCTTCTTTTGTCATTGTTGACTGCTTGTGTGTTTCTAGGAATTTGTCCATTTCATTTAAGTTGTCTTCTTGCTGTTGGCATAAAATTTTTCAAAGTGTCCTCTTATGACACTCTTTATTTCTGTGGGGTCAATGGTGATATCCCCTTCCTCATTTCTTATTTTGTATATTTGCATCTTCTCTCCTTTTTTATTTGTTAGTCTAGCTAAGGGTTTGTCAATTTTATTGATCTTCTCAAAGAATCAGCTTTTGGTTTAGTATATTTTTTCTAGTGCTTTCTCATTTTCTATTTCATTTAGTTCTGATATTATCTTTGTTATTTCCTTCCTTTTACTTTATTTGGAGTTAGTGTGTTGTCCTTTTTCTAATTCCTCTAGGTGTACAGTGAGGTCATCGATTTTAGCTCTTTCTTCTTTTTTGATAGATGCATTTATGGCTATGAATTTCTCTCTCAGTACAGCTTTGGCTGCACCCCATAAATTTTTTATTTATTTTTATTTTTTTATTGTGGGTAAAAATCAAATTTTTCACAATACATACCAATATTTGTAAAATGATATATAAATATATATGCATATATGTGCATTTGCTTACACAAATATTATTATATATATATTTAAAGGTGCTTAGATTACCTAGATATTACACAGAAATTACAAGGATTCCCATGTTCCCCACCTCCCACACCTTCCACAACATCCCACACAAACATCCTACATCAATGTGGCACATCACCCGTAATGGACAGATGTAGACCATTTTACCCCATAAGTTTTGATATGTTGTGTTCTCATTCGTTTCAATGTAGTTACTGATTGCTTTTTAGATTTCCTCCTTGACTCACTAATTTTCTAAGACTGTGTTGTTTACCTTCCATATCTTTGCACCTTATCTGGTTCTCTGTCCCTTACTGATGTCCAGTTTCATTCCATTGTGGTCAGAGAAATTACTTTGCATAATTTCAAACTTTCTGAATTCTTTGAGCATTTTTTGTGGCCTAACATGTGGTCTATCTTGGAGAATGATCCATGTGCACTAGAGAAGAATGTATATCCCACTGTATTTGGTTGTAGTGTTTTGTATATGTCTATCAGGTCCAGATCTTCTAATGTATTATACAAAGTATTCGCTTCTTTACTGATTCTCTGTCAAGATGTTCTAATGTTGAAAATGGTGTATTAAAGACCCCCATTATAATTGTAGAGGCATCTATTTCTCAACTTACTTTTTCCAGTGTTTGCCTCATGTATTTTGAGGCACCTTGGTTAGGTGCATAAATGTTTATGATTGTTCTTTCTTCTTGAAAGACTACCCCTTTTCCTAATATATAGTGTCCATCTTTGTTTCTTACAAACTTTTTGCATTTAAAATCTATTTTGTCAGATATTAGTATAGCTACTCCCACCCATTTTTGGTTATTGTTTGCTCGTAAGATTGTTTTCCAGCCATTCACTTTCAGCCACCTTGCATCCCTGAGTCTAAGGCAGGTTTCTTGTAGACAACATATAGATGGGTCATATGTCCTTATCCATTCTGCCAATCTGTGTTTCTTGACTGGTGAGTTTAATCCATTAACAGTCAGTGTTATTACTCTCAAGGAATTACTTACATTAGCTGTATTTTCTTTGGGTTTATTTATGTCATATGTTGTTTTTATTTCTCTTTTTGTCTTTTACTTGTTCTTACACTGCCCTCCAACTCTCTCCTTTCAACCTACAGAGCTCCCTTTATATTTCTTAAAGGGAAGGTTTCTTACTGTCATGCTTTTTTAATTTCTGTGTATCTGTGAATATTTTGAACTCTCTATCATTTTTGAATGCCAGCTTTGCTGGTTAGGCCATTCTTGACTGGTCGTTTTTTTTCTTTTCTTTTAGTACTTTAACTATGTCATACCACTGCCTTCTTGCCTCCATGGTTTCAGATAAGAAATCTGCACTTAATTATTGTGTTTCCCTTGTATGTGATGGTTCTTTTTCTCTTGCTGCTTTCAGTATTTGCACTTTGTCTTTAACACTGGACAGTTCGGAAAGTATATATCTTGGAGGAGACCTGTTGGGATTTATACTGTTTGGGGTGTGCTGCACGTCCTGGACGTGTATATTCATCTCCTTCAATAGGCTTAGGAAGTTTACAGTCATTATTTCCTTCAGCACTACTTCTGTCCATTTTCCCTTCTGGGAAGGCCTATAATGCATATGTTTGTGCATTTTGTGTTGTCATTCAAATCCCTAAATCCCTGCTGGATTTATTTCTATCTTTTTATCTATATGTTCTACTATCTGTTTGATTTCAGATGTACTGTCTTCCACATCACTAATTCTTTCCTCTGCCTGTTCATATCTGCTGTTATGTGCTTCCCATGTATTTTCTATTTCTTGGCTTGGGCCATTCATCACTATCATATCCCTTATCTTTTTTTTTTTTTAATTGGTGAGTAGTAGTCATATTAAATGGCCCTAGATTTTTTTATTGATTGTACCTTTTTTTTTTTATTATGGGCAAAAATCAAAATTCTCACAATACATACAAACATTTGCAAAATGATATATAAATATATATACATATATGTGTATTTGCTTACAAAAATGTTATATATATATATATATATATATATATATATACACACACATATATTTTAAGAGGTGCTTAGATTACCCAAAATATTACACGGAACCCACTGGAATTCCCATGTTGCCCACCTCCCACACCTCCCACACCTCCCACCACATCCCACACAAACATCGCCCACAAGTGTATCCCTTATCTTTTTATGTATGTTTACAATTTATTCAGCTTGTTCTCCCAGTGTCTTCTTCTTATCCTTGTTCTCTTCCTTCACTTCTTTAAGTGGGTCCATGATATTTGTTTAGATGGCTTTGATTAGCTGTTCAATGTTCTTCCTCTTTTCCATGTTTTTAGCTTGTTCATTGGACTGGGCCCTGTCTTCCTGTTTCTTAGTATGGGTTTTCAATTTTTTTGTTGCTGTCTGGTCATCTTTTTATCTTGATGGGTTTATTCATTAGCTTCTCTCTCTACTTTAGGGCTCTATTTAGTTGCTGTTTTTGCATGTGTAAGGTTTCTCTTTGACACTTTGTTACTCTCATTGTATATCCTTGCTGTTGTCTATGTTCCCTTGAAGGAAAAAGAATTGGGCCAGAGAAAGCGAAAGAGGTAAGAAAAGAAAAAGGATAATCGTAATAATAATATTAAGAGTTAGAAGAGGAACTGTATAAGACCTTGGAAAATAAATATTTACCTCATGTAAGCAGTATAGAGTAATAGAAATAAAAAAGTGGAGTACTAACAATGAAATGGGAAACCAAGTAGAGAAAAATATATAACATGAATTAATAGGCTAGAATGATGAGGCAAGAAGACAAGAGAAAAGACTTATAGGAAAAAAGTTAATAAAAGAAAACAGTATAGACAAGATAGAAATAAAAACCGGAAAAAAATGAGTACTAATCAAAGAGAGGTGGAATGTAAGAACAACAACAGAAAGCAGTAGATAGAAAGATGAAGGAAGGAAAAGAGATAGTGTTGGTAGACAAAATCTGTATGCACAGAAACGGGGAAATCAAGGTAAAGGAAACACAGCAAACAAGAAACAAACCAGCAGCACCCACATTCAGCCATCCCTTGCGAGAGAGATGGTGAGCACCCTTTTAAACTGATGCCATCTTGCCACTTCTCCCTTAAAGAAGCTTTAGATTACATAATTGTTACATCAAAAATATTGGGGATTCTGAGAAGGGTCAAGATGATGGCAGAGTAAGGAACTCCTAGAGTCAGCTTGTTCTACAGTGTAGGTAGTAATCACCCAGAGCTATTTAAAGCACCTGTTTGGGAGCTCCAGGAGAACAGAAGAGGATCCTGGAACATCCTTGAAAGAAGGAGGAAGAGGGAGACTTGTGAGTAGAGCACTTTATTCCAGGGAGGCCAGTGCTCATCCTCCACTGGTGGCAAGACCAGCCTCAGGAGCTCTTCTATGGCTGGAGTTGGAGGTTCCATTTCCCAAAAACTGGGGAGGAAGAGGTGGCTGAGCATAGACTTTAGCTACTGATTAGTAAACTCAGCTGACTAAATTATAATCCTAAGAACAGCTAAAGTTTGAACCTGGCCAAGTAAGATAGAAGCCTGTAGCCACCATTTTATCTCCACCCCCAGAATGAATGGAAATGGAGCTGACTGAAAATTACAGTGATGGTAGGACCACCTTCTTTCCACCAAGATTGGATTGTAGCCCTAGCCTAGACTCTATCCCTACCTCTGGGAGGGAAGAACTTGTGGGGGGGGGTCCTGCAACAGCCTCTCCAGGTAACTGCAGGTGCTTTGGGCCGATACAGACTGAATAGTCAGACATCAGGGGCTTCATCCCTGCACCCCTATAGGATAGGAGAGGATCTGCGTTTCCTCACTATCTCTCAACAGGCAACTGCAGGCACTTTAAGCCTACATGAACTGGTTTGTTGAGTACCTTCAATTCCATCTCCACCCTTCCACCCCCATAAGAGAGGAGGGGAGCTGTGTTTCCTCTGTCTTTCCAGGCAACTACAGGCACTTTAGGCCTGCAAGAACTTGACAGTTGGGAGCCTGTGCCTCCACCCCCACCACCAATAAGACAAGAGGGGAACAGTGTTTCCCCAGACTCTTTGGGTAAGGGCAGGTGCTTTCAGCCCACACAGGTTGAAGAGTTGGACACCTGTAGCTCCATCTCTACCTGCAAATGGGATAGGAGGAAGAGCTGTGTTTCCTCAGCCTTTCAAGGCAATGACAGGCACTTTCAGCCTTCATGGACTGGACAGGTGAGTACCTGTGGCTCCACCCCAGCCCCAATAAAATAGTCAGGAGCTGGTGTTTCCACAAGCTTTCCAGGCAATGGCAGGCACTTTTGACCTTCATGGACTGAACTGTTGAATGCCTGTAGATCCACATCCACCTCGTAACAGGATAGGAGGGTGCTGGCATTTTCTCATCCTCCCCAGGTAACAGCAGGCAGTTTTGGCCACACAGACTGAACTGTTTGGAATTGGTGGTTCCATTCCCACCCCTTAAAGGGCAGAAGGGACAGTACTCACTCAGCCTCTAAGGGCAACTGCAGATTCATTTGACCCACACAGATTAGACTGTTGGGTACTCCAGAGGGTCCATCCCCACCCCGGCAGAGAAAAGGGTCTTGTTCTATATCAGTCTACCTGGGAAACTGTAATCATTTCGGACCTGCATGGCATAGATTGCTACCCACACCTTCAGCTCCATCCCCACCCCGGGCATGGAAGGAAGGGATGTGAAGCTTCATCAGTCTCTATGGACAACTAAAGGCAGTTTTGGCCTGCACAAATTTGATTATTACATATAGCTGCAGCTTGGTCCCTACCCTGGCAGATGAGAAAGGTGGGAGATGATTCATCAGTTCCTATGGCAATGTGGGCAGCTTTAGCTTCCATAGCTTACAGCACAAACTACATCCTTGGCTCCTAGTACTACAACCAATAAAGAAGAAAAGACAAGAAAACCCTAAACTAAAAAAAGGAACTGCACCTAAAATAAATACATGTAGTAAGTCAGACGCCAAGACACCAAAAATATTTACAATCCATTCCAAGATATGGCCCAGTTAAAGGAACAAGATAAGTCTACAGATGGTATAAAGGAGTTGATACAACTAATCATAGATGTAAAAAAAAAATCCTTAATAAATTCAGTGAGATGACTAAAGAGATTAAGGAGATTAAGAAGACACTGGATGAACATAAAGAAGAATTTGAAAGCATATAGAAAAATAGCAGATATTATGGGGATGAAAGTTGCAATAAATGAAATTAAAAATACACTGGAGGTATATAATAACAGATTTGAGAAGGCAGAAGAAAAGATTGGTGAGTTTTAAGATAAGACTTCTGAAAGTGAACATACAAAAGAAGAGAGCAATGAAAGAAAAAATAGATAAATGGAACCTCCTGAAAATTAAAAACTTTTGTGCTTCAAAGGAGTTTGTCAAGAAAGTGAAAAGGCAGCCTATTCAATGGGAGAAAATATTTGGTAACCATTTATCCAATAGGAGCCTAATATCCAGCACATATAAAGAAATCCTACATCTCGAAAAAAAAAAAAAAAAGACAAACAACACATTTAATAAATGGGCAAGAGATGTGAATAGACACTTCTTCCAAAAAAGAAATACAAATGGCTAAAAAGCACAAGAAAAGATGCTTAACATCACTAGCTATTAGGGAAATGCAAATCAAAATAACAATGAGATATCATCTTACACCTATTAGACTGGTGGCTATTAAAAAAACAGAGGACTACAAGTGTTGGAGAGGATGTGGAGGAAAGGAAACACTTATCCACTGCTGGTGGGAATATAGAATTGTGCAGCCATTGTGGAGGATGGTTTGATTGTTCTTCAGGAAGCTAACTATAGAACTGCCATTGATTCAGCAATCCCACTGCTGAGTATATACTCAGAAGAATTGAAAGCAGAAACACGAACAGATATATGCACACCAATGTTCATAGTGGCATTATTCACTATTGCCAAAAATTGGAAGCAACCAAGGTGTCAATCAACAGATGAATGGTTAAGCAAACTGTGGTGTATACATAAATGGAATATTACTCAGCTGTAATAAAGAATACAGTATTAACACATGGGATAACTTGGATGAAATCTTGAAGACCTTATGTTGATTGAGGTAAGCCAGTCACTGAAGGACAAATATTACATGACCTCACTGATATGAATTAAGAAAATTGAACAGACTCACAGAACTAGAGTCTGGAAGATATATTTACATGAGACAGAAATGGAGTAGGGGGTGGTGAAACAATGACCACACGGGAGAAATCTATGATAAGGTGGAAGGGTGATGTTGGGCAGTAGATGGGCCTGACAGTGGTGCAGTGATGTGATTGGGTTCAGCAGTGCTGGTCTGTGAGGAGGAGAAGGGTTGGAGTTTTGGGTTGGATTATCCAGGGAACTGGGTGGAGGGTCAGTGGGAGGAGCAGGTGAACCCTGGAGATTTGCTGATGTGTGGTTAGAACTCTAATGTTGGGAATGTTCTTTTGGCAAAAATGACAGGAGAAGTTTGCTGGTGTAGGGTGTTGTGTGTGGGGAGTATATCAGGTAAGGTACACCTGGGGCAGGCTTCTATGGAATATGTAAATGTTCATCTTATCATAGTGTTAACATCTTAACATAGTGTTATAAGTGGGTGGAAGCCTGCACAGGAAATAAGAAAATATTAAACTCCCATCCTAGGGAGTCCTGTTATATTCTCAATTTTAGGTACAAGAATCCCTTGAGAACATAGGCAGTACCTAATAAAAGAAAATAGAAAAAAAAAAAAAAGACAGATGAAGAAAAAAATTGAAAAAAATGAACAGGGTCTCAGGGAAGTAAATGACAACAATAAACATGCAAATATATGTGTCATGGGTATCCCAGAAAGAGAAGAGAAGGGAAAAGAGGCAGAAAGAATATTAGAAGAAATAATGTTACAAAATGTCCCAACCCTATTAAAGGTCATAGATATCCATGTCCAAGGAACACAATGTACTCCCATCTGAATAAATCTGAGTAAACTAACTCCAAGATACATACTAATCAGAATGCCAAATGCAAAAGATAAAGAGGCAATTCTGAAAGCAGCAAAAGTGGTATATAGCATATAAGGATTACCCAATAAGATTAAGTGCCAATTTCTCATCAGAAACCATGGAAGCAAGAAGACAGTGGTTTGATATATTTAAGATACTGCAAGAGAAAAACTTCCAGCCAAGAATTGTATATACAGCAATATTGTTTTTCAAATATGAGAGTGGGGGGAGCAAATGTGGGTCAAGCACTTGGGTGCCCACCTCACACATGGTGCCTCCTAAAGAAGAGAAGCAGATGCAGTGAGCAATTAGCCAACAGATACAATGATTAGATGCAACAAGTACGGAGCAGATGTGGCTCAAGTGGTTGGGCACCTGCCTCCCACATAGGAGTTCTTGGATTCAGTTCCCAGTGCCTCCTAAAGAAGATGAGCAGACAGTGAGCAGACACAATGATCGGACACAACGAGCAGACACAGCTAAGAGACAGTGAGCAGACACAGCAAGCAAAGAGCAGAAACAATAAGCAGACAGACAAGGGAGCCATCTCAGGGGCAAAAAATGAGGGTAAGTTTAGAATATTCACAGATAAACAGAAACTGAGAGAGTTTATAACAAAGAGACTGGCTTTGCAGGAAATATTAAAGTGAGTGTGACAGCCTAAAAAGAAAAGACATTAGAAAGAGGCTTGGAAGAGAGTCTAGAAATGAAGTTATATCAGTAAAAGTAAGTAAAAGTGTCCAAAGAGTGGTGAAAATAAAATATGACACATAAAACCCCATTGTCAAAATGGGTGATATAAGAACTGCCTTTACAGTAATAACATTGAATGTTAATGGAGTAAACTCCCAATCAAAAGACACAAACTGGCAGAATGGATGAGAAAATATGAGCCATCTATATGCTATCAGCAAGAGACTCACTTTAGACTCAAGGAACCAATAGACTGAAAGTGAATTGGTTGGAAAAAGATTACACACATGCAGTAACAAAAAAAACCATAAAAAATAAAACCTGAAATAGCCATACTTATATTGGATGAAATAGACTTTGAAAACAAAACTTTAGAGACAAGAAAGGACACAATATATTACAAAAGGGGAAATTCACTAGGAAGAAATAACAATTATAAATGTATATTCACCTAACCAGGATGGCCCAAGGTACATGAAGCAAACACTGGCAAAAGTGAAGGGAGAAACAGATAACTTCAGAATAGTAGTTGGAGACTTCAATACACCAGTCTCAGCACTGGATAGAACAACTGGGCAGAGGTTCAATAAAGAAACAGAGAGCTTGAATAATATGATAAATGGACTAAAACTAATATATATACATGAGAATGGGCCCCAAAACAAGATATACATCCCAGTGCTTAAGGACCTTTCTCCAGAATAGACCATATGTTGGGTACAAAGCATCTCAATAAATTCAACAAGATCAAAATTATACAAAGTACTTTCACTAATAATAATGAAATAAAGTTGGAAATCAACAAAAGGCAGAAAAGGGGGAAATTCAAAAATATATGGATATTAAACAAAACGCTGTTACGTATTCAGTGGGTCAAAGAATAAATTTCAAGAGAAATCATTAAGTATTTCAAGACAAATGAAAATGAAAACACAACATGTCAGAACCTATGTAATGCAGCAAAGGTGTTGCTGAGAAGGAAATATATAGCCCTCAATGCTTACATTAAAAAAGAAGAAATAGCTAAAAATTAATGACCTAAGTACATAGCTAGAGTAAATAGAATAAACCAGCAAACCAAGTCCAAAGCAAGTAGAAAGAGTGAAATAACAGAGATCAGAGCAGAAATAAATGAAATTGAAAAATAGAGAGAATTAACAAAACCAAAAGTTGGTTCTTTGAGAAGATTAACAAAATCAACAAACCCTTAGCTAGACTGACAAAGAAAAAAGAGAGAAGATACAAATAAAAGAAATAACAAATGATAATGGAAATATTACTACTGACCCCACAGAAATAAAAGAGATCATAAAAGGATACTATAAACAACTGTATGCCAAAAAACTAGACAATGTAGAGGAAATGGAAAAATTCCTAGAAATGTACAAAAAACCTACATTGACCATAGCTGAAATAGAAGACCTCAACAAACCAATCACTAGTAAAGAGATTGAAACAGTCAGCAAACAGCTCCCCAAAATGAAAAGCCCAGAACCAGATAGTTTCACAGGTGAGTTCAGCCATGCATTCAAAGATTTCATACCAATCTTACTCAATCTCTTTCAAAAAATTGAACAAGAGGGAACATTAGCAAACTCATTCTATGAAGCCAATATCACTCTAATACCAAAGCCAGATAAAGATATTACAAAAAAAGAAAATTAAAGACAGATTTCTTTGATGACTATAGATGCAAAAATCCTTGAAAAAATACTTGCTAATAGAATCCAAGAACACATTAAAAGAATTATTCATCATGATTCAGTGGGTTTTATACCAAGCATGCAAGGGTGGTTCAACACAAGAAAATTAATCAGTGTAATTCACCACATTAATATAT
Organism: Tolypeutes matacus; assembly: GCA_026826555.1. Lineage (NCBI taxonomy): Eukaryota > Metazoa > Chordata > Mammalia > Cingulata > Chlamyphoridae > Tolypeutes > Tolypeutes matacus. Next base: position 1,619,716 of record JAKSZT010054502.1, on the reverse strand, counting down.
CAAAGAAGAAAAATCATATGATCCTACCAATTGATGCAGATAAGGTTTTTGACAAAATACAGCATGCTTTCTTGACAAAAATACTAGAAAACATAGGAATTGAAGGAAACTTTCTCAACATGATAAAGCCTGTATTAGTCAGCCAAAAGGTTGCTGATGCAAAATACTGGAAATCGGTTGGTTTTTACAAAGGGTATTTGGGGTAGAAGCCCACCGTTACCAGGCCATAAAGCATAAGTTACTTCCCCAAAGTCTATTTCCATATGTTGGAGCAAGATGACTGCTGACATCTGCCAAGGTTCAGGCTTCCTGGGTTCCTCTCTTCCTGGGGTTTGCCTCTCTCTGGGCTCAGGGTTGCTTCACTCCACAAGGCCAGCTGTAGACTATCAAGTGAATGGCTCATCTCTTTTCCCAGAGCCTTCTCTCCTTCCTCATGACCAAGCTGCTCTGTGGGCTTACTTCCCTGGGCTCCAGAATCAAAACTCTAGATCAGAACTCCAACTCATAAAACTCCAACTCTGTCCTTTGCCATGTCTTTTATCTTTGAGACCCCACCGACCAAGGGACAGGGCTCAACACGCTACTGACAAGGCCCGATCAAATCCCTAATCATAACTTAATCATGCCCAGATGAACAGACCAGTTTACAAGCATAATCCATTATCTATTTTTGTAATTCATAACTATATCACACTGCCAAACTGCTACAAAGCCCATCTATGAAAAACCCACAGCTAACATTGTACTCAGTAGTGAAAAATGGAACGCTTTCCCATTAAGATCAGGACAAGACAAGGATGCCCACTGTCACCATCGTTGTTCAATATAGAGGTTGAGGCTCTAGCTACAGCAATCAGGCAAGTAAATGAAATAAAAGCCATCCAAATCAGAAAGAAAGAAGGAAAAAATTGCTATTCGCAGGTGATATGATCCTATACCTAGAAATTCCTGAAAAATCTGCAACAAATCTGCTAGAGCTTACAAACAATTTCAGTAGTATCAGGATACAAGATGAATTAGCAAAAACCAGTGTTATTTTTAGGCACTATTAATGCACAATCTGAGGAGGAAGTCAGGAAAATAACTCCATTTGCAATAATGACTATAAGAATCAAATATTTAGGAATAAACTTAACCAAGCATGTAAAACATTTATATTGAGAAAACTACAATGCATTGTTTAGAGAAATCAAGAGAGGGATTATATCCCATGAATATGGTGGGTGGGATGATCCTTCCTGCAGATGCAGGCCCTCTCCATTCCCTGGGATGGCCGTTGCCCATCATTGTCTCCTCGCCAGGTGACTTGGATGAGTCCATTGAGCTGTAGGGTAGGAGTTGCAGCTCCACCGAGATTCCACGCACACCTGGCACATAGGTAGGCCAGAGGCTCCAGTCTCTGGAAGTATACATAAAAACTCCAGCATCACATATAGGTTTGATGTGTAAGTCCATTGAGGGTTGTGAGCCACACTTGTGGGAGATGTTTGTGTGGGATGTGGTGGGAGGTGTGGGTGGTGGGCAACATGGGAATCCCAGTGGGTTCCATGTAATATTTTAGGTAATCTAAGCACCTCTTAAAAAATATATATATATATATATATATATATATAACATTTTTGTAAGCAAATGCACATATATGCATATATATTTATATATCATTTTACAAATATTGGTATGTATTGTGAAAATTTTGATTTTTACCCACAATAAAAAATAAAAAAAATTAAAGAAATCAAGAGACCTAAATAATTGGAGGAACAGTCTATGCTCATGGATTAGAAGACAAAATATCATTAAGATGTCAAGTCTGCCACATTGATATACAGATTCAATGTAATCCCTATCAAAATCCCAACAACCTTTTTTACAGAAATGGAAAAGCCAATTATCAAATTTATTTGTAATGGTAAGGAGCCCTGAATAGCCAGAATCATCTTAAAAAGGTAAAGCGAAGTTGGAATACTGTCACTTCGGGACTTTAAATTATATTATCTAACAACAGTGATAAATACAGCATGGTACTGGCATAAAGACAGACACATAGATCAATGGCACCGAATTGATGGTTCAGAAACAGACTCTCACATCTCTGGTCAAGTGATTTTTGACAAGCCTCTCAAACCCACCCAGCTTGGGCAGAACAGTCCATTCAACAAATGATGCTGGGAGAACTGGATATCCATAGCCAAAAGAAAGAAAGAGGACCCCTATTTCACACCTTATACAAAAATTAACTCAAAATAGATCAAAGATCTAAATATAAAAGCAAGGACCATAAAGATCCTAGAAGAAAATGTAGGAAAATATCTTCAAGACCTGCTGGTAGGTGGTAGATTCTTAAACCTTACAATGAAAGCTTGATTCACAAAAGAAAACGGATGAGAGGGAACTCCTCAAGCTTAAACACTTTTATCATACAATGGACTTCATCAAGTAGGTGAAAAGACAGCCCACTAAATGGGAGAAAATATTTGGAAATTTCATATTCTATAAGGTTTTAATTTCTATTCTATATAAAGAGATCATACAACTCAACAATAAAAGAGCAAGCGATCCAAATATAAAATGTGCCAAAGACTTAAATTGACATTTCTCCAAAGAGGAATGCAAATGGCCAAAAAGCACATGAAAAAAATGTTCCATATCACTAGCTATCAGAGACATGCAAGTCAAAATGACCATGAGATATCATCTCACTCCGCATAGAATGGCCATTATTAAAAATACAGAAACAAATGCTGGAGAGGATGTGGCGAAGTAGGAACACTCCTTCACTGTTGGTTGTATTGTAAAATGATGCAGCCTCTGTGGAAGACATTTTGGCGGTTCCTCAGGAAGCTACATATAGAATTGTCACATGATCCAGCAATTCCTCTACTAGGAATATATCCAGAAGAACTGAAAACTGTGACACAAACAGACATTTGCACACTGGTGTTCATAGCGGCATTGTTCTCAATTGACAGAAGATGGAAACAACCCAAGTGTCCATCAACTAATGAATGGACAAACAAAATGTGGTATATACATATGATGAAATACTATGATGAAATTAGGACGTATATGAAAACACGGATGAATCTTGAAGACATTATGCTAAGCGAAAAAGCCAGACACAAAAGGACAAATATTGCATGGTATCACTAATATGAACTAAATACAAAGAATAAATGAATGGAGTTAAAATCTAGAGTATACTTTATTAGGACATAAGAGGAGGGCTGTGAATGGTATTGATGCTTATATATGTAGAAGTTTTAATTAACTGGACTGTAAAACTGTGGAAATGGATAGAGTTGATGGTAATACATTATAGTGAGTAGCAGCTGGTTTATAAATGTGATTCTGACTGAAAAGGTTTACCTAGGGATGGGTGGCACTTTGATATTATTGATGATTTATAAAAAGAAATGTTGATTATGTTTGTAAACTTGTCTGTTCCTCTGGGCATGATACCCTTTGATTGTATTAAATTAAAGTCAGGGGTTTCACTTTTACTTGATTAAATTAAAATTAAGGCTTTGATTTGGCAATATCAGTAGGACGTTGAATCCCTGCCCCCTTGGTGGATGGACACTCACACAGAAAACAACACAGCAGAGGAGAGCTTAGTTTTTGATGCTGGAGCTCCGGGGGTAGAGCCAAGCCATTCACCTAATAGTTTATAGCTGGCCTTGTGGAGAGAGCAGAGCAACTGAGCCCAGAAAGAGATGAGCCCCGGGAAAAGAGATGAACCTTATGCCAGCTTACAGCTGAGAGTGGAAGAAGCTGGGATCATGGAGCCTTAAGAGGAAGAAGAAGGCTGAACCCTCACAGAGACCAGCAGCCATCTTGCTCCAACCCATGGCAGCAGACTTTGGTGAGGGAAGTAACTTACTCTTTATGGCCTTGTGATTGTAACTTTCTTCCCCCAAATAAATACCCTTTATAAACCCAACAGATCTATAGGTTACCTTATAATTTACACCTTGCCCCACAAAATTTTATAGGTTTTGACAAAATGTATAATGGCCTGTATTCATCATTGCAATGTCATGCAGAACAATTCCAATGTTCCCAAAATGCCCCATGTTACACCTTTTTTTCCCCTCTCCCTCCACTCAGAGACTCTGTTGGCCCCTGTCTTTATATCAATGATGCACGTTCTTCCATTGCTAGAATAATAATGTCTACTTTAGTCCATAGATGCATTCGCCCCTTATGTTTGTTCTTTCCTCAGTCTTGAGGATTTTGAGATGGTGATGCCTACTGTTTCTGATTGAGAGGGAGATAGATCCCATGGGGCACATGGATGGAACTGGCTTGCTTGCACTTGTAGATACTCTATGTTCTTTTGGGATAGGTGTTGTCAATCATCATCCTTCTGTTAGTTCTCCTTGGGCGAGTCCAATGAAGAATAGGTGTTGCAATTCTCATGAGATTCATGGCTCAACCGGCATATTAACAGATTGAAGATAAAAATCTCTGGGACATATATATAATGGGTATAGTGCTAACTATAGGCTCAAATAAAAGGGACAGAAGAGCCATGTGTAGGGAAATTATAAATGAGTCTAGTTCATTTATACATTATTATATAGGGGAGCATATATTCCAAAGTAAGGCCCACTGACAAGGTACTGAAATCCTTTGATTTTCTGCCCTGCTTATTGTAGACAGATGTCTCTACAGCCCTCAGGAGCCCTGCTGTTTGAAGCACGGTTTACTGTGGCAGTCAAAGAGATCCTGCTGACAACCTCCAACTCCCAAAGAAGCCCCTGTATTTCAACTGCTCATCCCCTCCCTACCCCAAAAGTGTCAAGTGGCCACTGGCTTCACCTCATTGTTATAATTTCTTGCATTGCTAGAATCACCATATGTGAACAAGAGAATACCATCAAGTCCACTCTAGTCCATAGTTCTTCCCCCAATCCTGAGGGGACTGGGATGGTGATGTCCACTCCAACTCCAAGTGAGAGAGGGCTTATATCCCATGGATATGGTGGGTGGGATGATCCTGCCTGCAGATGCAGGCCTTCTCCATTCCCTGGGATGGCCATTGCCCATCGTTGTCTCCTCACCAGGTGACTTGGATGAGTCCATTGAGCTGTAGGGTAGGAGTTGCAGCTCCACCTAGATTTCATGCACACCTGGCACATAGGTAGGCGGGAGGCTCCAGTCTCTGGAAGTATACCTAAAAACTCCAGCATCACATATGTGAGAGGTGGGCAACATGGGAATCCCAGTGGGTTCCGTGTAATTTTTTGGGTAATCTAAGCACCTCTTAAAAAATATATATGTATATATATATATAAATAACATTTTTGTAAGCAAATACACATATATGCATATATATTTATATATCATTTTGCAAATGTTTGTATGTATTGTGAGAATTTTGATTTTTACCCACAATAAAAATAAATTTAAAAAAAAAAAAAAAGAGAGATCCTGCTGAGACATGTGTAAGTGTAACCTCTGGAATGTCCTCGCAACTCACTTTGAAGTCTCTTAGCCATAAAAATTCATTTTATTTAATATTTCCCACTTTTGGTCAAGGTCTTTTTCCAAATGCTTCACTTGTTGGTACTTGGTAATAATCACTTGGTGCCAGGGAGGCTCATCCCCAGGAGACACTTACCACACTGGGTGGTGGCAGGGGAGTGAGGTAGTGCATTTATATGTTGAGTTTGGCTTAGAGAGAGGCCACATTTGAGCAACAAGGAGGCTTTCAGGAGGTAACTCTTAGGCAACTTGTAATACTAGGCTAAGTTTCAATTTCACAAGTAAAGGTTCATAAGTACAGATATACCCATTTAAAATCCCAAGAAGTCTGTATGAGTAAACCCATTTCCTCACACCCTCACCAATACTATATTTATCAAATGTTGTAATCTTTGTAAATATGATAAAATAAAATTGTATATTTAAATGTGCCTTCTTTGGTTATGGGTGAGACATAACATCTTTTAATATGCTTATAAACTATAAGTAGCAATATAGTATGTTGGCTAAGGGCAAACCATTTCCTGCCATCCTAAATAACTTGGAACAAAGTTTTAATCACTCTTTGCCTCAGTTTCCTCATTTTTACAATTGGGATAATAATTGTATTTACCACAAAGTATAAAAATTCTCCAATAATTTTTAAAATATATTTTAATTAAAGATGTTGTGAACTTATAAAACAATCATGCACATGTTTGGAATTCTAAGAATGATCCCCGACATGTGAATGTTATTTAAAAATTACCTGTTATTTTTCTTTGCCCTTTTTCCAACCTTTTAAATTGTATATGTATGTTTTTGGTGTTGTGTTGTTGCTGTTTTTTTATGTGGTACTGGAGATTGAACCCAGGACCTGGTACATGGGAAGCAGGCTTTCAACCACTGATCTACATCCACTCCCCAATGAGAGTTGTTTTTTTTTTGTTTGTTTGTTTTTTCATTTGTTTGTTTGTTTGTTTTTAGGAGGTACTGGGGATTGAACCTAGGATCTTGTTCATGGGAAGCAGGCAGTCAACCACTTGAGCTATACATTAAGAAAAATATCTCTTGTATCTCATGCAGATTGCATATTTCACCAAACTATAATTTGACATTTGCCCTGTTTATGGTGTAGTTTTCCATAGAGAGGTTTAAAAGTTTTATGTTGTCACAATTATATATTTTCTCCTATGGCTTTTGAGTTTTTTGTAGTGCATTAGAAGCATCTTCCATTCTCCAAGAATTTTTAAAATATATTTTAATCAAAGACATTGTAAACTTACAAAACAGTCATGCACATGTGTGGAATTCCCCTCCACCAATACATTACATTGTTGTGGAACATTTGTTACAGATTATGAGATAATATCATCAGACTATTACCACTAATTATAGTCTATAGGGTACATTTGGTATATCTTTTCCATAACTCCAAGATTTTAAAGGAATCAATGTTTTATTCTGGCAATTATGCATGTTAAGTTTTACATTTACATCTACATGTTTGACCCACTGGCATTTATTTTGTTCTAAGACCTCTTAAAGATATAGCCTTAGTCCCCCAACCCAATGACTAGTCAGATGTCCCAAATGTTTTTTCCACCATTCCATTTACCCACAGATTTTGAATATCATATCTTATATTAAATACCTATGTATTAGCATTTAGTTCTGAACTCTCTCCTGTGTTTCACTGCAGTTGTCTTTTTCATTATCCAAATTGTTAAAACTTTTTAATTACTGTAGCTTTATAATACATTTTAAAATATCTGGTATGGCTAGCTTTCACCCTTGAGGGTATTATCTTGGGTACTGTCCCTGGTATCCTTATGTGCTTATTTTTGTATGATATTTGGAATCAGCGTACTTAGTTCCAAAAGTATTCTCTTGGTATTTTTATTTGGATCATGTTAAATACAGAGATTGTTTTAGGCATTTACTTTTCCTATCCATAAGCAAAGTATATGTTTACATGTATTTATATTTATTAAAATATTTTTATGTTTTCAGTAGAATTTTAAAGTTTTCTCCCTTTGTGTTTATTTTTTTCTAGATGTTCTTTTACTGTTTTATTGCCTCCATAGTTATGTTTATATTCCCTTGCTCGTTTCTTGCTTTGTATGTTTGTTATTTCACTGTATTACAGCCAGAACTTTATCTGTTTTATTGTATTTTTCACAGAACTATATCTTGCGGTACTTTTCAATTCTTTTGTTCTCTAAATCACAAGTTTCAGATTTAATCTTTGTTAATTCTTTATTCTTGTTTCCCTTGGGTCTATTTGCCCTTTGTTGATTTTTTGTTGAAGTTCAAAGGAATATATTTTGTCATTCTTCATATTTACTAAGAAGAGCATTTATGGCTATGAATTTATGTGAATACAGCTATGGCGGTACTCCATTCTTTTTTGCATATTTTTATTTTCTAAATCACTAAATTTCTAAATCATTGGTAATTAGTTTTCTATACCATTGATAATTATAGTGTCTTATTTTCCTCTTTGAGAAACACATTATTTAAAAGTATTTGTTATTTTCAGGATTCAATTTTCTTACATTTTTATTTCCACCTTTACTGCATTGTGGTCAGAGAATGTGGTCTGTACACTTTGTGCTTTAGGGAAATGATCATAGTCTAATAAACCAGAAGGTAGTTGTACTTTTATAACGTAAGGTTCTGTGCTCAATAGTTAACGAATAAATCACCTTATTAATGTTATTTATATTATTTAGTCTTGTTTATTTCTTGTGAATTGACAGGCATGATTTAAGAAACGGACTTTACCATGTCCTGATTGTGGCCTCAGACAAATTACTTGACTTCACTGTAATTCATCCTTAAATTGAGGCCAGTTCTTAGACTTTTATAAGGATTATGTCCTTTGTGTATACACAGTGTTTTGCATGCTGCTTAGAACATAAGAAATACTTGTATTTAATGATTATTTGCTCACTTTTTCTTTAATTTCTGTCACTATCTTACTGATTTTTTAACCCAATGTGAATATTTTTGTCCTCTTAGTTTTGTTAACATGTTATATGATTCTTTCCTCCCTCCCTCCCTCCCTCCCTCCCTTCCTTTCCTGTAGCTAATTTTTGGTTTCTATTGTTTTCTATCTTTTTTACTATGTGGACCATACTTTGAAAATTTTCTCCAGTTCTTTCAAATATAGACATTATGTTTACCTTTAAGCACTACATAAGCACTCTTTTTTTTTTTTAGATTTTTAAATTTATTTATTCATTTATTCCCCCCTTGTTGCTTGTGCTCGCTCGGTCAGCTAACCAAGCCGCGCGGGCGGGCCTGCCCCCACCAGGAGGCCCCGGGAACCGAACCCGGGGCCTCCCATATGGCAAACGGGAGCCCTACTGATTGAGCCACAGCCGCTTCCCTACATAAGCACTCTTGAACATATATTTCTCAAATTATTAACTTCAAGAATGAATCAGTATGGAGTTACTTTTTCCTTTGTAAAATGAAGAAATTATCATAATTTTGTTTTCTTTTACTCCTCTACCAACAACATTAATATTAATATTGGTAATTAATATTTTGATATTATGCAATTCCTGGGTATTTGATACTACCATTTTGACCTTAACAATTCTTTGACTCTATATTTATGAATATAAACATTTTGATTAGTCTTCCCTATATTAATATTTCATTGATCATTTCAATAAAGATCTGGGACAGGCAAAGTAGACGACCATGATCATTTGCCTTCTTAATCAAAATCCCCCCCCCCCCAAATGTGTCTTAATGGAAGAAATTGCTTAGATTTGAAGCTTAAGTTTGGAGGTGGAACTAGAGAAGAAGCCTTCTGACTAGATTGGAGGGAATCAAAGAGGCTTCAGAAGAAATGTCAGTATTTCTAACCCATGCCAAATAAAATTCCTTCATATTAAAACTGAGATACGTGCCTTAAAATAACTGCGTGGAGTTTATGTTGTGGGGGACAAAGTGAGATATTTCACGTGAGTCCATGGATTCCTTGGTATAGCCTGGTGTGTTCATTTCACTGCACTAGGTTTATAAGTCCCTCCTGAAACTTATGGTATATTTCAAAAAGAACAGTTTCTCTTCCTTCAAGCCCTTGGACTTAGGAATACCTTTTCTTAGGGTTGATAAGTTTCCTTTCTTTTGAAGAGTTAATGTGAGAAGACACACTTAATTTCTTTAAACCATCATTAAAATAATTTCTTATGTTTATATAGCACTTCATAAATTTTAGAGCCCTATGTCATACAGTCTCTCATTTGATGCTTGCAATAACATCATGAAATAGGAAGGGCAGTTGTGATTATTTATATTTTGCTAGTAAAGAAAATGAGGCTCAGAGAAGAAGTAACTTTATCAGATTTATGTATCTGGTAAAAGGAGGAATTGGGACTACAATTTTTCACTGCTCTTTACCCAATACCCTGCTATTTCTGAGAAGCCTCTAACTAATCAGTCAAGCACAAACTTCAAGTGATACTCGACAGATTTTTAAACAGTCAGAAATCACTAAACCTCCTTGGCAATTACTAGACTGCCTGATTTCTGCCTTTATCTTTTTACTTGAATCCTCCCATCCTCTACACTCCTCTTCAAATCCAGGTTAATTATCTCCTTTTCGGCTGGGATTAAAATTATCTTCTTCCAAGAAAAGAAATGTGTGAATCTTGGACTACTCAGACCACTTTATTATTGTTCTGGCTCTTCACATATTATGTTTATATCCATATTTCCATTATGAATTACTCCAGGGCCGACACTTTGTGTGGAAAAATTTCAAGGACCATGCCAAGAGGCATCTCCCTCCTTTAATTTACTGTCTGACAGTCTGTACTGTAGTAGTTCAGGTCATGATTCCCCAATTTCTTTAGATGAGTTCTTGGATATAGAGGCCATTTAACCTCCTTTGATTTGTTTCTCATTTGTAAAAAATAATAGCTATAAATTGTCAAATATATACTAGGTGCCACATACTTTACATATATTAATTTCTACAACAAATTTGCAAAGTAGGTATGTGTATCCTCATTTTACAAAAGGACAAATACTGTATGAATGCATTACTATGAACCAAATATATTGTGTAATATATTGTTTGATTAAAAAAAAAATTTACGTGTATCCATTACAAAAAAAAAAAAAAAAAAAAAAGCAAATGGACACAGCAAACACAAGCAGCAAAGGGGGAATAAATACATAAATAAAATCTTAAAAAAAAAAAATTTAAGGGCTTACCCAAGATCACAGCAAGTAGTAGAGCCTGTTATTTGAAGTCAGGTCTTTCTCAGTGGAATTTCCACACTTTCCAAAATAACAAATAGTTTAATAATGATACTGACTTCTCAGTGCTATAATGAGGAATAGTTAATATTAGGTTTGGAAATGGACTAGTACAGTGCCATATATGTTTCCTCCTTCCTCCCTTTCCTATCATTGTGCCACACTTACCACAATTCACACTTGCAGGAGCCTCTTCAAGCTACAGAGAGGGGAGCAAAGCCATTGATTTTCAATTCTCTTTCATTTTCTTGCCTTCAAAGTTTTCAGCAACAGCATATCATCTGACAATTACAGGTATGAAGTTAGTTCCCCACTGCATTAAGAATTTCTTGGTGTGAATTGCCATATTTCATCAGTTCGGAAATGCATATTTTTCACATTTTAGCAGCTCTGATATCAAGACGGATCTTGCAATTGATGGTGTCTTACAATTATAATTGGAAGTGTTCTTTCTCTCTTAGTGGCACATAAAATGATGGCATGTCTTAGCATCTATGGTATCATATCATAGATTCAATGAAATATGGTATGTTCAAGTCAATACATTATAGGTATGTAGCATGTATTATGGAATCTAGCCTTTTTCCAGAAGATGTCATAAAATTATAGAAATAAAATTATATGTGAAATCATTTTATTGATGAGAACTTTGAGGCCTAGAAAGAGAGATGTGTTATTTCCAAGTTCATAGAAATTCTGGGAGGCAGAACCTAGACTAGAACATAACATTTCTAATTTTCATTATACCACAATTTCTATCCTTGGAGAAATTTCATCTTAATCGTATTGTACCTTCTCTGTCTTCCTCCCTGAAACCTAAGGAAATAGGTTAATTCTTATTGCCTCTATAAGCACATATCCAGTGTTTACTCTGAATATAAATGCAGAATGGCTCACCATACTCTGAATGGATGTGCTCTCTTTCTGGTTGTCGCAACTAGAGGTGTCTTATTTCACATTTGACTATCTCCTCCTGTGAACAGTGATGCATTTAATCTTTTCCTGTCCCTGATTATTGATGCTTTTTCCTTCTCTTCCTCCTATTCCATGCCTAAATTCAATTAATCATTCACTTATTGTATTATTTCCTGCCAATAAAATAGTTTATTTCTTGTCCTTCCAAATGAACAAAGTTTATTTCTTGTCCTTCCAAATGAATAAAGTTTCTTCATAAAGTACCAAGGAGTATACATAATTAACATAACAATAGATAGGAAACATTATTCACGCTTTTATTTTCCATGTTTCTGCCCTTTTCATTCTCGTCAGCACTTGTTCAAAACTCTCTGAACTTAGTAGCTTCTCAGTAAATTCTTGTCAACAAGGGACTAGAATTAGCAGTGGATCTATAAACTATATCTCTCTTCTCACTAAGCCAATGATAGAACTCAGCACCTAGTATAATGACCAGCACATTCTAGGCACTCAATAAATCACAGTACCTTTCTCTTATTTTCTTAGTGTCTACAACCATATAACATTTTATATCTGTGAACTCAGACCGATATTGGTTCCCACCCTACTGGAGCATATGTAAGGAGTTCTAAGATCAGATACTTTATTTATACTTCAGGTTTATGTCTCACAGACTTACAGAGTATTAGAATAGGAAGGGTCCATAAGTAATCATTTGCTCCAATATCCTTATTTTACAAGTGAGGGTTGATTTTGTTAGTGTTTATATCTTGATCTAATTTGCCCATTTCTCTTGATGCCACTCAACAGTTAGAATACCTCTCCTACCCAGCTAACCAAACCCCATGAAATTGCAAATTTTGCTAAACTTCCTAATTTCTAAGACATGGCTTGTCCATTCTCCAAACTTTGCTTGAAATATCTGTGTTCAGTGTGATATAAAAGAAGGAAAACAGTGTTGGCCATTAAGAACTGTATGACTTTGGGCAACTTATGTAACCTCTCTAGTATTCATTATCTGCCTTGAAAAATTAGGATAATAGTACTCCTGTCTTGTGGTTGTTATGAGCTCACATTTATAAAACAAATCACAGAGTGCTGGCAATAAATAATGGTTTGCTTCCAACTCCCTTTTGTGCTTTTCTGAGCTTTAGCTAACTGTTTAAACCAAATTGGTTCTCTAGTTCCAAACATAAAAAGACAGTGTCAGTGCTAGTTGGCTTACCAATCATATACTCATGTCCTTTTTTAGTAACTTCACTTGTGCCTCAACTTTCTCCCCTCCATCATCTCAATCCATAACACAATGTTTATTTTACCATTCCGTGTCACTGCTTTGAGGGTCAAAATCCCATACCAATGAATATATCAAAGAATGATTCTGAACCACTCAGAGACATGATCTCATCATGGATGGTTTTAAATTTCATGTTTTTGTCCTAGCAAGGCAGCAGATTACACCTAGATTTTGCACCTCTCTTACAGTAAACACTTTGGAAAAGAGAGAGACTACTATTGCTCAATAGACAAAGCCTAAGTCTGGTATTCTAGCTCTCACTGTTCCACGAACTAGTACTATTTTGCCAAACCACATAACTTCTTGGCTTCTCAGTTTCAGGCTTGAATGAGTTGAATCTTTTCTAATTCTAAACAATTGTGGCTATATGAGTTTTCCTGTATCTCAAGTCCAACTTCGAAATTCTGGGAAAGAGATATGAAATGAAATCTTTCTCATCTGTTTCTGAACACTGCGTTTAAAAAAAAAACAAAACATTTTAGTGTTCTTTTCTCCAAGGCCATCTATACAGCCCATTAAGGAACTAGAAATCAGAAATAATAACATGCGCAAATAATAATAATAATAATATCTATCTTTTTTAAACTGTGGCATGATGCACACTAATTACATGGTAGGAGTAGAGGATGGGCATTGTATACCAGCCCAGTGTCCAGTACATAGTAGTTTCCTAGTAAATTCTTGTTGAACTAATAAATGGATACTACTGAATTGTCCTACTACATGTGTCTATATCATCCTTATTGGATCCAAATGGCATATATTCTCCAGATTCAAACTTGGTAGCCCTTAGACATTCATTTGTAGGACAAGAATCAATCAGAACACCCACATATTTTTTACAGTTGTCTATATCTCTATGTCTCTATTCTAGACAAAAAAAGAGGTCCTTAAAGCAATGGTGTATTCACATTGGAAAGGATCTAGTCTTAATAAACAAAGCAAAATGAGCCTGAGTAAACAAGATATAATTTTTTGTTGTTGTTGCTTTTGCCTTGTAGTGTAAGCATTTTCATTTAGGCCACTAGACACAGACAAATAAAATCTGGTTATAGGTTGGGGGAGAAGAATGTTGGGATGGGCTTTTAGGAACTAGAAATTATTTTTCAATTCATAGATTTTAAGACCTGCATGTAAGACCTATCTGTTGAATGATCATTTACTCACCCAAAAAGAATTAATTTAGAGGCCTCTAAAGGCACATTTATAGTTACCACTGTCAATTGAAAAACTAGGAAAATCATCCAACCTCCTCTTGTTTCAACCTTATTGATATTCCATCAAACACTTATTGAGCAACTACTGACTGGCAGACACTGCACTGGGCACTGGGGAATGATAAGACCCAGCTCTTGTCCTTAAAGCAGGTTATTGATTTGTTAATTCAAAAAAATACGTGCTCATCATCTACTTTGTGCTACATGCAGGACATATAATAGCAAGAAATATGGATAAGGTTCATCCCTCATGGAGTGTGCAGTTTAATGGCAGAGACACATCAAAGTATATAGTTATAAACAGTTGTACATACATGAAAGGAAGGGAATCATTCCAGAAAGCAAGAGCAACATATGCAGAGACCCTGTTGCAAAATGAAACAGCACATCTGTAGAGGTTAAAAGAATATTGGTATGTATTGTGAAAATTTTTATTTTTACCCACAATAAAAAATAAATAAATTAAAAAAAAAATGTAATTGCCCTAAAAAGATTTAGTCATAAAATAAGGACTCTCTTCTGGTAAAACACAAATTTCTTGGCCTATCTGATTCAACCAATTGAAGTTGCAAAATTATATAAGGATTTGAAAACAAACAAACAACAAAAAAAGGGTCAATGTGGCTGGAAGGCAAAGATCAAAGGAGAACACACTACGAAATTAAGCTGGAGAGATAGGTAAGAGCAGGGTCATGCAGGCTCTTGTAGGTCATGTCAAAGAGTTTGACTTTCGGGAAGCGGCTGTGGCTCAATCAGTAGGGCTCCCGTTTACCATATGGGAGGCCCCGGGTTCGGTTCCCGGGGCCTCCTGGTGAAGGCAAGCCCGCCTGCACGGCGTGGTTAGCTGACCCAGCGAGCACAAGCAGCAAGGGGGGGGATAAATGAATAAATAAATAAAATCTTTAAAAAAAAAATAGTGGAAAGGGGAAGGAGAGAGCTTTGTATCCTTAAAAATTTGCAGAAATAGAGAGTGAACATTATCAAAGTAGCTTCCTCAAACTATGTTTTATAACTTGCTAACATCTTGATTCTCAATACAATATATTGATTGTGTACATTAACATGTTCCAAAAATGTAATGTAATTTACAATGAGACATAGAATATTGCTACATAATAAATTCTAGTTAATAGGTAAAAACTAAAAGGAAAAAAAAAAACAAAAACCAAGAGTGGGGACATAAATTAGAGGCAAGAGTGAAGGTAATAAAAAATATGCATACCTCAGATTCCTACATACTGGCTATGGGTAGATCAGATCTTTGCTCTAAGCCTTTTACCATTTTCTTAACAGTGGGAAATTCTAATCCTGATCAGCTGCATGAGCAGTTTTCAACTCAGGCTGTACAATTGAATCACTTGGGGAGACTAAAATTCTGATTCTCAGGTCCATATTAGACAGAGTATATAAGAATATTTGGGATAGAGTGTATCAGAATATTTGGGAGTTGGGATTTTTAAAAATATCCAGAGGAAATTCTAATGTTTAGTCACAATTGAGAGCCATTGAGGTACTTGGCTCACAGTGTCCCATCATCAGCCATTTTCAATAAAAAAAGCAAATTCTAATTTTCTCTACAGAAACACTAACCTCCTCTTAAAAGGGATACTAAGTAATATAAAAAATATGGCCTTTACAAAAAATACCATATATACCTCCATAAATATTTTTTCTCCCCTGAGCTTTTAATATATGTTGGGTGGCAGTTATTTCAAATTACCAATTAAATAGATCTTTTAAATGAGAATTTACTGTTGGCATTCTGTTGTGAAATTTGGCAACGAAAAAGACATGTGCCCTATGAGAAGGCCATCATCAGGACTTAGCCTTAATTGTTGTGTTTTTTTTTTCCCCTTTGGGTGGTGATGGATTTGCTCTGGGCCACCCACAACCAGATCCTGCTGTGGCTAATGATGCATATTTGTATGAGATCTCACCCTGGCCTGCACTTGTAGTATGTGAACCAAAGGGAAATGAACTATGCATAATAGCTGAAAGTATGGGCTCTGAAGTCAGACAAACCAGGGTTCAACTTCTGCCTTCCTACTTACTACCTATTGACCTTGGGCAAGTTATTTAACCTCTATATCCTAATTTCCTTATCTCTAAAATGCTAATAATAATAGTATCCACCTCATAGGTTGTTGTAAGGATCAGATGGGGTAATGTATATCATTTTCCTTTCACATTATATATGCTTAATTAATATCAACAACTTTTAAAAAATTATTTATTGGTTATACAAGGATCAAATCTCAGTTCCATTCTAACTAGTTGAGTTAACCATGTGACTAAGTTGGCATCCTGGATTAAACTCCTCTATTATTTTAGAGTGGAAACTTCTCAGAAGTCATCCACAACAATCTTGTATATTTAAGTCAGCAAATCTCACCAACTATTCCACCTCAAACAGCCTTTTCACAATAATGGCCAACATTTTTTCTTAATTCAGTCATGACCTTTTCTTATTTTTCCATTATTTTCCAGGCTGCTGATCTTTGGCATCATCTCCAGGTTTCAGTCCTTTGGATTTACCAATCTTGGATGCCTCAGATTAAGTGTCAGAGCTCTTGAAGAACTCCAGTTAAGAGTTTCTCTATGGTTCTTTCTACTCTTGGCTATCTCAAGTAAGATACCCTGATCTTACTCCAGCATTTTGGTACTGAAGACCTAGATGACAGCCATCTAAACTGGTGCTCCAGCAGGCCTGACTGAGATGGCCCAATCTAGTTGCTTTCAATAGAGGGTTAAAACTGCAGCAAGCAAAGTAGCTGGAATATATGGTAATCTGAATCTAGAACATGTAATAAGATAGAAAATAGTTCCATCTTATTGTTTCACTGGGTATATTTTATAGCAGTGTGTTAAGTAGACATCTCAGAGTTCATATGTCAATTCATTTGGGATCTGTTGATCTAATATTTTTTTTAAAAGAGCTTTGTATTTACATTAGGAGTGAAACATATTTTTTCCCTAACTGATTATTGAAAGTGGTCATAGTCTTATGGCCAGAATTATCTCAGTAAGTCTGTTCAATTTGGAAACATGATAAAATCTTTGACCAAGTATAAGCAAGTAAGTTAAAGCTATTTCTTCTCACCCTAGTTTTTGCCCCATTATATCTTGCCATACTACTACTTCAAACTGATTTATGGCTACCATTTATTGAGCTTCTTTTATGTGTTAGCTAGAGTTTGTGACACTTGACATATTTCATTTTAAATCTTCACAACAATTTTATCACCTAGACATTATTATCACCTTTTTTGAATCAGAGGAAACAGCATTGTTCAGAGAGGTTATGTACATTTCCCATCGTCACACGTACAGAAAGTGGCTCAAGTATCTGTGATTATATAATAATGTGATCTTAATGTCACTATTTCACTGGTTCTCAATGCTTGAGAAAACTTCATGCTACGTGAAGGACATTATACTGTATAAAGTTGTCACCACTTCTATCTCTTCTCCAGTGAAGACTTATAATTTCTGGTTGTTATGAGTTTTTTACAAGAACCAATTCAAATATTTTTGCCTTACATTAGATTTGCCACTCTTAGGGAAATTAAAATGAGTTTCCTAGATATAAAGGGTCCAGCCTCAGACTAATTCTGAAATTAGCCTCAGAGACATCGACTCATAATACAGCAGGCAGGAATGGGTGGCCCTTTGAATCCATTTAGCAAATGTGGAAATGCCTAGTTATTGCCTGAATGTCCTGGGTCTAGATGGAGTCTTGGCTCAAGGATCACTTTAGGTATGTAATAAAACAATAACTCAGCCCATAAACCCTAGAATGGAGCAAATCTTAATGATTACCACTTACTGCAGTACTGATACAAGGAAGAAGGAGCTAAGAAAGGGTTGGGCTGGCATGTCCTGAGTATGCCAAATCTCCAAAATTCTTAGCCAGTCTTGTGTTCATTAGTCCAAAAACATATCCATTGTGAACTGTTGTGGCACTTCTGCCAGATCAGATTAGGAAAATAGAGAATAATTTGCTGTCACTGTTCATTACAACTAGATTATATAAAACATTCCTGGTGGATAGAGAAAAGACATTGAAAGCTTGCCTAGAACAATTTTCTTTTTTCTTGTAGTAAAACTGCAAGAAGTGCTTTTGACAAGCTAAACACCAAATTCAAGATATGTCTGTTTTAGTTTGCCACAGGGCTACTGATGCAAAGTACCAGAAATTGGTTGGCTTTTATGATGGGAATTTTATTTAGCATAATAGCTTATAGTTCCAAAGCCGTGGAATGTCCAAATCAAGGCGCCATCAGAGCTGCTTTCTCATCAAAGCCAGCTGCCACTTGGTGAAAAAAGATGGTGGGTGACCTCTGCCTAGGTCTCAGCCTTCCTCTGTGGGCTCACCTACTTCAGAGCCCAGCTCCCAGAGCTCAGCTGTGTGCAATTAGGCACAGGGCCTGTCTCTTTCTGGTCTCTTCTTTCAGTCTCGTCTGCCCTACATTCTTCCCGAGTTCAGGTGTGAGCTATCAGGCATATAGCAGGGCTTGTCTCCTCTTGAGCTACTCTGTGGGCCCAGGCTCTTAGGGGCTTCATGCTTAAGTGATCCTCTAGTCCTCTCTCATATGGCAGGATCAAGAAAGGCGGAGCTCCCTTTTCCTGCCTTTCTGTGTCTCTCTTTATATCAGCTCCAGTAAGAGGGTGGAGACTCAGCATGTCAGGCCTCACTGACATAGTCCATTCAAAAGGGTCTCCCACCCACAGCAATGGATTAGTTAAAAACATAATCTTTGGGAAGCGGCTGTGGCTCAATCAGTAGGGCTCCCGTTTACCATATAGGAGGCCCCGGGTTCGGTTCCCGGGGCCTCCTGGTGAAGGCAAGCCCGCCCACACGGCGTGGTTAGCTGACCCAGCGAGCACAAGCAGCAAGGGGGGGATAAATGAATAAATAAATGAAATCTTTAAAAACAAACAAACAACAAAAAAAACAAAAACATAATCTTTCTCTTTTGGGGATTCATAAAAGAACTTCAAACTGTCACAACGTCTAAAAAAGATTTTTTTCAAATATATATATATAAAACAGCATAAATATCATGAGTCTTAAGAAGGCAAATCAATTGAAAAAGCATTTGCATCTCATGTTCTTAGTAAAGACAGTTTTATTACAATATCTGACATTCCATTCCACTAGGGATTTCATCTCTGGAAAGAATCTTACAGACCAAACTAAATTAGGTAGTGCCAGATACTATATGTGATTGCAAACCAATATATACTGGAACAAGTTTAATAACCAAACACAATAATATAGGCATGCCCATTTTTTTCCTATTTAATTGTCAGGTGATGATTTTTAGTCTGCATTATTAGAAATTGTTTTTATAATTCTCATGTGGCCTAGGTAGTTGAGTATTTTAGGGCAAGGATTGTCAACTATGATAGTGTAACACACTGATGCTGAAAACAATTGTGAGACATTTACTCTAATCAGTTATTACCAATACAGTTAGAACTCTGATGTTTGGGAAAGATTTGCTTAAAAACTAATTTACAGCAGGTTTAAGACTATTCCTTTAATAACATCTTCTCCTCCATCTCCATTTTGTTATACTTTCTTCAGTATATGCAAAAGGGGTGGAGTTACAGTTAGGGAACAGGGTATTGTGTAAAAGATATGTTGTGCATCTGTCAAGTGTGTTCTGGTAGAGGAAAGATTGAGATCTGTTGATTTAGAGCATGAGGATATAATAATTGTTACCCACAATAAATCCACCCTTGGGCCTTCTAGCCCCATATTTTCCCACTGATTAGAAGAACTTCAAAATAATTTCCACTCTTTTCTCCTGCTCCTGATGACATTCATTCATTCATTCATGCATGTATGCATCCCTTCAAGGGTATTAACCATCTGTGATGTTCCACATGCAGGTTCTATTGGTTGGAGATAGTAAACAAATAAATTAGATAAACATCATATAATGAAAAGTGCTATGAAGAAAATAAAGAAAAGTATGGAGATTGAGTACCCTTTTGGAAGATTCCTATTTTAGATAGATGGTTTGGCAAGATCTCTCTAAGTAAGGTGTCATTTGAACATCAGGCAGAGCAAGAGAAGTTAGCTGAATAAAATGGCGTATCACATCTAACTGTGAACTATATACCTCCATTACCTTTGTAGGAATGGAACTGTCAAGAGGACCCCTGGCACTTGATTCTTTTGATTCAGGCTCTGTCTATCCTAGACAGTGCTGGAGATACCTCTTTGGTTTCCCTTTTCTAGATCTCATTCATATGATCTTCCTTCTGTTAATACATTCTTTTTTAGTATATGCTAGAAGCATTGTTTTGCAGCTGGTAGATGGCTACTTACCCAGGGCGACAGCTTTTGAAGGAGAAAAATGTAGTTCAATTATCTGTGCTAAAAAAAACCCCACAAATATCTGAGACTGCCCTCCTTTCTTCCTCACGCTTTCTTTAATAATCTTATTGCCTTTTGTAACTTATTTACATTGTCAAAGGTTTTTAAATATGTATAACCATGTTCTTGGCCTAAGAAGGAGGACAATCTACAATATTATTTTTACCAATCCTCCCACTAGGAACAGCACTCTCTGCTGACTTCTTCAATTTTCCCATGTCTTTCTCTAGGCTTCTTATTCTTGTCTATTTCCTGCTACATTTCCCACTGACTTTATTGTTACTCTTGGGACTTGCTGTACCCATAGGCTCCTTGCATCCTCCTGATGCCAGTTACCTGTCCTGGTGATGACATTTTATTTCTGGACCCTTTCCTCTTCCTGATATGTTGTAACTGACTGTCTGTTCCTTGATCCCTGATCCTGGTTGGCAAGAATCTTGGCTCCACTTCTGCTTCTAAATACTCTTACCATAAATTTGCTTATCTCAAGATCTCCTTATAGCCCATTTTTTCAGCTCTGGATCTACCTGATATAGCCATGGATTTTGTGGGAAAATATGGTAGTTGTTTACTTCATATCCTCTTCAGAAGCTAATTTAACAACATGTTCTAGATCTATCCTTCACGGATTTCTATTTATTTTCTTTTTCTTTATGTATGCCCTTGCAATAATAGTTTCCATATGCATACTTCCTCCTGTTTAAAGAAGTATTTCCTTCTATTGGTCATAAAACCACCTTGTTTAAGCTGCAAGGAGTGTTCCCAGATCTAGTGTTAATATGTGGCTAATCAAGGTTACAGGTTTTATATCCTGTTAACATTAACTTAACCCTGCCACCCCTCATAAATTATTCTGTTGCCACATACAGCCCTAATGCCTTGGGTCACAAGTGGTCATGTAAATCATTTCTTTTCTTTGCTCACAGAGGAATCCATCCCATAGCCCCAAACTCCACATCCAGGTTTTTAAAAGCTCTCCACAGTAGAATCTCTACCTATTCTCCAAACTCATTTTCTATTATTCTTTTATGCATACACCTTTCTTTCTAGCCAAACAGGATTATTTGTTCCTCCTCAAACACAGCCCAGTTATTTTTTTTTCATATATGTTTTAAATGATGCTTAGATTACATAAATGTTTACAAAAATTACAGGGATTCCCATGTTCCCCACCTCCCACATCTCCCATAACATCCCACATAAACACCTTTCATTAGTGTGGCACATCATCTGCAATGGATATACACATCCTGGGGTTTGCCACTAAGCATAGACCACAGTTCACATCGTAGACCACACTATCTCCCACATAGTTCTGCATGGTA
This sequence comes from Tolypeutes matacus, assembly GCA_026826555.1. Taxonomy (NCBI): domain Eukaryota; kingdom Metazoa; phylum Chordata; class Mammalia; order Cingulata; family Chlamyphoridae; genus Tolypeutes; species Tolypeutes matacus. The sequence continues at coordinate 1,597,825 of JAKSZT010054502.1, read as the reverse complement.
TACGCAGATGTAAAATGGCCTATATCCGTCGCCACAACGTCACTCAGGACAATCCCCAAGTCCTGTAAAAGCCCCTGTATTATAACTGCCCTTCCCCTCCCCTCCCTGAGAGCGTCTAGTGGCCACTGGCTTCACCTCACTGTTATAATTTCTTGGTGGAGCTGAAACTCCTACTCTACAGCTCAATGGACTCACCCAAGTCACCTGGTGAGGAGACAATGATGTTGGACAACGGCCAGTTATTTTTGAACTACATGCCTTTGTGGTTCTTCTTCTTTGGAATATCTACCACCTATTAAACTTAGATTGTTAGAAAATTCCTGATCTTCAAAACTTTTTAAAAAAGCTTGAGTGGGGATGCTGACTGATTCCACTTGCAAGCATCCTCCTTTATTCCTTATCTGTAAGCCTATGCTCCAGTGCAAATGACCTATTCATTCTCCCCAAACTATCCAATATATGTTCCCAGCACTGTGACTTTGCACATGATATTTCCTGTGTTCAAACCTTGTGGGGAAACTAAAGTAAGCACATCAGTAATTATGAATCAAGGAAAAGTTTGATACATGCCCTAAGAGAGGTGCTTGGACATTTAGAAGAAACTTACAGTGGAGGATTAGGAAAACATTTCAGGTAAACTTGAACTATGGATAAGATTTAAAAAGACAGGTGTAGATAGATTCTCTTGTAGGAGGTTACCACATTGAGAATAGCACAGTGCCTTGCATACAGTAAGCATGTAATATCTATTTGCTGAATGAATGAATGTATGAAGAATGGATGGGTCAGTGTTCCTATGTCTGTATCTGTATGAGTTTGAATGAGTTGATTAAATATTTCTTTCCCTAATAGGAAAGATTTAGAGCAACATGAGGGCACTAGGTACCTGGAAAGGGACCCTGAAAGTAGAGGAAGTAGAAAACAAGAGTAGCTTGCCTCACAATTTTTCAAAAGGCTGGCCCAGCTGTGATAATTACCTATGGGTATATGGAAGCAGTTGAAAGCCTGAGGCTCCGCCTTTTAAGCTTATAGACACTGCTATACTCTTACTTCTCAAGGTAGTCCACACACTATAGAAGGCTCCACCCATTTTGTACCAGCTCTGGGAATTTTCTACTTTCCCATTTTGTAACTGCTTCATTCAGTCCTTCCAAAAGAAATTTACAGTTTCATTATGATGACTGTAACCTGAGTTCTTGCAATAATTCACTTAGCTGAAAATTCACAAACAGTTCCATTCTAGTGATTACCTGAATTTTTACTTGAAATTATCAAAGTGCTTTAATGTGAATCATATTTAGTGCTGCTTAGATGTTGACTTTATTATAGAAATAGTCAGTGGTTCATAATTGGTAATGGAGGTGGGAGGTACATGCAGAAGATGTCATGATATCACCTTAATCAATAACAAATAGGCCTGATCCCATAGGATTTATGGGACATGAAAAGAGGAATGAAAAGTAGGTCTCCATACCATAGGACCTTAGGAATTAAGTCATTAAAAAAATAAGAAATTCATTTGGCCACTAAATGTATGAAAATATACTCCAACACACTGTTAATCAAAGAAATGAAATTAAAACTACAATAAGACACTGTTTATAAATAATCAGAATTGAAAAAATGAAAAAAAAAAAAAACAGTCTGATCATACTAAAGGCTGGTAAGAATGTGAGGTATAGGGAATTTTGGTGGGAAGGTAAATTGATATAGCCTTTGTTATTGGGTGGAATCATGCCCCCAAAGAAGATATGTTCAAGTCTTAACCCCCTGTACCTCTGAATGTAACCTTATTTGGAAATAGGGCTGTTGCAGGTATAATATGTAAAGATAAGGTCATACTGGATTAGAATGGACCCTAATCCAATGACATTGTATGAAGGTCATGTGAAGATACAGCAGACACAGAGGGAAGAAGAACAAGTTATAACAGAGGCAGGAATTGGAATGATGTGGCTTCAAGCCAAAAATTGCTGATAACCATGAGAAGATAGGGAGAGGCAAGGAAGGTTTTTCCTCTAGAGATTTTAGCGGTAGCATGGTGCTGCCCTTGGTTTCAGGCTTTTAACCTCCAGAACTGTGAAAGCATAATTTCTGATGTGATAAGTCACTCAGTTTGTGGTAACTTGTTATAGCAGTCCTCAGAAACTAATTCAGCCTCGTTGGAGATTATTTGGCACAGCATCTAATCAAACAGAAATTGCATACAACCTACTCCCAGCAAGTATACACTGTTGTTGTATTGGATCTATAAATATACTCTAGAGAAGTTCTCATCCATGAGCTCAAGGAGACATGTATAAAATTGTTTATTGTTTCATATCTCATTCAACATGGGTTTCATCATTGAACAAAACATACAAAAATCCCTCTTCTCTGGCAGTTTGCATTCAAGTAGATTGAAGCACTGTTTGCTACTGAGAGAAAATGAAAATTGCTTAAATGCTCACCAATTAGAAAAAGAAAAATTGTGTTTTTCTCAAATAGAATACCAAAAAACAATTAATACATCATAGAACTACATGTTTCTCACTGCTTTACATGGGAATATCAAGTTGCAGAATGACAAATAGCATATAGCAGTTATGTAAATGTTTAAAACAGAAAAAGTTATATACCCTTTGTAGGTACATTTATATGCATATAAATGTATTTCAATAAAAAGGAATGGAAAGATGCCTACCAAACTCATGATGCTTGTTGCCTCTGGAGAGTGTGTGTGCATGGGGAGGGGGAGGGGATGAAATAGAATTGGGGATGGAGGCAAAGATGACTTCAATTTTACCTCTGTTTGATTTATTTTATTTAAGAAAATAAAGCAAAAATGACAAAATGTTAATAAGTTCCTATTCTGAGTAGTAGATTCCTTGTTTTTTCAAATGTTCTTCTCTGCACTTATTAAGCATTCTAAAATAAATAAATAAAAGGATAAGAAAAGGCAATTAACCAAAATAAGTCAATGGATGATAAATGCCAAATGAACGATATGTGCAATTTCCTTCTCTTCTCCCAATAATAGGTACCAGCACAACATATCAGATCCCAGTTTTTTCATGGAGATTTTGCCACCTGTATACATCTCAATTAATTTGTTAGTAGCAATAGCAATGCAGTTGCCTGATGTCAAATATAAAATTACCATCAGACCTACTAATTCATGGCTATAGATGGGAATTATGTCATCACTTTTGCTTATCTCAGCTTTTGGACTCTCCCTCCCATATTTCAGCCCCAGGAATGTACATCCAGTCATGATTACTTCAGAGGAAATGCTCAATCTACAACAAGGGCTCAAGTCAGTATATTTTATATGACGAACTTAATGGAAATATGAAATTGTCTATGTAATGTGTATGTCAGCATACATACAATTGTTGATAATTTAATAGTGCCTACAATGTTAAATCTTTTAATTTTAGTATGGATTTGTAGAGGCAATCCACTTTTATAAATTATATGTTAATCACTAATTCAGCACAGGATAAGGAGGTAAAAAGGAAGAGTCAAAGATAGGTGAGGCTTTTTCAAAATACAAGTACTTCAATTTTTATCTAATAAGTCTCAGACACAGATAGTACATGTGTCCATATTATAGCCTTGTTGAATTGAGTTTAAGGTTTATAGGCTTTATTATAGGGAAGTTATAGGGGCTAGAGTTTTAGTTTTTACTGTTGTAGTGTGCAGGAGGTGAATGATGTCCTGCAGATTTAACAACTCACACAGAGAACCCTCTGTAACTGCTGCTGGTGGTGATGATTGCTTGGTAAAAAAATTGGTTGGGAGAAAGCCTTTCTAACAATGAAAGGAAAACAAACCATCTTCATGTACATTATCAACTGAAGTCCAATTAACCATAAAACAAATGGGCATTCTGGATAGATTCTAAACAAGCTGTTTTTTTTTTGTGTGTGTGTGCATTTATATTCCCCATCTCATGAAAGCTACATAGCCAACCAATAAATATCTTTTGCTATAGTCGAAAGAGCAGAAAGGAAATAAAGAAAAGGTATGTGGCAGGTCTATACATCAAGGGAACTTCTTCCACAAGCCAAGTGCGAAAAATCTGTCTCATTATCTTGAGGTCACACCTTGACATTCTCAAGTCATTGTTGCAAAATGGAGATCTGACAATTTAGCTTTGCTACGTTGGGACTCAGATACTCACTGACAAGTTCCAGAGTAGAGAATAGAATGAGGAGATTGGAGTAACAGAATAATTTAGAGTAAGCGGGACGTAACCTGGTGTTAAAGTCACAAGGTTTTACATAAGCCAATACAAGGCAAGAAAAATGGGCCCACTATATGAGTCAGTGCTTTAACTATTGTTAACAATGGGACGAATTCAACTTGAAAATAATCACATTGCTATTCACCCACACATTATTCTGGTCCTTTAAATGTGATAGGATATACTGCTGTGTATTTGAATTACCCTGAGTGGTGGTGGTTATTCTAGCAAGAACTTCGTTTTTGCTATGTAGCAACTTCATTTGTAGAAGAGTGACAGAGATCTATGTATCTTACTTTTAATGTATGGACCAAGCATACTAGCCTTCTTCTCATCTCTTGATGTCTACATGGGTCTTTGTGTTACAGCATAGGGTCAATTTGCTTCTCTTCTGTTCTGACTCGTGTGATTACCCCAGGTGATGAAAAATGTCTTAATGAACTTTACAAGCCTCAGGTTCCGGGGGTTAGGACTTGAACTAGCTAGTGGCTAGTGGGTAAGAAGGGCTTACTCCAAACATTCTCCAAGAATGAAAAAGTTACAGGTATCTTTTGCATAGTAGCCTCTGGCCCCTACTGTGAGAAAGGAATAATCTTATTTATTAACAGCTATCCTGACTGCATTGGAAAGCATTGCCATCCTTACTTAAGCCTATCTATGATCATCTATATGAATAAAAGAAAAAAGAATTGTTCCTGCCCTCTTAGAATTAATAAGCCAAACATGACACTGACATAAATAGTTATAGTAGCCTCTTATAGAGAGACAAATTTTAACCTTTATCCAGATTCAGTAAAGTGCATACAAGATATGAAAATAACTAAAGTAGTTAAAGGATATATGATATTTGACTTTTTCTTCTGTTACTACAACAAAACCCCATGATAACCACAAATATAGCTTAACTAGTAATTGGGTCTTTTCCCCCATCCTGCTCCATTTTCAAGTAGGGTGGGTCACCTACCCACCTAAGGTGGGTAGGGGGACACTGAGGGAAAAGCAAAGACATTTAAGTGGAGAAGCATCCTTCTCTAGGAGGTGACTAACTGCATTTGGGAGCCAGAAAGATTTTATTAGTACAACTGGACCCTTGAAAATGGTAGCCTGCTATCTGTCCTAACTCCCCCAGACATTTCATTTAAGCTCATAATAATGCAACCCTATGTTTTACAGGATTAATTTTTTGGACCCTACTTGCCTGCTTATGACAGATTTTTTACCATACAACTATTACAGTTTTACTATGACCACTACCACCACAAATATGCTAGCAACAGCTACCATATACTGTGTGATTTAGTGTGTGTCAGGACCTGGGCCATGTGCTTTATATAACTTTCTCACCTTTTCTTTACAGCAACCTTAAGAAATAAGCATTATTACTATCCCCTTCTTACAGATAAAGAAACAGGCTCAGAGAGATTAGGTAACTTTCCCAGAGTCACTGAATGGTAGAGCTGGATTCAAGTCCTGAGTTTTTACCCCACAGCCCTAATGTTTAACAACTACTATAGCACACCATATGCCTCCTTTTCTTGTACTTTCTTCTCTTAAAATCCATTAGAAATCAAAAAAACAAAACAAAACAAAAAAAAAACAAACGCAAATGTAGCCAGGGTGGGCCCCGCACCCTTGTTCCATTTCTACTCTCTCCTTCAATAACTAAAGAGAATTCAAATGCTGCCCCAAAAAACTTGCTTTACTGGGAAGCTAAGAAAGGCAGAGGCCTGTCTCCACAAGAGATCTGTTTACATTTTTAATTAACAAAGTATAATGAGGTCTTTTTTCATGCGTTTCAGGACCTAGAATGGAAATTTATGCCACTATATGCTTATAATGGAAGTGTGTTCTCCACTTAATAATTTCAAAATGAAACCTATTATGGATGCAATAAGGACTACAAGTGTGGCCAAGCACTCAAATGGAAGAATAAAGATGGAAACAACAAACCAAATGGCCAAATTCGACTAAAATTAGTTAAAGCATAAATTGGCAACAACAGCAAACGCTCCTAACCTCCTCTTCCAATCACATTAAAGACACATGTGTAGCTGGTAAAGACAACTCTCCAAACTTTTACAAAAACTTCACTTTATACTGGTAATAGGCATGGAATCATGCTCAAGTAGAAAGCAAGTTGGTCATATATATCTAAACAATTAATAGGTTTGGAATTATACAAATACATCTACTGGAATTCTAGTATCTGAAATTATCTTAATTTTGTTTGTCTCCAAATCTTGTAACCTAAGCTTTATACAGAAGGAACAATAAAACATCCTGCACTGGATCTCTTTGTCAGAGCTAGAGACAAAATGAGTTTGCTTTGTTTTGCTTTGATTTGTTTTGTTGGACTTTAAGGTCTGAGAGTTTACTTAATCATATGTCTCGTTATAGCACACCATCACCACTAGTCCTTGTAAGGCACTGATCTCACTTTTTTTTTTTAATTTGATTTTTATCCTCATCCTCAACTTCTGTTTTCCTCTTCTTACCATGGACAGCCATTCTAATGTATTTGGTATGTATCATTTTATTTTTACATGTTTTTATAAAATATATATTAATATTTTGTATGCCTGCATTTTAAAAATAATAATAAACTTTATTTTAGAGATGTTTTAGATTTGCAGAAGAATTACACTGAAAGTATAGGAAGTTCCCATATAACCACCTTCCCATATGCACACACATTGTTTCCCCTATTAGTAACATCTCACATTAGTGTGGTACATTTGTTAAAATTGATGATGTATTTTTAATTTACACAAATGGCAGTGTGCTGTAAACCTTATTCTGTTTCTTACTTTTTTAACTCAGCACAATACATACACACAGACACACACAAATATCCAAAAATAAAATAACAAAATAAGGCTTTTCTTCCATATCACTTTTCTATTGAGTTTTACCCACATTTTTTGGGGAATGGGCACATCATCTGTGAATTGTGGAAAGTGAAGTATGGCCATACCAAAACACTGGTTTTATTTTGAGAAATGTGGTACCTCCTTTAAGGGAGGTACATAAATCTTCTTCAAGTAGATCATCATTATTTCTCCTGAAATAGAAACAGACCAACTGAAATTCACACTACAGGGTCTCCTTGCTAGTTGACTAGTCTTAATAAATCTTGGGACAAAGTATAGGTTACTTGGAATTGTAGATTTTGTGCTGTGATGTCCATGGATCCACAGCTGTCTCATTGCCTGTCCCAGCTTATATAAATGAACAATTAGTAAATGTAATGAAAATGGAGTATCATTTATGAGGATGAACTGGACAAAACCAATATACAGTTTTGATGTGTTAGGGGACCTGAAATCAAGTCTTAGCTCCACTACAAACTCCTTATATGACTCTTAGCAAGTCCTCTTTGGGTCTTCATCTGTGAATTGAGGAGAGGTGAAGTAGGTAAAATCTAAGGTCTGTTCTAGTGCTGATATTTCATGTTAATATGGTTTACAGTTGAGGCTCAATGAATTCCCACTTTATTTCTTTTCCTCCTTACCTATTACCCAGTTATTCCAGGAAAAAGTGGCAAAAACCAAAAGTTGGATAGCCTTTTATTTTTTTCCATGAGAGCTGAAAGATGAGAGGCTCAGGAACAGTAAAAGGTATGTATAGATGCCTTTTGAGAAGCAGTGCCAGAAAGCTAGAGGTAGCAATAGACAGAAGTATCTTTACTTCTTTAAAGAAAGCTATCATTGTTTGCTCAAAGAACTAAGAAACAAAAGTGTGTATTGTTTAACAGCTAATAGAATTGATCTCTGGAACAGAAAATTGAAATTCACTAGGCAGGACTAATGATTTTCCAAAATATTATGTTTGAACAGCCCTTTCTGTGGAAAAATCTTGAAAACACTGTCTCTGTGTCTTTGCTTAAGGCAAACATGTATTGAATGAAAATGCCCGATGTCTGTTGAACACGTATCCAGAAAATACTCAAATGACCCAGGTCAGATGCAGTGACACATCTCAGGACTGTTATTAAATATGTAGCTGAATTTTTTCCATGTGTAATTGAAACATCTTTAGCCTAATTCTCAAATGTCTGTTGGGACCAGAGGGGGTTGGGAGATCATTGGTCCAAGTCTGAGACTGGCTCTGAGTCAGGAAGTGAACTGCAAATGTATCATTGTCTGGCTGCAGAAGGCTTGCATGGCAGGGCTTCACATTGTCCCAATACAACCTTGGCAGAGCCTTTTCCCAGACCATAAACATTGCCTTTACCATTTCCATCTCCAGATCCCTGCATCCCTGCAGTGCTTCCCCAGCCCCCTCCCCACCCCACAGTGCACTAAGTTCCTCAGAACCTCTAACATGGTACAATATCATGCATGGTGTCTTTCTGGGGTCTGGTGCCAGGCCCTGCGGTATTGAGAAGGTAGGTCTTAGATCAGGGTCAAGTTCTGGCTATGGCAGTGACTGCACACATGTTATTAGGAAAATTATGACCAAAGATCTTAATTTGATCAGAGAGGTCACTCAGGCCCAGAGGAGTTAAGTAATGCACTCGAGAATATACAGGTAATCAGGAATAGAACTAAGATTAGAAAGTAAGTCACTCTTATGACCCTCAACTAAGTGTTCTTTGGCTGGGAGGTGATTCTTTTCTGAGAATGCTCAATACAGTTCTCCAAGAAATACTTAACATAAGGTACCCCCAGGATAATGTAATGCTAACAACAGAGTCTGTGAAATTAGATGGATCAGGGGTTGATTCCTGGGTGGAAAACTACAAGGTGTATGAACTTGAGCAAATAAATGAACCTCTCTGCTCTGAAATCTACTTTTTAAAATATTCATATAGTTATTTCCCTTTTCTTTAACCCATGTTAACCTGGAATATCTTTTCTCAATTCTTTTACTTTTAACCTACTTGTGTTTTATATTAAAAGTGTGTATCTTGGAAGACATATATACCTATATATCTTGCTTTGTAATCAATTATGATCTCTGTTTTTTAATTGAGGAATTTAGATTAATTACATTTAATGTGATTTTTAAAGTTTGAGTCTATCATTTTATGTTTGTTTTCTATTTTTTCCATCTGTTCTTAGTTCCCTTCTTCCTCTATTTGCTGCTTTCTTTTTTTCATTTAAAAATTTATTGAAGTATATCATTTATACATGAACGTACATAAGCAATAAGTGTATAGTAAAAGTTGTGAACTTACAAAATAAACATACATAACATCATACAGGGCTCTCATATATCGCCCCACCACCAACACTTTGCATTTTTGTCAAACATTTGTTGCAAATTCTAAAAGAGCATAGTCAAAATATTGTTAGTATCTATAGCCAATATCTTACATTTGGTGTATTTTTCCCCCAGCCTTATGGTGATTCCATGGTATCTACATTTTTGGCCTATTAAGTTTCTGTTTTGTTATTTTAATGGTTATTTTGGGGTTGATAGTATGCATCCTTAGTTTATCACAGTTTATCTTCAAATGATATTACCATTTCACATATAAGAATCTCACAACAGCATAACTCCATTTTTCTTCTCTGAGCCTTTATGCTACTGTTGTTAGGCATTTCACATTTTCATACATTTAAGTGTAACAGTATGTGGTTATTATTTTTGTTTAAACAGTCATATATATATATATATATATATATATATATATATATATATATATATAAAATACCCATATATTTACCATTTCTGGTACACTTCATTCTTTTGTGTAGATCTGGATTTCCATCTGGCAACATTTTCGTTCTGCATGAAGGATGTCTTTTAACAGCTCTTGTAGTGAGGGGCTGCTGGTGATGAATTCTTTCATCTTTTGTATGTCTGAAAAGTGTCTCTATCTTTCCCTAATTTTTGAAAGATATTTTTAAAGGTGTAGAATTCTAAATAGACAGCTATTTTTCTTTCAATACTTTAAAGATATTGCTTTATTAGTGCTTTCTTGTACTGATTGTTTCCCATGAGTAATCTGCTGTCATCTTTATTTTTATTCCTGTATGCATAACAAGTCCTCTTTCTCTGACTGCCTTTAAGATTTTCTCTTTATCACTGGTTTTAAGAAATTTTATCATAATGTGCCTTGGTGTAGTTTTTTTCCATGTTTCTTGAGATTGGAGTATATTGAGATTCTTGTATCTGTACATTTGTATTTTTCATTGAATTTGGAAATTTCTTGGCCAATTTTTCTTCAAATAGTTTTTCTGTTGTTTATCTCTCTTCTCTTTTTGGGACTCCAATTACATGTATATTAGGTGAATTGAAATAGTCTCATAGATCTGTTTATTTGTTTACTTTTTCTTCTTTTTCTCTCTGTTTCATTTGGATAGCTTCTGCAATGCCCAATCTGTTGGTAATCCCACCCAGTTCATTTTTCATTTCACACATTGTCGTTTTTTTATCTCTAGATGTTTGATGTGGATCTTTTTTTATATTTTCCATGTCTCTACTTAACTTTTTGAACATAACAAATTCAGTTTTAATAAGTATTTTTAGCATCCTTCTCTGCTAATTCTAACATTTGTTTGTGCTATGAATCAGTTTTTAATTGATTATTCTTCTCATTATGGATCATGTTTCTTGATCATTGCATGCTTGCTAATTTTTTATTTGATGCCAGACATTTTTTTTTTTTTTACCTTTTTGGGTGCTGGATAGTTTTGTATTTCTATGAATATTCTTAAGATTTTTTTCTGTGATGCAGTTAATTTAGTTGGAGAAAGATTGATACTTTTGGATTTTGTTTTTATGATTTGTTAGGTAAATCTCGAACAGTACTCAGTATAAGGCTAATTATTTCCAGCAACTAAGAAAAGACCCTTCTGTGTGCTCTTACTCAATATTGAGTTTATACAGTCTGGCTGATGGAGAAAGGCATTATTTCCAGCCCTGTGTGAACACCAGATTCTGTTTCCTTTTAATTTTTTAAGATACTTTTATCCCAACCCTTGGTTAGTTTCCTTATACACATGCACTACTCAGTACTCTGTTGAATTATTGAGGGGTCCATCTGCAGATCTCTGGATTTCTCTCTCTGTGCAGCAATCTCCTCTCTGGTCTCTGTCCTATGTATCCTATCTACATTTGTCTTCCCTTCCTGGACTCTCAGCTGTGTCTCCTCAGCTCAGGTAGTCGATCGACCTTCACTTCGATTCCCTTGCTTATGCCATGTCTTGGAAACTCTCTAAAGGTATTAAATTGGGACAATCATAGGGCTTACATTGTTTTCTTTTTTCAGGGATCACTGTCCTTTATTAATTGATGTGCAGTGTCTTAATAACTCCTATTGCCTCATGTATTTTTCCTTTTATTTTTGGTTATTTTAGATGGGAAGGGAAATACAGTCTCTTTATTACCTCAACTTGGCTGGAAAGTAGACATCCCAAATGATGTTCTCTTTCTTCATTTGTTAAATTGAAATAATAGTAGTACCTATAACATTTGGTATTTAGGAAGATTAAATGAGAGAGTACATGTGAAACTTTCTCATAGTAGCTTCTCAATAAATATATATTATGTATTATCTTCCCTTTTCCTTATTCACACTCTAACATACCTCTCCACAACATGCTTACCAGGAGACTGCTCCTTTAATGCCCTCAAGGTCTGCAGGAGCTGATTGAGCAGTGCCTGTACTAGTGCAAATTGTCAATCCTTTAGTACTGGGACTCATTCCAAAAACTTGTTTAGATGCAAGAAAATAAAGAGAATGATACTAGATATATCTTAAGAAAAACAAATTATAGTGAGGAATTTCATATATCCCTCAGTGCTTGGAACAATAAAAATAAACCTATCTCTATCACAACTTACAAGGACAGTCATTTTTAAAAGATTTTTCTCTTCCAGAGTTTCAGAATTGAGAAAGAGAAAAAGAGAAAATATTATTCAGTTTAACATAGGCCTTTAAAAGACTGTGTGTTATACTAAATGCAGTATTCACTATGTTTAAGGACAGCTCTAGGGTTTACTTTCATAGCTCAGTTAGTCTACAGATCATTTATATATAGTTCTCTTTACCTTTTCCAGGAAGCAAAATGTCTTCCAGTGAGGAAGTTCTACACCCTCCTAGAAAACTGAATAGAGAGATCAAGAGAGCCTCAGATGGAAAATGAGGGCAGGCACCCAAAGGTGGTGTCAGCCAAAGAGGGAGTCACAGCTAGCATACAGTGTCCAACTATACTTCAGAGTATAATTTGACCTTTAAATAAGGAAAAATCTTTCCAAAGTTTGAGTCAATTTATACTCCACAACTTTCCCATTCTCATTTTAGAATACTGCCCTGGCTACTTCTGCTGAACAGAGTCAATTAATTGCATTGTTTATTCAATTAGCAAACATTTATTCAGTGCCTACTATGTGCACAACACAGTGCCAGGGGTAGTGATGAATAAAACATGTTGTATCTCCCTATGGAACTTTCATAGTCAACCTTCTGCTAAAGGCAATGAGGGATCCTAACTTGTTCCCTTAACTTCAACAGAATTGCAGTGCCTATCCACTCTGAGAGTTGGGAGGAAAATGAATATATTAAAATTATGCTGGGCAGGGGGCCAAGATGGTGTTAGTGTAGGAGGGCGCACACTGCAAGCTCCCAGAGCAAGGCGGTCTGTGGACGGGGTCCGGCCCGGGGGTCTGTGCTGTGCACGCGTGGAGTGAGAAGCTTGGGACATCTATCTGCGCGGATCAGCGGCGTGGACTGAACGGTGGAGATTCGTGAGTTTTGAGGCTGCCTGTGGAGGTTGGCACAGGCGGCTGAGCCCTGCGGTTAGGGAAAAAAAATAAAACGGCCATTTGGAGCCGTGGGCGGGGCGAAAAAGTTTTACTTTCTGGGGATCTGGCTGCCTGGCGCCCCTTGGACCTTGTGTGAACAGAGCAAACGAGCTAATCAGCACCCAGTGAACCAGAGGGGGGATTTTGGTAGGGAACGCAGCTGATTTCCCTAGCCACCCAGGGATAAGACCCGGGCCACTGCGGAGCCAGGAGGAAGGGACACTTCCCAAAAAAGGGAGGGTTCGGTTGGAAGACAGGGGAGGGCATTTTATATTTTTAGACATTGATCTGGCTGCCTGCACCGCCCCATAGCTTTGGGGAGCAGACAAGCTGACATGAAGCACCATTAGGCTGAGAGCAGACGCGAATCTGCACTCAAACTGATTTACTGAGCAGCCCGGTGACGCTGGAGCTCGGCGCCAGAAGGGGCGGAATCCGCCATCTTTAGCACTCCTCACTGACTAACATCAGAGCTTCAGCTAACCTGGGGATTCCGGAAAGTGGGACGTGCTTGATTAATTTCCATGGGCCCAGCTAGGGTCCCTTCCGTAAGGGGGTTGGTCTAGAGGAGGAATTATTTTGGGTCCTGCATTTGGCTAAAAAAAAAAAAAAGTGAGGTCACCTCAACAAATGAAAAATAAATTCTTTTTAATTTAGTTTAATAGCTAAAAGCTGCTTCAGGACCTACTTATAGAACCCTGTGGGGAAATTCATTGATAAACACAAATAGGCAGGAAGGATCCACGTGGACCCTAGGGGAATCAATCCAGCAAAATTGGCAATCAAAAATGATGGAGAGTTCAAAAGATTCACAGATAAACAGCAATTAAGAGAGTATGTCAAGAAGAAACCAGCACTTCAAGAAATACTAAAGGAATCTCTACAAGTTGAAAGGAAAAAACAAAGGAGAAAGAGTTGGAGGAGAGTTTAAAAACAACTGAAAACTCAAAAAGAGAAACAAAACAACATATGACATACATTAACCCAAAGAAAAAATGACTGAAGTAAGAAATTCGTTAAGAGTAATAACACTGAATGTTAATGGATTAAATTCACCAATTAAAAGACACAGATTGGCTGACTGGATAAGAAAATATGATCCATCTATATGCTGTCTACAAGAAACCCACCTTCGGCCAGGGATTCAAGGAGGCTGAAAGTGAATGGCTGGAAATCCATTTTACAAGCTAACAATAGCCAAAAAAGGGCAGGAGTAGCTATTCTAATATCAGACAAAATAGACTTTAAATGCAAAACTATTGTAAGAGACAAAGATGGACACTA
>JAKSZT010054502.1:1539134-1578559 GCA_026826555.1 Tolypeutes matacus | reverse complement strand
GCACAAGGATAGACCTATTGACCAATGGAACCGGATTGAGAGTTCTGATATAGATCCTCGCATATACAGTCATCTGATATTTGACAAGGCCACGAAACCCACTCAGTTTGGAGAGAGTGGCCTCTTTAACAAGTGGTGCTTGGAGAACTGGATATCCATATCCAAAAGAATGAGAGAAGAATACCATCTCACACCTTATACAAAAATCAACTCAAGATGGATCAAAGATCTAAATATAAGAGCCAAAACCATAAAAACCTTGGAAGATAATGTAGGGAAGCATCTACAGGACCTTGTAATAGGAAATGATTTCATGAACTTCACAGCCAAAGCACGAGCAGCAAGAGAAAAAATTGATAATTGGGATCTCCTCAAAATTAAAACCTTCTGCACCTCTAAGGATGTTATTAAGAAAATAAAAAGGCAGCCTACAAATGGGAAAAAATATTCGGCAACCATATATCTGATAGGAGCCTAATATCCTGCATATATAAAGAAATCCTTCACCTCGAAAATAAAAGGACAAACAACCCATATAAAAAATGGGCAAGTGACCTGAAAAGACACTTCTCCAAGGAAGAAATACAAATGGCTAAAATGCACATGAAAAAATGCTCAACATCACTTGCTATCAGGGAAATGCAAATCAAAACTACAATGAGATACCATCTTACACCCATCAGAACGGCAGCTATTAAAAAAACAGGAGACACTAAATGTTGGAGAGGATGTGGAGGAATAGGAACCCTCATCCACTGCTGGTGGGACTGCGGTATGTTCCAGCCACTGTGGAGGACAGTTTGGCGGTTCCTCAGAAAACTAGCAATAGATCTTCCGTATGATCCAGCAATTCCACTGCTGGGTATATACCCAGAAGAACTGAAAACAAAAATACAAACAGATATACGCACACCAATGTTCATAGCGGCATTGTTCACCATTGCCAAAAGGTGGAATCAGCCCCGGTGCCCATCAACAGACGAATGGATAAGCAAAATGTGGTACATACATACAATGGAATATTACTCAGTGGTAAGAAGGAACAAAGTGCTAACACATGGAATAACGTGGATGAATCTTGAAGACCTTATGTTGAGTGAAGCAAGCCAGGCACTGAAGGATGAACAGTATATGACCTCACTGATCTGAACTGAGGAAATTGAGCAGTCTCTGAGAATCATTGTCTGAAAGATAGATTAACAAAGGAGAGTAAGAGAAGAGCAGGCTTTGAGCCATCACCCATATGAACATAATCTATGGTAAAGGGATAAAGTGTGGTTGCATTTGGGGGATGGGGCAGATGAGTGGTGGTGTTCCTGGGTTTGGTGGTGCAGCACTGGGGGGTGGGTGGATTAGGAAGGGCCAGTTCAAATCCCAAGGGCATGTAACTGTGAATCTTGACATTCCATGGGTTGGGAGAGGGGGGTATCACGGGCCCTGGGGGGCTGCGGAGAAGGGAACAGTCAAGATTTAATGGGTTGTTTGGTGGTCATGGGGAAAGTTTTTCATTACCTTACAGTAATGGACACAGGACATGGTAAATATCATCAAAATTATTAAACTGTATCATCTAAATTGTAAACTATACTGTAAATCACTGACAATGTTTAGTTGCTATATTTTGCTATCTGCATAACAGTTATAACAATGCTAACAACCAAAAAAAAAAGGAGGCGGAGTTAATATGGGGTGGGGAAGGGGGGGTGGTTTGGTATCTGGGAGTCTCCGGCACTCCGTGTGTGACTTAGCTGTGACCTAAACTTCTTTGAAAATTAAATGAAAAATTGGGAGACAATGGGGATTGCGAGGAGGAAGGTGTCATGGCACACCAGACATCCTATAACACAGTGATAAAGGGAAGGAAAAAATGGAAAAAAGAAAAGAAAAAGGAAAAAAAAATGAATATATATATATATATATATTTTAAAGGCATTTCCTTTGCTTTTTTGCCCATTTTTTGAATGTCCCAATCCACTAATTATATTTTATTTTGTTTTGTTCTTTGTTTAATTATTTGTTTTTTTTCCTTCTCTCTCTTTTTTTTTTTCCCCCTGAGTTTCCTTAAGTTTGTCTCTTGCATGTACGCTTATCACACTTGTTTCTTTTTCCTAGTAAGTGTATTTGATTATTTTATGGACTAAATGTTCATGGAGGATTTGGATCACAGAAGGGTTACAATGAGTACTGCTCGGGATTATTGGGGGGGGTGTCTGGGGGGAGTTTCGTGGGGATTGGTTCATCCGAATATACATGAAAGATATACAAAATCATTCAAATGATCGGGGGATGGGGCGTGATCACGATGGGTGGATAATCACACAATAAATGAGGGAATCTGAATTCCTAGCCTGGAGAGCTCTGTTACAGTCTCCAAGGGAGCAACAATAGTCCTCTGAGTGTAGGGACAGTGCCTGTCAAAATAGGATGACCCACTGATTTTTTTTTTTTTTAATTGATGACTACCCTTGTGTGTCTTTGCTCTTGTAAATGAGACTTAGCCTGCAGTTGTGGGGTGCCTAAGGGTTGCCACCTGAAAGCCTCCTTGTTGCTCAAATGTGGCCTCTCTCTAAGCCAAACTCAGCATATGATTGCATTACCTTCCCCCCAACGTGGGACATGACTCCCGGGGATGAGCCTCCCTGGCAACGAGGGATTAATACCAAGTGCCAACTGGCAGCTTTGCACAGTGGCAGTATCGTAGCCAATGAGGTTTATCCGAGCCATGATTATTGCTAATTGAAAACTTTTCCCAAGTGCCACCTGGCAACACAACTGGAAAAAGACCTTGAATAAAAGGGGGAAATGGTAAAGACAAATGAGTTCAAGTGGCTAAGAGACTTCAAAGAGAGTCGGGAGGTCATCCCAGAGGTAACTCTTACGCACACCTCAGTAGGAGCTCATAGAACATCTAAGTGCCTATCACCCCACTCAGTGGGGTTCCTGAGGGCTCCGGAGACACCCTGGTCCTATATAAGGGGGGATAGCCCCAGAGACTGATGCCTTATCAGTGGGTTCTATTTTGGAATCCGTGCTCCTGAGAGTGACAGAATTAGACTCAAATAAGTCTTCCCTGCACATGGTTCACCAGTCCCTTCTATTCAAACCTATATGTGATGCTGGAGTTTTTAGGTATACTTCCAGAGACTGGAGCCTCCCGCCTACCTATGTGCCAGGTGTGCATGAAATCTAGGTGGAGTTGCAACTCCTACCCTACAGCGCAATGGACTCATCCAAGTCACCTGGTGAGGAGACAACGATGGGCAATGGCCATCCCAGGGAATGGAGAGGGCCTGCATCGGCAGGCAGGATCATCCCACCCACCATATCCATGGGATATAAGCCCTCTCTCACTTGGAGTTGGAGTGGACATCACCATCCCAGTCCCTTCAGGATTGGGGGAAGAACTATGGACTAGAGTGGACTTGATGGTATTCTCTTGTTCACATGTGGTGATTCTAGCAATGCAAGAAGTTGTATCAATGAGGTGGAGCCAGTGGCCACTTGACATTTTTGGGGTAGGGAGGGGATGAGCGGTTGAAATACAGGGGCTTCTTTGGGAGTTGGAGGTTGTCCTGAGTACCGTTGTGGCAATGGATGTAGGCCATTTTAAATCAGCACACACCACTCAGAACTGAGTGGGAGAGAGTGTGGTCTACAGTGTGAACTGTGGTGTATGTTTGGTGGCAAGGCTCCAGGATGTGTAAGTTCATTGAGGGTGGTGGGCTACACTGTGGGAGATGTTTGTGTGGGATGTGGTGGGAGGTGTGGGAGGTGGGCAACATGGGAATCCCATTGGGTTCCGTGTAATATTTTGGGTAATCTAAGCACCTCTTAAAATATATGTATATATATATATATATATAAAAATAACATTTTTGTAAGCAAATACACATATATGCATATATATTTATATATCATTTTGCAAATGTTTGTATGTATTGTGAGAATTTTGATTTTTACCCATAATAAAATAAATAAATAAATAAATAAATAAATAAATAAAAATTAAAAAAAGAAATAAAATATAAAATTATGCTGGTTCATTTTGGTCTGACCTTGTAGTTTTAATTTGATCTTAACTCACACATCACATACCAAACTACCAATAAAAATAAGACACAGATATCCCATTTTCTGCATCAACATAGGAACTACCATTCATCTCTCTGAGCTTTCCTGTCATTCTATTCCTGTACCACTACTGCTGATTCTTGACTTTCTTTCCTAATTTCGATCCTGTTCCTGCTATTTGGATTTGTCAACTTCAACTGACTTTTCTTTATTAAGTTTGATTGTCTAAGGTCTTTGGTCTAGCTTAGCTCTCTGAATGTTTTTTATTCTTGGACAACTCAGGTAGGACAACCTGACCTAGCTCTAGTGCATAAGAAACGTTCTGTTTCAGCTTTTTCTGGTACCTAGGTGGTGAAATTAGGGCGTTTCAGAATTTAAACAACAGAAAGTGGTGTCCAGAACCCTGCTCAGTGAATAATTTAGAAATTTATTCACTCATTTGGCAAGTATATATTAAGAAAATACTATGTGCCAGGAATTCTGCTCTGATAAAGCCACACACACACACACACACACACACAGGTAATATCACATTGAAGATGAGGACCACTAAAGGAAATAAGCAAGGGCTGTGATAGACATTGGTCAGTGGTAGTAGGAGATGGCTACTTTAGAGAGAGTATTCAAAAATGGTCTCTCTAAAGAGTTGTCACTTAAACAGATCTATAGTATAGGTAGGAGCCAGCCATGCAAAGTTTCATCTGAAGGAAGAGCTTTCTAGATAAGTGGGACAGCAAGTGAATAAAAAAGTCCTATGGTATGTTTGTGGATCAGAATGTGGGTCACAGGGACTGGAGAATAGTGAGCAAGGGAAGTATGCCATGAAATAATATTGGAGACAGGGGCAGGGAATAAAATCTTTGGTTTGATTTCATGACCATAGTATATTGGAAGTTTCCTGACTATGCATTGCTGAACTCTTACTCCCTAGCAGGAGCCTCAGATCAAAGATCAGGAAGTTAAGTTCTAGTGCTTTAAACCATGAATTTTTCGTGTCCCTTTGAATAAGTCACTTCTTTTTTTTGTTCCCTTAAATTTCCTCATCTGGAAAATGAAAGAATTAGTCTATATTTCCTTTAAGACCCCTTTCAGCTCCAATAGTCTATGTTTTATAAAAATAGTTTTCAAAATTCTTACTAAAAGCTCTGATCTGAACTTTGGTCTCAGCTGAGCTCCTTTTAACCTTATCACTTATTTCTGAGGATCTACATTATAAGGTATTATTTTTATATAGATTTTAAATTCTAATGAGTTTACTCAAAGTTAATTTCAAAATATTTTTTATTATCTCTGAAGTAAGGACTAAAATATAATAGGTTCTTTTAGCCTCAATTTCCTTCAAATTATGCCTTTGACAAGACTATTTTCCTTAGGAATTTTGCAATTTCAACACTGTGTATGTGGATAAATCATTGAAGATGTTTGGATAATTTTTATATATAGCAGCTTTATTTATATATAATTCATGTACTGTGCAAGTCACCAATTTAAAATGTATTAATCACTTTCAGTGCATTCACTGAGTTGTGCAACCATCACCACAGTCAATTTTAGAGCATTTTCACCCCTTCCCCCCAATAAACCAAATTCATTTGCATAAATCACAACTTTAAAAGCCCACAGACAATTTTAGTCTTTAGGAAGTATCACAGACATTCAAAAGAGTGGTCTTTTCTCTTGGAGCTCGGTGACAAGTAATTTAGAGGAGTTGTTTGTCTCTTTCTATTGTGGGCTATGGTATATAAGTTTAGGGTATAACAATAATAACTCAATAGAGAATTAATTCATCTTGAAAATGATAAAATCTTTAGCTAACAACATATATGGCTTCTTAGATGTATATCTGAGTTGCTCTGATAGATGGTGCTAATGTGAAATACCAAAAATGGGTTGGTCTTTATAAAGGGTATTTATTTGGGGTAGAAAAGTCCACAGATACCAGGCCATAAAGCATAAGTTTCTTCCCTCATCAAAGTTCATTGTCACGTGTTGGAGCAAGACAGCTGCTGGCGTTTGCCAGGGTTCAGGCTTCTCGTGTTCCTCTCTTCCCGGGGCTGCATTTCTCTCCAGGCTTAGCTCTTCTGGTTCCTCCATGAGGTCAGCTGTAGACTATCAGGCAAATGGCTCACTTCTCTTCTTCTGGGGCCTTTTCTCCAACATCAAAACTGCTCCTCAAAAACTGCTTCAACTCTTTTCTTGCCATGCCTTTTATATTTGATTCCCCACCCACCAAGGGGTGGGGCTCAATGCCCTACTGACATGGCCTAGTCAATGCCCTAATCGTAACTTAATCATGCCCAGATTAACAGATCAGTTTACAAGCATGATCCAATTATATTTTTGGAATTCATAATTACATCAAACTGCCCAACTGCAACAGATGGCAAAAGCTGTCTATCACATGAAGTAATATCACTTACTGAAGGCTGTTTAGATTGTATGGAGACATTTGGGGAACTTGATAGCCTTAGTTATCTAACATCAATATAACATGGAACAAATAATTAGGTTTCTCATGCTGCTTACAGGAATCTTTGGATTATTGCCAGGGCTCATTTTTTATAGAACTTTGATCTACTCAGTGTGACAGTGTGGCCAGCCTTGGTGAGGAGAAAATGTAATTCTAAATTTTGGAAGGTTAGGTCTCAAATTGCATATGCTCTCAGCTTTTTATTCATATAGCATATTTAATGTCTTTTTTCTTTGATATCCATTGTTCTATATATTTTTGGAACTCTTCCAAGAATATTCATGATGAAAGTGATGGAAAGAGCAAAGATGGAATATGGTTAAAAATTGTGAGAATGTTCTTTAATCTTTAGTTAAAAATGTTTCACAACAATGCAAGGTATTGTTGGTAGGGTGAGGTATGACAGCCTTGTATGATGTTATGTATGTTTGGTTTGTAAGTTCACAACTATTACTATGCACTTATTATTTATATATGTTTATGTATGAGTGATATACTTCAATAAATTTTTTTTTAAAATTATGATAATGTTAAGGGTTTGAGCTCCAACCAGTGGACCTTCAGCTAATTACTCTCTGTTCTGCTTAAGCACCCAAGTGAGATTTTCTTTTCCTCTGGACCTTGGCATTTCTGTTGATCAAATTATGAATAAATAAACTGAATGGATGGAGAATTGCATGCTATGCAGAGTATTTTGGAAGTGCCCAAGTTAAACCTATCCACATAATTTTCAGTCCAAATTTTGTTGTAAGGAATATGGAGAGGTTTCCTGGGTGCTTTATCCTAAGCACATCCCAGCAGCAGGCTTACTTCAGGGCTAAAGAAAAAAAAAATTTCTCAAAGAGGCACCAACCTGAATATGTCACTACTCTTAAGTATCAACAAACATAAAAGACCTTCCTGAATATTAAATAGTGCTCTTCTAGGAGACACCAGTTCCTATCCCAGACTTACCAAATTAGTATCTGAAATTTTACAATATACCCAAGTGATTCATATTCACATTAAACTTTGAGAAGCCCTGTAATAGATGGACTCTAAAGTTCTTCTAGAACTTTAATGTAGTAAGTCTGGGGTTGGGCCTATGATACTGCATTCATAACATGCTCCAAGGTGATGCCAATATTGTTTGTCTATAGACCACATTTTAGTAACAATAAGATGGTCTTTGACTTTCTGTGGTTCTGTAATATGAAAAGATTCCAAATGCCTAGGGAAACACGCATTTACCTAAATTCTTCCCTGCGTTGACTTATAATGCAGCTAACGTGAATAAATTCTAGCTATCAAATCTTGAGGGTGACCTAAAATAGTTTGCATATCCATTACAGAAATATTAAATTATTTGTAAGATACTTTATATATATTTTAAAACAGATTTCATTACATTACCTCATATGATCTTCAATTCCTTCTGCTATTCTCTTTGCATAGGTCTTCTGGGGCTTTTCTGGGCCCTGTAGTTGTGGCAATGGCATAACAGTTTTGTCTGGACATAGACTCATACTTAAAATACTAATGCTAGAATGTTTAGTTTGTCTCTATTTCTCTGTCACCAAGAGATTCTCAGTGTACCCTGGGAGGAAAGAGTGATCAAAACCAGGCAGGAAAATTTGGAAGCAGCCCAAGTGTCCATCAACATATGAATAGATGAGCAAATTGAGGTATATATGTACAATGGAATATTACTCAGCTGTAAGAAGGAATGGAGTATTGACATATATGACAACATGGATGAATCTTGAAGACCTTATGTTGAATGAAGTAAGCAAGTCACTGAAAGGCAAATATTACATGACTCACTGTTCTCAGTTTAAGCAAATTGAGCAGACGCACAGACCTTGAGACTGGAAGATAGGTTATCAGGAGACAGAAACGGACTAGAGGGTGGTGAGCTGATGTTCAATATGGGCAAAACTTATGTTTTGGTGGAAGGAGGTGGTTGGGCAGTGGATGGGGGTGATAATGGTGCAGTGATGTGATTGGATTTGAAGTGCTGGAATGTGAGGTGGAGTAGGTTGGGGGTGTTGGGTTGGACTACCTATAGAACTGGAAGGAAGGGCTGGAGGAAGGAACAAGTGAACTCTGGGGATTTGTAGGTCTGTCATTAAAACTACAATGGTGGGAATATTCTTTTGGCAAATACGGCAGGGGAGGATTACTGGTGAAGTGTGTCAGGGTGAGGTATGTGGGAAAGGGTGCACCTAGGGCATGCTTCTATGGAATATGAAAGTGTTCATCTTGTCATAGTGTGCTATCTCAATGGGTGGAGATGCACACAATAAACAAGAAAATATTAAAATCTTATCCTGGGGAGTCCTTCCTCAATTAGAGGGGCAAGAATCTCTCGAGAACATAGACAGTGCCTAATAAAAGAAAACAAACCAAAATGTCAAGCCCTCAATATTATTACATATAAGTATGAAACTTATTCTTCAAAAATTGGAACTTAGAGGTTACCATAGGTTCTGAGGGGAGGGGTTGGAAGAATAGAATAAATGGAACATAGGACATTTTTAGGGCATTGGAATTGTTCTACATGATCTTGCAATGATGGATAAAGGTCATTTAAAATTTTTTCAAAACCTGTAAAAGTATATAGTGCAAAATGTAAATCATAATGTAAACCATTGATCATGTTAGTAGCAGTGCTTCAAAATTTGTTCATCAATTTCAACAAATATACCATACTCATGTAAGATGTTATTAATAGGGAAGATTGGGAGAGGGGGAGAGGGTTGGGTATATGGGAATCCCCTATATTTTCTATGTGACTTCTCTCTAACCTAAAGCTTCTTTGAAGATAAAGTGAATAAAATAAGACACTGGGGAACATATGGAATAAATTGCCACTGGACATAAAAAATAACAGATTTTACAGGAATGAAAGACAATGCAAAAATTTTTATTTTTTATTTCTTATTTTGTGTGTTATTTATTATTATTATTTTATTTTATTATAACTTTTATTTATTTATTTATTTATTATTTGTTTTGGGGGAGGTTTTTGACCACAGAAGGGTCACAATTGTGGCAGGAGAGGATCACTGGTGCAGGGTGTTGATGATGGGGGGAAGTGTGGGGAGGGGTGCACTTGGGGCATATGAATATGTTCAAGTGGTCATGGACGTTTTCTTGGTGGGTGGAGACCCACACAATAACAGAAAGAATATTGAATTTGTATCCTGGGAAGTCCTGCTACATTCTCTAATAGACTGGCAAGAATTCCCTGAGGATATGGGCAGTGCCTAGTAAAGGAAGACAGACCATTATGCCAGGCCCTTGATACTGATGGTTGTACTTATGGACCTTGTTCTTGTGAAATTGAAACTTAGCTTAGTCCCTAAGAGTTGCCTCATGAAAGCCTCCTTGTTGCTCAAATGTGGCCTCTCTCTAAGCCAAACTCAGAATATAAACGCACAACCTTCCCCCTGGCATGGGACATGACTCCCGGGGATGAAGCCACCGGGTATGGAGGGATTATTACCAAACACCAACAAGCAATGCATTTGTAAAAAAATCTTGATCTAAAGGGGGAAACATTAAATACAAATGAGTTTTTATGGGTAAGAGATTTCAAAGTGAGTCGGGAGGTCATTCCAGAGGTAACGGTTATGCATGTCTCATCAGTATCTCATTGACTGTCACAGTAAACTGTGTCTCAAACATCAAGGCTTCTGAGGGCCCTAGAGACATCTAGACACTATAGGCAGGACAGACAATCTCAGGAATTTGTCACCCTATCAGTGGATTTTACATTGAATATATGCTCCCCAACGTAACAGAGTTAAACTCATTTATAATTTCCCTACACATGGCTCTTCTGCCCCTTTTATTTGAACCCATAATTAGCAATATACTCATTAAATGTATGTTCCAGAGACTTAAATCTTCAGTCTCTTCATTTGCTGGTTGAACCCTGAATCTCAGCAGAGTTGCAATATCTACTCTCCAGGTCATTAGACTCACCCAGGACAGCTAACAAAAGGATGATGATGGACAACATCCATCCCAAAAACAGAGAGTATCTACAACTGCAAGCAAGATAGTTCCTTCCATCTTCCCCATGGGACCTAAGTTCCCTTTCAGTCAGAAACAGTGTAACCATCACCATCCTCAAATCCTGAAGATTGAGGAATGAACAAACATTAGAGGGGAATGCAACTATAGACTATAATAGACATATTATTATCCTAGTAATGGAAGAACTTGTATCATTGATATAAAGGCAGTGGCCACCAGAGGTTCTGAGGGGGAGAGAGAGGGAAAAATAGGTGTAACATGGGGCATTTTGGGGACATTGGAATTGTCCTGCATGACACTGCAATGATGGATATAGGCCTTCCTACATTTTGTCAAAACCTATAAAATTGTGAGGTGCAAAGTTTAAAACACAATGTATACCTAAAAACTTCTGCATCACATATAGGTTTGGGCAAGGCCCCAGGATGTGTAAGTCCATTGAGGGTGGTGGGCCACACTTGTGGGAGATGTTTGTGTGGGATGTGGTGGGAGGTGTGGGAGGTGGGCAACATGGGAAACCCAGTGGGTTCCGTGTAATATTTTGGGTATCTGAGCACCTCTTAAAATATATTTATATATATACATAAATGACATTTTTGTAAGCAAGTGCACATATATGCATATATATTTATATATCATTTTGCAAATGTTGGTATGTATTGTGAAAATTTTGATTTTTACCCACAATAAAAAAAAAAAAACAAACACAATGTAAACTGTAGTAGACCATAGTTAGTAGCAGTGCTTCAATATGTGTCCATCAATTGTAACAAATGTGCCACACTAATGAGATATGTTGTTAAAAGAGAAAGTGTGAGAGAGGGAGGTGTAGGTTATATAGGAATTCCCTATATTTTTTATGTAACATTTAAGTAATCTAAAGCTTTAAAAAAAAAACACATGCAGGACTGGGCTCTTAAATGGGGTTATCAGAAGATTCATGGGTGTGGGGGTATGTTCCTAAGATAGCAGGATATAACACATCTACCCTTTTGCTCTATCTCAATGGAGACAAAGGAGGGAGAAGATGTTAATTTGGTAACTGACAAAAGACTGATGGGAAGAGATTTCCCAGCAGGTTTTGCATGGTGTGATCAGTTACTAGTTACAGATCACAGCATCTTTTTCACTTTTTAACTATAGTTTCCTAATATAAATGCAAATAATAAAGTTTAAAGCTTTCTCTGAGGTGTTTTGTTGATAATTAGGTAGAATCCAGATGGCAAAGTTGCAGACTAGGCTAAGAAGAGGGAAAACATGAGCTAAAATTAACTTCAAATGCTTCTGAAATGTATTTACTTTGTCATTAGGCTATGTGCTGGACCCACTAAGGGTTTTAGAAAAGTCAATAAATCTTAATATTTATAATTGGTAACGGTAGTCAAAGCAACTTTGGATACCATTGGCTCAGAACAACTACTGATACGTGGTAAGTATTCTAAACACAAGTTTATTTCCAAAGTATTCAGAAGACTGTGAAATCAGTAGACACTTTGAAGAGCAAGGTTTTTCATAAGAAGATATCATTGATCTCATCATGATTAGTAGCAAATATTTACTAATGTCATATACTGGGACCTTGTTAAGAATGCTAGTCAGAGGAAGAACTGGGGATGGATCTCATTAGTTGCAAAGGCTAATCAGAAGATCTAAATATTGACTCAATCATTCAACAAGTATTTGCTGAACACTACAACACAATGCAGATAAAACGAAACAAGTTTGCCATGGTCTTTCTGTCTTCACAAAGCTGACATTTAAATGGGAAAATCAGACAAAAAAAAAAAGAAAGAAAAAGATAAATAAGCTAATTACTGAAGATATCTTCTAAAAAGTAAATAAAAATGATGTTTTGCTAGAGAGTGGTTAAGGGCTCCTAGTTTAGATACAGTCATCCGGGAAGTCCTTTCTGGGGTGGTGACTTCTTATCTGAGACCTGAAAAATGACAATGTGATACCGATGAAGCAGAGCTTGCCCAAAAGCCTTCCAGTCAGAGGAAGTCTGTTGAAAGGCCTTGAAGTGGTGAGGAACTTGGCAGGCTCTAGAAACTCATAAAAGGTGGGTGTAACACTATATTACTTAGCATCACCTCAGATTTCTTTAGCAGTGAGTGAACTGCATGGGATAGTGGGAGGGAGACAGTGGCAGGTATTATTTCAATGGTCTTCTACTTATTGACATTCTCTTAGGGATCAGGAGGACCCCTGAGTGCTGCAGGCCCCTATCCTGTTCTCCAAATCCCTGGGCTCAGAGAGATGGCTGTTGCCGTACTCCCAAGATCCCACACCACAGCCCCGTGAAGGCATAATTTTTATGCTCTAAATGGCCGAACTCTCTTGATTGTATTTTGAGTGGCTTCACACTGCCAGGTCTAGGTGTTTCTGCACCTCGCCAGGTTTCAGCATAGCAAAAGTGAGCTCTAGGGATTTGGCTGTGATGTTGACTACACTCACCCAAACTGGTGTTGAAACAGTAATTAAGGAAATTTCCTCCACTGTTTTTGGTTTTCATTTAGTATATTTTTATCTTCTTGAGAATGATTCTTAGATCTCTGATTTTTCAGGCTGCCTTATTTTCTAATACGTACATTTAGAGAAGGCTACAGATTTTACTCTAAGCCCTGCTTTAGTTGTGTCCACAAATTTTGATATATAGCATTTCTGCTATCATTCACTTTAATATATTTTCGAATAATTATAAAAATATCTTTTGCTAATGGCTTATTCAGAAACATATTGCCTAATTTCGAAACATTTGGGGATTTTCTATTCTATTTTTTATTTATTTGGTGTTTATTCCACTGTGGCCAGAGAGAAATAATACACTGAATAATTCCTTTTAAAATGCATGAGGCATACTTCATGATTCCAATTATTGTCAATTTTGGTAAATATTTCATACATTTATTTTGTCTATGTCACAGAGCTCTATACATGTCAAAAAGGTCAAGTTTATTATTTATGATGTTCAGGGCTTCCATATTCTTATACTTTTTTGACTAACCTTTAAAAATATTGTGTAAGGTATGTCCCAAAATGAAAGTGGTTTTATATATCTGTTTTAGTTTTTCTGATTTTCTTGCTCTCTATATTTTGAAGCTATGTCATATGGTGCTTACAAAGTTAGAACTGTTTTATCTTCCAGATGGATTGATCCCTTTATTAATTTTTTAGTATCTGTCTTTATCTCTAGTAATGCTTCTTGCCTTAAGGTTTACATTGCCTGATATTAGTACAGTTTTGCCAGTTCTCTTTTGGTGAGTGTTTTCATGTTATATTTTTTCCAATTTTTAAAATTTTCAATATTTCTGTTTTCTTATATTTAAGGAGTAATTCTTGTTAGCAGCATATTTTTTTATTTGTTTGCTTTTCTGTGTTTCTTTATCCATATTGTCAAACTGTGTCTTTTAATTGGAGTTTTGGTCCTTTATACTTAATCAAATGAATTACTTACTATCTTATTATTTTCTATTTTTCCCATGAGTTTATGATCCTTTTTTTGTTTTTTTTTCTAGACTTTATTAGTGTTAAAAATAAATATTCCATACCACCCCATTTATTAATTTGTTAAATTTACATTCTTTTAATATTCTTTTAGTGGTTATTCTAGAGCAGTGGTTCTCAAAATGTGGTACAGGGACACCTGGACTAAGAGATTTTCCAGAATCTGTGAAATCAAAACTATTTTTATTAAGAGCACTAAGATGTTTTGCTTTTGATTTCTCTTTTTTTTCTCATGAGGGTACATTGGAGTTTTCCAGAAGCTTCATGATGTGTGATATCATGACAAATTGAATGCAGAAATAAATATGAAGATTCCAGATGTTTTCTATTAAGCCAGATATTAAAAAGATTTGTATAAATGCAAAACAATGCCATTTTGTCACTATATTTTTTGTTTTGGAAAATATATTTATCTTTCATATAAACACATTATTTGTGTTAAAATATAAAGGGTTTATGTTTATTATTTTTAAATGAATTAAGGAATAAATGTTTTTAAAATTTCTTTAAATTTTAAATATGGTAAATATCAACAAATTTGACTCAGAAAACAAAAGCTCATTGGGGTCCTCAAATTTTTTAAGAGTGTAAAGGGATCCTGAGAGCAAAAAACTTGAGAATCACTGCCCTAGAGATTACAGCATGCATCCTTAACTTCATGCACTTTAATGTAAATTAGTACTTTTACACATTCCTTGGTAATGTTATGACCTGATAGCAGTTTAAGTCCATTTATCCCTTACAGACTTTTGTCTTGTTGTCATTTACTTTAATTCAACATATATCTTTAAAACCACAAAACTTTATTATAAATTTTTTTGTACAATCAATGTTAATTTATATTTAATGTGATACTAATCTTTTCATTCTTCTTCATCCTTTCCTTTTGTTAAGAGATGATTTCTCTGCTACCTGATTGAATATTAGACATTATGTATGAGAGATTGCTGGACACTATGTGTGAAAAGTCATTGGACATTATGAATGAAAAATTGTAGAGACTCTGGATGATGCTATGATCCTCTAGAGAGTGTTCACCCTATCCTCTGATAGGCCAGCCTTTTTAAAGACAGATCATCTTGACCAATCAGCAACTGAGCTGATGACTTCCTGTCTCCTCCCAC
The DNA here is from genome assembly GCA_026826555.1 of Tolypeutes matacus. NCBI lineage: Eukaryota > Metazoa > Chordata > Mammalia > Cingulata > Chlamyphoridae > Tolypeutes > Tolypeutes matacus. The sequence goes on along the minus strand of JAKSZT010054502.1, from coordinate 1,563,367 downwards.
ATGTCCTAAATGACTTTCTTTCTAATTTTTTTTTAGAGCTCTTATAATAATCTTTATTTATCAATTTAATATTACCATCTGGAGGTATCAAACTATACACTGACACTGAACAAACAGACAAATACAAAAAGAATTATGACACACTAACAGAAACATAAAGCTTAATAATTTGACCCATAATTTTCACTCCTTTGGTATGGCTGTCTTCAAGCCCTCCATCATTTTACATCTTTGATTTTACTGATTTTAAGATTTTTTCTGGAATTTGTGTTACCTGTAATATATAAGCTTGTTTTTTTTTAAAAAAACATTTTGTTCATAATTAGCAATCAGCTAGGATAACTTAAACAGCATAATGTCACTTGTGACACTTTGAAGCTTTTGTGGACCCCAGAAAATCCAGTTCTTAAAACTAATCCATTCCTGTGCATGTAAACCTATTGTCAATGGGACCTTTGTATTAAATTACTTTAGTTAAGGGCCTTTGATTAGATTGTGTGAACAAGGGTGGGTCTTAATACTCTTACTGGAGTCCTTTATAAATGGAGGAATAAAAAGCTGCAGATACAGAAAAAAAGCTACAGAGACAGAGAGGAACCCAGAAGCTGAAAGAGAAGGCCCCAGTAGCCAAAAACTGAGAGGAAGGCACTTTAGCCAGAAACTGAGAGCAAGTCACTTTAGTCAGAAGCTGAAAGAAACAATATCTCAAGTAGATGGGAGATGAGCCAGTGCTGCCATTGTGCCCTGCCATGTGCCTGATCGCCCACAACGCAGCTCAGAGAAAAGGATCTCCTGATTTTGCCTTGATTTGGACACTTTTACAGACTCAGAACTGTAAGCATTTTCTATGTTTAATGAAGAACTTTATTTTCTTATGTTTTATTTTTTTATTTTTAAAGAAGCTTGAGATTATATAAATGTTACATCAAAAATATAGGGGACACCCATATACCTCATCTAATCCCCCTCCCCCACTTTCTTTCATTAACAACATCTTTCATTAGTGTGCTACATTTGTTACAATTAATGAGCACATATTGAAGCATTGCTACTGCAATGCTTACATTATAGTTTACACTTTGCCCCATAAAATTTTATATGTTTTGACAAAATATAGAATGACCTGTAACCATCATTTTAATGTCATGCAGGACAATTCCAATGTCCCCAAAATGCCCCATGTTACACTTATTCTTCCCTCTCCCTCCCCTCATAACATCTGGTGGCCACTGCCTTTATATTAATGATACAAGTTCTTCCATTGCTAGAATACTAAGTCTATTTTAGTCATAGTTACATTCCCCCTTTATGTTTCTTCATTCCTCAATCTTCAGGATTTGGGGATGGTGATGGTTACACTGTTTCTGACTGAAAGGGAACTTAGATCCCATGGGGAAGATGGATGGAACTATCTTGCTTGCGGTTGTAGATACTCTCTGTTTTTGGGATGGATGTTGTCCATCATCATCCTTTTGTTAGCTGTCCTGGGTGAGTCTAATGACCTGGAGAGTAGATATTGCAACTCTGCTGAGATTCAGGGTTCAACCAGCAAATGAAGAGACTGAAGATTTAAGTCTCTGTGACATATATTTAATGAGTATATTGCTAATTATAAGTTCAAATAAAAGGGGCAGAAGAGCCATGTGTAGGGAAATTATAAATGAGTTTAACTCTGTTACATTGGGGAGCATATATTCCAAAGGAAGACCCACTGACAAGGTGCTGAACTCCTGGGATTGTCTGCCCTGCCTATAGTATCTAGATATCTCTAGAGCCCTCAGGAGTCCAGATGTTTGAGGCCACTCTGGCAGTCAATGAGATACTGATGAGATGTGCATAAGCATAATCTCTGGAATGGCCTCCTGACTCACTTTGAAATCTCTTAGCCATTAAAAACTCTTTTGTATTTAATTTTTCCCCCTTTTGATATAGGTTTTTTTCCAAATGCATCACTAGTTGGTACTTGGTAATAATCCCTCAGTGTCAGGGAGGTTTATCCCTGGGAGTCATGTCCCATCCCAGTGGGAAGGTAGTACATTTATATGTTGAGTTTGGCTTAGAGAGAGGCCACATTTGAGCAACAAGGAGGCTTTCAGGATGTAACCTAATTAATTCCCATTGTAAAAACCAACCAATTTCTGGTATATTGCTCTTAGCATCTTTTAGCAAACTAAAACACCACTAGAAATGTGAATCTAGATACGTAACAAGACTCTTTGTTTAAGGCTTTATTGTATTTTTTTTGAGAATTCATCCACATCTCAGTACGTCAGCAAGTCTCTCAGAACATGTCAATCCAGAGCTCATTTGAAAGGACTCTGGGGATAGAATACATTCTAACTGGAAAAAAAAACTTGAGTCACACCAGCTTGGTTCAAATAACAGTGGGACTAAGAAGAGGGGGTTTTCTGAATACAGTCAATCATGTTGTATTCATAAAAGAGCTGTCAATCATGTTGTTCTCTGGTCCAGCCCATTTGGACTCCTGCCTGAATCCTTGCCTCAGAGACTGCATGACGTTGAGCAAATGCTGAAAGGGCTATTTCAACCCAATCTCTTCAGTAAATGAGAATGCTCCATTTCAGTAGCAGTGCTGCCAGTGTATCCTGCAGAGATAAAAGACTATGTCAGTGGTCTCAGAAGCAGCAACAGGAGCCAGTGTCCTTGTTGTGGATGTCATCATCCTTCAAAATGGACAGTGGCAGGCTTGATGCAGATATAGGAGGGCACCAGAAATGGAAGCAGTGCCTCTGACAGGCATTAGAAACAGAGGCCCTTTTGGTGGACATTGGCAGGATGGCTGCTACTTTTGGGCATTTTGGTAATAGGATACCTAGTCAAGGAGAGCTAGAGCAGACAAGGGGGTTGTTGGGGAAGGAAAATGATGAGTGCTATAGGGTACCTACAGAGTACATGAAGAATGTTCCTGTGGATCCTAGAATTATCTGGAAGATATTTGAAGGGGGTTGGAGTTTCTACAATGTGGCAGGGACAGAGCCATACTTTGTGGCTGATATTGTGATTCTATTGTCACCCCTAGGCTAGAGAAATACAGGGTTTAGGAATAATGAAAGTGCTGATGGTAATATAAGAGGGAATTATAGTTTTGAAATTACATCAACAAAATATATAGAACTGACATACATTTATTTCTTACGTTACAAATGAGGCAAATAAGTGTATTTGATATAATATTAAAGAAATATATTTAAGACAATGCACCAAGAACCTGATAGCTTCATGGGAATATTTAATCATGTGCATAAATTTTTGGGAATTGTTTTCAGAGGCAGGTTCCAAGCCATACAAGAATGCCACTCTCATTTGTTTAAGAGCATGGCTCAGTTTGGGACCTAAATGGTGTTACCCTGCTTATTCACCTACCTGTCTATAGTTTTTGGCCTCTGTAAGGTTTAATAGGCAAACCAAAACTTTTACTGTGGTTCAAACACAATTTTACCCTCAAAATTTGAATAAATTTAAAAGCATGCATCATAAGTTCTGAAGGCATTTCTCATAAAGGAGTTCCAGGGTAGTAATTTGAAAAGTAAAATTCTCTTTTATAGAAGAAAGTTTCGTATTTATTACCTTTTAAAAAGTTAAGCAAATTGACTTCTTATGGTTCATATGTTTTTTTTTCAAAAATCACTTTTATTTATTAATTTATTTGATAAATATCTATTGAATGATTACTCTGTCCCAGAAAATGGATTTCAAACTTTAACTGTCATCGGTCCTGGAAAGAGAACTATATGTTATGAAAAAATGTCTTTGTCCGAGATGTTAAGGAAGGCCTCAGTATTGATGTCATATTTAATTAGAAAATTGAAGGATGGGTATGACTTCACCAGGTAAGGGAGTTTGGCATTGAGTAAGGCAGAGGGGACTGCAGGTGCAAAGTTCTTATGGGGGAAGAAAGCATAGCATATTTGAGGATCTGAAAGAAAATTGATGAAGCTAGATACAAGTTCATTTTTTTTCATTGCTTGAAGTCATTCCTTTTCATAAGACAAGTTAGAGTAATGGGAAATTGTAAAATTCAGATTTCACAGAAACAACAGGAAGAATGGCTTTCTATTTAGATCTTTCTATTTACAATCTTTTCTCCCTACCCACTCCTTCCCACCTACTGAATCAATTTAATTTGCATATTTCCTTTTGTCCTCATCGTCTACAATTCCTTTAATCCTCCCTATTTATCTTATTATTCATTCTGCTTAGCTTCATGTACCTCCTTTCCGGCCAGGACCCCATGGGGAAATATTTCATCAGTGCTTTACTAATCAGCTATAATTATTTACCCTCTTGGGTTTAGCCCATACTACTTTGCTGAACCCCAACCCAGGTAGCCACTATTTCACTCTGTTCTCCCTCCAGGATTCCAAGATTGTTGAAGTAAAGTTAATGCTAATATATTTTAATGAATGAAAATTCATGCTACTTAACTTTAGCTGGGTCCTAAATACAATTTGGATGTTTTTAAATATTTGATTGGCATCCTGTTCCCCACAGAATCTATTCCAAACTTTTCCACTGGAAACAATCCCCTCAACTCCACTATCCTCACTCATAGTCGATGACCATGTCCCCTATTTTATGCAAAATATTGAGACAATCTTGTGTAAGCTCCTTCAACATATCTCCTCTACAATTCTATTGCTTCTTTATATTTCCTCTATTTATATGTTTCTCAGAACTTTAAGCATCCTCTCTTCTTCCCTCTCAACTCAGGAAAAAAGAGGCCCTTTTCTTTCCAAAGCTAGTGCCTCTTCCTTTAATCTCATTCATGGTTACTTCCCCCAGGACTTTACTCCCCTCTCTCTCTTGCATGCTCTTTTTATTTCTACTGGTGTCTTCTTTATGTATAGTCTTAATCTGTTATAATTCATCATATAAAACAAAACAAAAGAAAGGAAAACAAAATATTTATTTGGCATTACTAGTTCCTGAAGGTGCCATCCATCTTCTTATTTTAACCACAAAACAGCAAGAATAACAACTCCTGATAATAGCTACTGGAGCTGTGCTAAGCACATTCTATACATTGCTTCATTTCAGCCTCAGAGGGACATGTGGTAACATGTAATGTTATTACACCCATTTTACAGTTGAGAAAACTGAGTTTTAAATTCAACTCTTATTTCTTCCACAGTCCATTCTTTCCTCAGCTCATTCTGCTCTTAATTCTATCCACACCCATTCTAATGAATGAGCTTTGTCAATGCATTCCTGGGGTTGTTTGAAGCTGTATGTGCCCCAGAGAAACAGGTTTTTAAATCTAATCCATTCCTGTGGGTATAAACCCACTGCAAGTAAGACCTTTTGATGAAGCTACTTCAGTTAAGGTAGGTCCCACCTGTCAAGATGGGCCTTAATCCTATTACGGGAGGCACAGAAGTCACACAAGCAAGAAGCTGGAATCAGTGGAATCAAGAAGAGAAAAATGAGACCAGGAGACACCAACATGTACCTTGCCATGTGATAAGCTAAGCACCAAGTGTCACCAGCAGCAAGTGCCACAAAGCCACAGTTTTGGGGAGAAAGTATCACCTTGATGATGCCTTGATTTGGACATTTTCCAGGCCTCAAAACTATAAACTAATAAATTCCCATTGCTTAAGCCAACCATTTCATGGTATTCGCTTTGAGCAACCTAGGAAAATAAAACACTTCCTAATTTAAAATTCAATAGGCTTATCTAGTCATCTATCTCCCAGCAGCATTTTACATTGTTAATCCCCAACCTTGGCTACAGTATCACCATATTCTCCCATTTATTTATTTGAGTCTATTGAGACTCTCCAGGTGGGCATTCCTAAGGGCTTAGTCCTTGTTCTTTCCCTCTTTTCTCCCTACCCTTTCAGAGTTATTAACCATTGTCACTGATTTGATTCTAACATCCCTATCTCTATCCTAGACCTCTCTCTTGAGCTCTAGCTCCCCTCTCCTTTTCCTCCCTTATCTGAAAAAAGTCTTTTCTCTTATTGACTTCCTTATTTTGCTCCATAAGCATCCTTAAATTTACTCTTCTTTTTTCAATACCTTCTCCATATAACCAAAATACCTCTCACATTTAAAATGTTAGCGCCTTCCATAATAATGAAAATGTTCAGACAAAGATATATTTTTTTTCACCAAATTATTCTCAAAGCCTGACAGATTAGGCACTCAATAAATAAATGTAGATTTCCCGAATGAATGAATCTATTCATCCATCTATAGAGGAATGAATAGCTGGTTAGATGGTTGATTAAATGCATCTGCCACCCCCTTTCCATTCTCAAGGCCACCATCTTAGTTCTGGCTCACATTACCTCTTTCTTGGACCATTGAGCCAGCCTCCTGATTTGACTCTCCATCTTCAGGTCTACTCTCCAGAAGACACAGGTGTGAGATGAATCATCTTAATGCACAGCTTTGCTTATTTTCAATCTCCTGCTCAAAAATCTTCAGAGTATCTGCATTGTCTATTACGTAAACTGAAATTCCTTAGCATGAGTTCCAAGTCATTCACAATATGTGCTCAACCATTACATTGCCTATACTCTCAACTTGTAGTTTTAAAATCTGGCTTCATATAAGAACCATCTGGAACCTTATTTATAAAAAATACCCATGCTTGGGGCTCATCACAGACCAATTAATTCAGAATCTCTGGGTTGGCACTGGCTTCATATTTTTTAAAGCTCCTAGGTGATTTTAATGTGTAGCTGGGATTAAGAACATCTCTAAACCTATTGCACTATTTTTCAATTCCTATATTTGACTGATACATTTTTACTTCTCTGTCCTTGCTAATACTTTTTCTTTAACACATAACCTCACCGGCACATTTATTTTTTTAAATTGAAGTATAAATAACACACACTAAAATGCAGAGAATTTTAAGTGTTCAGTTCAACACATTTTGAAAATTATATACATCCATGTAACCACCACAGAAAATAAGAACATTTTCATCACTCCAGAAAATTCTCTTATGCCCATTTCCAATTGGCATCCTGTTCCCCACCTGCTTCCTAGCAACCATTTAAAAATTTCTAACAAGATAGTTTAGTTTTGCTCATTCTTGGACTTCATATAATTATTACCATATGGTATGTATTATGTTTTTGTCCAGTTTCTTTCCCCTAATAAAATGTCTGTGAGATTTATCTGTGCTGTGGCATGTAGCTATAATTGCTACATGCTGCATGCTTCTTTTATTGCTCTGTAGTATTCTATTGCATGAATATACCACAATTTGTATGTTCTTTCCCTCTTTGATGGGCATTGGGCTGTTTTGATACATTCACATTTTGAAACTACCAATCTTTTTTTCTGAACTTTTGTTTTTTCTGAATTTCTAACTTTGTTCCTGTCTAAAGCAGTAGGGAATATATGAGTAAGCTATAGTTGGGTTAAAAATATGTTTTTTCTACAAACTAATTGATCATATCTAACTCATTGTATTAGTTTTCTATTGCTGCTGTAACAAATTGCCACAAATCTAGTGGCTTGAAACAACTCAAATTTTTTATCTTGTAGTTCTGTAGGTTAGAAATACCACATGGGTCTCACTAGGCTAAAATCAAGGTTTTGGCAGGGCTGCATTCTTTTCTGTATGCTTTAGAAAATAATCCATTTCCTTGTCTTTTCCAGTTTCTAGAGGTTGTCCACATTCTTTGATGTGTAGCCCATTTCCTTCTTCTGCAAAGCCAGCAATACAAAGTTGAGTTTTAATATAGCAGCACTCTGACCTTTTTTTCTGTCTTCCTCTTAGACTTTTAAGGACCCTTGTGATTATATTGGTCCCATTTAGATATACAGCCTAATCTCCCTAGTTTAATGCCAGATGATTAGCAACTTGAATTCCATCTGCAATCTTAATACCTTTTGCCAAGTTCCGGAATTAAGATGTGGACATTTGGGGTGGTGGGGGGGCGGCATTATTCTGCTTACCACACTTAGTTAACTTCTGTGTTTCAGTTTCCTCATTTAGAAAATGGAAAGAATGCTACCTACTTCATAGGATTATAGTGAGGATTAAATAAAATGAGCTAATATATCTAAATTATCTAACACAGTTCCTGGAAAAAATAAGCAGTGTCATTCATTCAGTGAATATTTATTGTTCTTGGTGCTCATGACACAGTAGTAAGCAATAAAGACCAAGTCTCTGCTTCATGTAGTTTACATACTAATTGGAGAAGAAAGGTGATAAACAATTAAACAAGCAAATATATGGAATTTCAGAAGGTGATAAGTGTTGTGGAGAAAAATAAAGCAAAATATAGGGACAAAGAGTGAGTGATGGTGGATGCTATTTTATATCAAGTGATCATAGACCACCTCTCTGATAAGGTGATATTGGAGCAAATCCTGAAAGTGGTGAAGGAGTGAACCACAAAGATATTTGAGGGGTGACTATTCCAGGCAGAGGGAACCACAAGTGAAATGCAAAAACCCAGAAGTATAAGAGACCATCCTTGAATTGGGCAGTGAGCAAGGGGAGGAAAGGCAGGAGATGATGTCAAAGAAGTAGTCGAAGCCATTATGATTATTTTATTGTCTGCTGTTTTACCACTCTTTTTAAGGGACTTGTAGGACAGTCTTTGACTGTGTCTTATTCAGTGTTGCATGCCTTTCAGCTTAACGCAGTGCCTAACACATTGGTAACTGCTCAAGGCAACTTTGCTACATGAACTTATCTTTATTATATCAACTGGCTGTGTACCATTTGAATAAGTCAGTCTGTGCCCATAATCCTTTATTAAGTTAAATTATCTGTAGTCATCTTTCATAGAATAAAATTGTTCTCCCACCCTACTCTTCAACCCCTTGCCATGCATTTTAGTAAATGCCTTTGCACAGGAAAAAACACCTTGTCTGTCCACTTTATTTGGCTGGAGATTATTGGAGGCTGATTATCTGAGTACATGTAAACTTCTTGCCAAAGAGTAGCCTTGGGCAATGTTGGTTACTTTACTTTATTCAGAAGGGGCCCTGGTGACGAGAAAATGTTATTACTTCTGTCTGTGGTCTCAAAGTCACTTGTTACAGCCCTTTGCATTATCTTCTAAGTTATATTATTTTCTGATATGGCCTGGGAAGCCAGAAGCAATTCAGAAATATCTAGCAGATTTAGAAATACTGGTGATTTTAAATTCATGTGAACACTTTTTTTTTTTTTTTTTTTTTACCGGGAGGTCCGGGGGATCGAAACCGGGTCCCTCCATATGGGAGACGGACGCCCAACCAGTTGAACCACATCCGACCCCCATGTGAACACTTTTATAGTTAGTCTGTAGCTAGGGTTTTCAGATAAAATGCAGAATGCCTAGTTAAATTTGAATTTCATATATTTTTAGTATAACTATGTCCCAATTATTTCATTGAACATATTCATACTAAAAATATTCATTGTTTATCTTAAATTTAAATTAAACTGGGCATTCTGCTTTATTATTTGCTAAATCTGGCAATCCTTTCTGTAACCCAAAGACCTGAGAAACCTCCTTAACCTATCTGTTCCTGTTTCAATTACAATTCTTTAAAGAGTTGTCCATATTCACTGTTTCCATTTCTTCTAATCCCATCCTTTTACAAATCACCTCTAATCAGGCTTTTGTTACCCCTGTACACTGAAATTATTCTTGTCAATATTCCCAATGACCTCGACATTACTAAATATACAGGTCAGTTTTCAGCCCTCATCTGACTTGGCCCATATCAACTGTGATCAGTTGATTACTCCATACTCCTTGGAACACCATCTTCAGTTGGCTTCTAGAACAGTACTCTCTCCTGGTTTTATATCTACATCACAGGTTGCTCCTTCATATCTTTTGCTGGCTCCTCAGCTACCTTACCTCTCAACATTGCAGTTCACTACAGCTCAGTTCATATATCATATATATATTCTTTGTTCTCACTCTCTTGGGGATCTAATCCAACATCATAGCTTTAAATCTCATTTATATGTTGACAAATCCTAAATTTATATTTCTATTATAGACCTCTCCACAGAATTCCAAACTCAAATATCCAATGGCCTCCACAAAACCTCCACTTGGATTTACAGCAGGCAATGTCAAAATATCAGAAAACTGAACTTTTTTTTGATTGGTATAGAGTGTTTGAAAATATTGGGAAAAATAAAAATAAAAAGACAAATCCTGATCTACTCCCACCTCCTCTATTCCTGCTCTTCCCACAGTTTTTCCCATTGTAATTACCGACAGCTCCATCTTTCAGTCATCAAGCTTTGACCACTTTCTTTCACTCATATTCCACATTGAATCCATTATAAATCATGTCAACTCATCCCTTAAAATATATCCAGAATCTGACTACTTCTCACTAGCTCCACTGCTACTTCCCTGGTCCACTGACTCTTGGCTGAATTATTATAATATCTTTCTAACTGGTCTATTCACCTACAATGTAGTCTCAACAGCTTCTGGAGTGATCTTTCAAAAGCATTAAATTAGATCATGTCACTCTTCACAATCCTCCGGTATCTCCCCATCTCACTTAAATCAAAGTCAAAGTCTTTACAGTGTTCTACAGTGCCATACATGCTTCTCCCACTTCCAAATTCATTATTTATTTTATTGTACTCCCTTCTGCTTCCCTTCTTTGCCCACTCTGTCCCACCTACACTGACCTCTATATGCTTTGAACATCCCACACATAGTTTTACTTCAGGACTTTTTGAACATCGCAGACAGTTTTGCTTCAGGACATTTGCACTTACTGTTCTTTCTGCTTGGAACACTCTTCTCACAGATATCTGTCAGGTTCTTTTTTTCTCACCTCATTCAAACTTTTGCTCAATTTTAATTGACCACCTTAATTGAAATTTCAACTCCTCTTGGCTTTCCCTCTTCCTCTCCTCTGCTCTTTTTATATCCCTAGCACTTATCATATTCTAGTGACTGATAGAGATTATTAATTTTGTTTTATGCCCATCTCTTCCCACAGGAATATAAACCCCATGAAGACAGAGATTATTGTCTGTCTTAGTCGCTATACTTACCTTTGGTGCCTAGGACAGTACGTCATTATAAAGTACTAAATACATATATGCTGAATGAATGAATTCGTTTCCTGGATTTTCATATACTTAGAAATGTATTTGTAACATTAGTTTAATCTGAAGCTGTCAAGAACCCACTCTGCAGTGGCTCAAAAAAATTTATCACCCCAGGTGTGAGGGTGGCAGAGGTGATTTAGATCTGAGATAAGACTTCTCAAGGATATTTCCTTGTAACTTTCCACCTATTAGTCTAATAATGGGTCCATGTGGCTCCAGAGGGAAGACCTATGAGTAAAATGCCACAAGAAAACAGATATTGTTCATTTAAAAAACATTTCACACTTTCCATGTACCAGGTACTGTGCTGGGTTCTAAGATTCCAATAATAACATAGATAGATATAACACTTATCCCTGAGGAACTTCTAGTCTCGTGGAGATACAGACAACTAAATGGGCAATTACATTAGGCCATGATAAGTACTGAAATAGAGAAATTATAGGGTGGTATAGAAGAATGTAGACAGTCACCTAAACTTGACTTGGAGTATTAGGGAAAGCTTCCTGGAAGAGGTGACATCTAAGTTGATGCCTGAAGGTAGGAATTAGTAAGATTAAAAGGTTGGCTTTGTGCATGGGAGGAGGGTGGATAAAGCATAGTATGAGCGATATCACAGACGTGCAAGAGCGATGTTTGTGGCTGGACCCAGAATTGAAATGGGAAGTGTGTGAGAGAAGAATCTGTAGAGTTTTTTACGAGATTAAATTATGAAAGATTTTGTATACCATGTAAAATAATTTTAACTTTATATTAAGGTTGATGGAAAACTCTTGGAAGGTTTTCTTTGTTTTCTTTTTAACATAAGTGACTTGATGAGGTAGGAATCTGTTACACTTGTTTAGAAAAAGATAAAATTTCATGAGGAAGTGTTGGAGCAATTACAAGGTATTGAGAGCACCACAAATGATTTTGAAGGTAACCATACATTGGCTAGGGGGCTGTACTCCACAATCTCTAAGATCCAAATTAGAAATTCAACAATTGTGTGATGAGGGCTTTGTGATGGGACATAATGCTAAAAATAAGAAAACCCTGCTTCAGATTAAAAAAGAATGTAGAGAATCTCTAATGGAACTCTGTACATGTGTGTATTTATATGCGTGTGTAGTTGTTGTCCTAGTTCTTGTGTCAAAATGACAATATTAAGTCCCTAATGTCCAGAAGAAGCAATTTATCCTCCCCTCAGGCTGGATTAACTTTGAGTTCTTACTTCAGGCCTCTCCCAATCTCTCCATGATACTAAAGCATGGTACAGGTACATCAAAGTTCCTTGAAGCACTGAATCACCTTTAGAAGATACTGTGGATATTTTTCATAAAGATCTATCTTACCAGCTGCTGTCCAAAAATGCTTCTCTAAGAAGTAGCTACACACTGGCATCCTACATTAATGAGTATGACAGGACATTGGAATTGTTGCATTGTATTCATGCCTTTTTAAAATGGTAGCCTGTTGCTTCAATAAGCAGAACTGATAGTCTGAATTGTTTTAGAGACTTTCTGTTATTTATATAAAGCAATTAATGTTTACTTTCTTCTAACAGCAATATGCTGGTTAATATGTACAAAGAATGATATTTTATGATTTCCAAATAAGGACTCTCAAGAGGCAAACTGTGTGGGGCACAATGTGCCTGTTTTTATCTTCCTAATAAGTGTAACATAGAACTCCATACAGTTTGAGATATGGTTTGGAAGCCCGTATCACATGGAGAGGAATGTGTATCAATGAGGGTTCTAGCAAGAAATTGAACACATTTCGATTGGATTCTGAATAAATTATGATGAAAGGACAAATTAAAGTGGCATGGGCAATATTAAGGGAACCAAGAAGGGATAGTCTGGTATGCAGAGACTAGAAAATGTGGGAAGCTCTTATCCTTAAGCCAGTGAAAACTAGATTCTTGGAAGGGGATGAGGAACACCAAGCAGGTGTTAGGGATACAGAGGAATGCAGTCACTGGTGGTGTAACCTTGACCCAGAGTAGAGAAGGGAGTTGAATGGATCTGGGAAAGTGGGGCAGGAGAATAACCAATACATTTACAAATTAGTTCTTCTTTGGGAAATAATTTTTTAATCAATTTTATTGAAACATATCCACAAACCATACAATCCATCTAAAGTGTACAATCAATGGCTTTTGGTATAATCACCGAGTTCTGCATTCATCATTGCAATCAATATTAGAGCATCTTATTACTCCAAAAAGAAATTCCCCTTACCCCTTAGTAGTCATCACTCAATTCCTCTAGACTGATTTTTAATGTCCCAGGCAGCCTTTTTTTTTTTTTTTTTTAGTTTTAAACCCTTTAATTTTTTTTTTTTTTGCTTTTTGTTTATTTTTTTATTTTTTAATTTTATTTTATTTTTTGTTGTATTAAAATATACATTACAAAAATAATTTTAACCCTTTTAGGTGGACAATTATTCAACATTAAGTACATTGATAATACTGTGTAACTTTCACCACTATCTATTTCCAAACTATTTTCATCATCCCAAACCAAAAATGTATACCCTCTAGGTTAATATCATAGCCAAGCTTAATTGGTGATTTGGAAGTTCACAAACTCTGTCCTTCCCTGCGGTCTTAATCCAGGAATCTTGAAGCCCAAACCACTTTGCAGCTGACAAGGAGTCCCTTGGTTAAGTTTCCCAGGAAGCATGTTCTACCACACACCTGTCACCAAAATCCAGACTAGCCATGCCCAGCCAAATCATCTTGTTCCTTTACCAATATACAAAACCTTTGGATTCTTATGAATCTCACAACAGCTCTTCTTTCCCCTTCAACAAAAAATAGCTAAGAAAGATTAGGAGGTCAGTCCCTCTTTGGACTAGTTGATTGGCTTTAGAATAAGTCTTCTTTCTCTGTTGCTTGATTTCCTCGTCTCTAAAATGAGAGGGTTAAACTGGCTGTTTTAAAGGGCTCTTAATTCCCTAACATTGTTGGTTTCTAGAAAAGTAATTCTCAACATCAAAAGTACTTCAATAGTTTTCCTACAGCCCAGAACTAACTGTTCTTTACTTTCTAGCAAAAATAAAAAGGACATTTATAATCTCTCCTTTCCCTTCACTAAATCATCAGTTAAACATTTTGACAACACATGTCAATATTTACTAAGAAATTTAAAATTACACATATATTCTAATATTGGTACTGTACACACATAAAATTAGCAAGGGTCAAATTCATAAAGTTTTAAAACTGAGTATTTGTTTTACAGAGCATTGATAAAAATGTGAATGGCCTCATCTTATAGGACCAGATATCAGGATGAATTTGTTGAAATTGGGGTTTTACCTGTGCCTTTATAAATAAATTGTTTTTCTGTAATCTTCATATATTTATTGATCATCATTTAAAAGTTTACTGACAAATGAGTGCTAATTTTAAATAGTTAAAGGATTGTCGTGTAAGTAAAGTTTACATGATCTATTTACGGCTAGCGCGAATCCTGTAATTGTGATGGTAAGTGCCATTAGTTTTAGGTAGTTTGGTGTAGCTTCAGAAGATAGAACTAGGACCAAGAGTTGAAGGGCAAAGAGGTGAGCATACTGGACGTTACCCAATAGACTTATGGTTGTCGTTAAAGAGAAGGTATCTCCAGCACAAGTGCCAGTAAGTTTCAATAATTAAATAATGCATCATATCTCAAGTGCTTTCTGAAAATTTTATGCCACCACCTTCAGATCAAAAGGTGTAGAATGAGAGTGTGACTCAATTATTTGTAACTAAGAAGTGCTTAATCTGATCCTAATTAGTCATATCTAAGCTACTTTATCATCCTAGCTTTTAAGCCTTTTATGACAAGTTAAAAAGTCACACAGAGAAGATATTTAAATAGACATTTTGATGACTGTGCAAAATAAATGATCTCTTTATTAATATAGATCTTTGTTTTCCCCAGGCAGTTTTAAAGCCTAGTAAGTATTTTATTTGTTTTTGTGTATTAAGAATCAAGGGACGAGTTTCCTGATATAGGAAAAGAGAATAATTTCTCTGAACTTTTTTACTGAAAAACAAGCAAAGTCTTTCTAAATTATCTCTCTCTTTTCAAGCACCTTTCTAATAAAGAGAAACTAAAGGAACTGTTAATACCAATTCAATGTCAGATGTATTAGGAGGAGCTACATTTCATCCTCTTAACACTCTTCTAATATTATTATTATATTCTTATTTTGTTGGTGAAAAATCTCAGCGATATGGGCAAGAACTAATTTGCCTAAGATTACACAACTAATAATTGTTATGTGAATCCAGTATATCTTTATTTTTTAAAATGTTCATTGCAACTTTATTCAAAACAGGAAAAACATTAGAAACAGCTCAATGTCTCTCAATAAGGAAATGGTAAATAAATTGTGGTATATTCATAAAATCCTAAAATTTATTTATCAGTAGAAAAGAATAAACTGGTTATACACAAAACAGTGTGGATGCATTTCAAAATCATTCTGTTGAACAAAAGAAGCCAGACACAAAAGACTATATACTATATGAGTCCATTTATATGAAGCTCAATCAGAGGCAAAACTAATATCTAATGCAAATATTCTCACTGTCCTGATTTTGTGATAATCAGGGTAGGCTAAACATTCGCTATATTAGAAACCATGCATGTGTCACCAGACCTAGTTTTTCTCCCTAGGTCTGGTTTTTAGAATGCTGGTGATAAACTAAGCTTGATTACTTTATACGACCATCTTGTATGGGAAAAGACTAACTTTGACTTTGGTCAACCTTAAGAGATATAGCAGGGGAATGGATGTGGCTTGGGTGGTTCAGTGTCCATCTCCCATATGGAGGGACCTGGGTTTGATACCCGGGACCTACCAGTAAAAAGAAAAAAAAAGAAAAATATAGAAGGAGTGTGGGCCGCCAGGTCCTGTGCATGGGTGAGTTGCCAGGCCCCATGAGGGGGTGAGCCATCAGGCCCTGTGAGCGGGTGAGCTGCCATGCCCAGCGAGCCATGCAACAAGATGATGATGTAACAGGAGAGAGACACAAGGGAAAGCCAAGACGAGACACAGCGAAAAACCAGGAACTAAGGTGGTGCAGGCAGTAGGACCCCTCTTCCCACATCGGAGATTCCAAGGATCGAATCCCAGTAAAGACAGGAGGAGAAGGATGAGAAGAGAGGGCAGGAAATGAACACCGAGAGTTGCCCAGTGAATAGAGACAGAAATAGCAAAAATGGGGGAGGAGTAAAAATGGAAAGTAAATAAATAAATCCTTAAAAAAATGTATAGGGAAGGAAGATATAGACTATAGTTAGTAGTAATACTTTGATGATGCTCTTTCATGATTTTTTTTTTTTTTTAAAGATTTTATTTATTTATTCATTTATCCCCCCCTTGCTGCTTGTGCTCGCTGGGTCAGCTAACCACGCCGTGCGGGCGGGCTTGCCTTCACCAGGAGGCCCCGGGAACCGAACCCAGGGCCTCCCATATGGTAAACGGGAGCCCTACTGATTGAGCCACAGCCGCTTCCCTCATGATTTGTTAACAAATGTTTCACAATAATGCAGGTTGTTTGTGGGGGTGTGATGTGTGGGAGCCCTGTATGATGTTATGCATGTTTGTTTTGTAAGATCATGATGTTTACTGAACACTTATAACTTATGTATGTTCATGTATGAATGATATACTTCAATAAATTGTTTTTAAAAAACACTAATACTTGTGTGGTTGGATATCAGAATAATGGCTACTTCTGTGGTGAAGGGCAATTGATGAGTGAATCCAGTATTTCTAACATCACTTCCCTTAATCTTGTTATTATTTATTTGAATTTTCCTGAAATCATGCTAAAATGGAAAATAACCTGAGAGAATACTATATGAAGCACAATTTTAACTTTAAGGTTTTTAGATTTTTTTACATTCTAAGTCTTTAATATGAGGATGCCTTTGAAAAGGCATCAATCTTCAACCAACACCAATAGTAGCAAGCTCAAAGTTATACATTAGGGAGCTTCTGCTACCCAGGAAACTTGTAGAAAGCAGCAAGAAAATCTGAGTTTCTGATTCTTGTCAATTGGTACTTATAAAGCTACTTTTGTGTTAAAATAAACCTAAAGAAGATAGGGCTAATTATTGCCATGGAAAAGAAATACAAGTTAAATACAAGTGTTCAACACAATGTTGTTTATGAGGGCAAGGTATTGAAAACAACTTAAATATTCAACAATAAGAGTTTAGTTAAATTGAAAGTATATAAATACTATAGAAAATAATTCAGTTGTTAAAATTGATAATGTAAACCATATTTACTAACATGGTTAGATTTTCAACCCATATTGTTTAATAAAAACATTTTTTTAAAAAACTGAGTAATGGGAAATCCTAGCAAACTATTATTAAATAAAATCCAATGATATATTAAAAAAGATAATATATCCTAAACAGGTTAGGATTATTTAAGAAATGCAAGGTTGGTTTATCATTTTAAAATCAGTGGATGTAACTCATCACATTAACAGGATAAAGGAGAAATTCATATTTTATTTCATTAGATACAGAAAAAAACATTTGAGAAAATTCAATGCCTATTCAAGATTTTAAAAAAATAACACACAAGGAATGGAGGGGAAATCATTTAATCTGATAAAAAAAAAGTATATCTCAAAAGTTTACAGAAATCAATAGTGAAATATTGAAAGACACTCCAAATAAACACCAAGATTGGGAATCAGACAAATATATCTACAAACAATCTTTCCACGCATCATTGTGCCAGAGTTTCCAACGAGGCAGGAAAAAGTTGTATAAAGTTTGGAAGTAAGAAATAAATCTGTCATTATTTACAAATGAGATTTTGCATGTAGAAAATCCAAAACAATCTGTAAGCAAGCTATTGGTCACCAAATATAAAATCAAATATGCAATTATATTTATATATACTAGTAACAATAATAGAAAATGAAACTTTAAATGATAACATTTATAATACCATAAAATATCAAATACCTAAGAAAAATCAAATGAGATTTATATAAGGTCAATATACAGAAAACTAAAAAACATCATTGAAAAACATAAAAAAGACCTTAATGAGTGCCCATGATTTCGAAGACTCAATATTGTAAAGATCTCAATTCTCCCCAAATTAATCTACAACACTACTGAAGTCTCAGTTATAATTGTGGGAGGTGTTTTTGTGGAAATTGACATGCTGATTTTAAATTCTTTTTGCAAATGCAAGGTGCCAAGAATAGCCAACATGATCTTCTAAAAGACAAGAATGTTTGTGGATGTACACTTATTATAAAGTTACACTAATTAAGTTAGCATCATGTTTGCACAAAATTAGATAAATAGAGCAATGGGAAAGAATAGAGAGTTCAGAAACGAATCCAAACATATAAGGTCACATAATTTATGACAAAGGTGACAGTATAGTGCAGCAGGGGAAAATGGCAATTTAAATAAAGGGTGCAGGGTTTGTAATTGTTTGGATGACAAACTGGAAAAAGGAAATCTCACCTCTACATTATACCACATACAAACTAATTCCAACAGACTGTAGATTTCAATATGAAAGATGAAACAATAAAGCTATTAGAAGAAAATGTAGACTATCTTATTGACTTCGGGCAAAAAGTTCAAAACCATGTGTCCTAGTTTGCTAAAGCTGCTCAATCAGATACCATAAAATAGATTGGCTTTTAATAATGGGGATTTATTAGTTTACAAACTTATAGTTTCAAGGCTGAGAAAAAATATCCAAATCAAGGCATCACTGAGTGATGCTTTCCCCCCAAAGACTGGCTGCTAATGATCCTGGATTCCTCTTTCACATGGCTAGGCAAATGGCAGCATCTCCTGGTCTCCCATTTCTTCTGAGTTCCATTGCTTTCAGCTTCTTGCTTCTGTGGCTTGTTCTCTTTCTCAGAATTTCATTCTCTTATAAACAATTCCAATAAGAGGATTAAGACCCACCCTGAATGAGGTGGGTCACATCTTAACTTAAGATCCTACTCACCAAGGGTCCAAACCCACAGGAATGGATTAGCTTTAATAACATACTTTCCTGGGGTCCATACAGCTTTAAACCATCACACCATGACACAAAATTACTATTAATAAAAAATAAGGTCCTGCCCTGATCAAGATGGTGGAGTGAGAAGTTTCAGGGCTCCATCTCCCCACAGAAACTTTGAAAAAACCAGCAAGACCTGGCAGAAACATCTTTCTTAAAGTTCCAGAAAATAGCTAAAGGTTTGCAGTAAAAAGGCAAGCACTAAATCAAGAAAAATGAAAAGACAACTTAAAAACAGTAGGATCTTGTGATGCCCTTGCTAGCCTCTCCCAATCGCCACACAAACGTGGAACTGGCTATGCTCCAAGTGAAAGTCCCTAGTCCTGGTTCCAGAGGGAACAGGGAACCCCTGTGCACATACTGAGAACATGTTTGTCTGGCATAATCTGTCTGGTGGAGGCTTGAGGGACTGAACCAGGATACTCAGCATAGGTTTACCATCTCAGAACTTTATGTTTAGAGGTAGCTCACAGATCTCTCTTACAAAATGCTATGGGAAAACAGTTAGATAGTGGCTTCCTGGGGCAAGAGATTGTTGGCTTTGGGACATAGAGTGCAGTGCCTGGGACCATAAGGAAACCATTTCCTAAGGAAGAGGAGAAACTTGCATCAGTGTAAAAGGGGGAAATTTCTAGGGCCACACATGCATGCCCAAGACAAGAGGCATGAACAGAAAGGATCAGGGATGTCTGTATGCTTTGGCCTCAAGCTAGTCTCTAAAATCATTGGATGGATAAGCTCTGAAGGAAAACACTCACACAAGTCAATCTGCAAAGACTGGGTAAGGTGTTTTCTTTCTTTCCTTCTTTTTTTATTTTTTTAGCTCCTGGCAATCAAGGAAAACCATGTCATAACATTAGCTGTATACAAGCCTAAGTAACAGACATTTCAGAGTCTGAATTCCATCAAAATTTCCAGGTTTCAACAAAAGTGTACAAAACATACTAAAGAGAACAAAAAGGAAGAGATGGCCAGGTAAAAGAGAAGATTAACGCATTAGAAACCATCAATGAGAAGGAGCAGACCTGGGATATACCAGACAAAGACTTTAGAAGAACGCTCCTAAATATGCTTGATAAAGATAAAGGAAATCAGGATAATGAAGAACACAAAGTGAATATCAATATAAAGGTGGAAATTATGAAAAGGAACCAAATAAAGCTGAAGCCTGCAGTTTCAAAAATTAAAAATTCCCTTGAGAGGTTCAACTGCAGAATGGACAGGCAGAAGAAAGAAACAGAGAACATGAAGATAAGACAATTGAAATTATACAGTCTGAGGAGCAGATGTGAAAAATTGAAGAAAAGTGAAAAGTCTGAGGAAGCTGTGGGTGGGGCACCATCAAACTGAAGAATATATGCATTATGGGAGTCCCAGAAAGAGAAGTAAGTGTAAAAGGGAGAGGGGGAATATTTGAGGAAATAATGGCTTAAAATTTCCCAAACTTAATGAGGACATGGATATGAACATCCAAGATGTTTGCTCAACAAACTCCAAACAGGATACACCCAAATAGACCTGTACCACGCCATCATAGCCAAACTGTCAAATGGCAAAGATAAAGAGAAAATCCCAAAAACAACAAGAGAGAAGCAACATGTCTTATACAAGAGGCCCTCAATAAGTTTAAACGCCAACTTCTCATCAGAAACTATGGAGGCAAGAAGGCAATGGGATGACATTTAAAGAGCTGAGAGAGAAAAAAAAATTACTCACGAAGAATTCTGGAAAACTCTCCTTCAAAACTGAAGGAGATATTAATACACTCCCAGATAAAGAAAATCTGAAAGAGTTCATCACCACTATATAGGCCCTATAGGAGATCCTAATGGGAGACTTCTGCAGGTCAAAATGAAAGAACAATAGACAATAGATTAAAGCTGCATGAAGAAATAAAGATCTCCAGTAAGGGTAACAACATGGGTCAATATAAACGCCAGTATTATTGTATTTTTGGTTTGGAACTCCACGTTTTACATCCTACATGATCTAAAAGGCAAATGCATTAATGTAATGATAAAGCAGTGGTTTTGGACTCATAATGTAGAAATATGTAATTTGTGACAAGAACTACATAAAGGTGGGGAATGGAGGGTTACAGGGACATAGTTTTGTATATACTATTGAAGTTAAGTTAGTACCCAAACAAACAAGGTTGATATAGCTCTAGGATATTGAATTTAAGCCCCATGGTATCTACAAAGAAAATATCAGCGAATATGCAAGCTCATAGAAATAGAAAATAGATTACAGGCTACCAGGGGTGGAATGCAGGGGCAATGGTTGTAGTATTTCTGTTTGGGGAGATGGAAAAGCTTAAGTAATGGAAGGTGATGAGAGCACTGTAATATTGAGAATGTTATTAATCCCATTCAATGGAATGCCTGGGAATTCTGGAGATGGAAAATTTTATGTTGTATATATGTTCCCATGACTAATAGAAAGAAAGAAAAAAAGAAAAGAAAGAAAGAATGCAGGAAGGAAAGAAAGCAGGAAAGCAGGAGAAAGGGAAGGGAAGGGAAGGGAAGGTCCTTCCTTTAGGGGAAAGAAGGGGGAAAGAAGGGGAAAGGAAGAGGAAAGGAGAGATAGAGAAAGAAAGAAAGAAAGACAGAAAAAGAAAGAAAGAAAGAAAGAAAGAAAGAAAGAAAGAAAGAAAGAAAGAAAGAAAGAAGAAAGAAATAAAGAAAGAAAAAGAAAAGAAAGGGAGTATGTAAAGAGACAATAACAATTGAATGCAATACAAGATCCTGGACAGTATCTAATAAAGGAGGAGAAAATGCTCAAAAGGACATTATTGGGACAAATGAAAAAAATTAGAATATAGGCTGTAAGCTTCATATCAATGTTAAATTGCTTGAACTTGATAATTGCACTTAATGTGATTACCTAAGTGAATATCCTTGTTCTTAGGAACTGTATATGGCAGAATTAAGTGTTCATGGAGCATGATGTATACAACCCTCACTAAAATGCTCAAAAGATAGATAAAGAGATAGATAGAAAGATAGATGGATAGATAGATAGATAGATAGATAGATAGATAGATAGATAGATAGATGAATTGATGTACAGATTGATAGAAGATGGCTAGATAGAATTCTATAGCAAATATAACAAAGTGTTAAAACTGGTGGATCTAGGTATCTGAGAGGATGGGTGGATGTTGGAATTCTCTGTATGGGGTTTATATTCTTTATATAACTGTCCTGTAAGTTTGAAATTATTGAAAAAATAAAATTTTAAAAAATGAAGCTCTAGAACTGGACATAAAAATTAAGAACTTGTGTTAATCAAAAGCATCATTGGAGTATAAAAGCAAGCTGTGGATTGGGAGGTATTTACAATACATATAACCAATAAAGGTGGCATATCCAGAATAAGTTAAAAAATCCTGCAAAAAAAGATTGACAACCCAATAGACAAATGGGTAAAATACTTGACCAGATACTTAATAAGAGAGGATATCCAAATAGCTGAAGAACTTATGAAAAACTGCTCAACATCATTAGCTATTAGAGAATTCAAATTGGTACTACAGTTAGATACAACTCCACATCCACCTGAATGGTGAAAATGGAAAAGACATCAATTCCCAAGTATTGGCAAGGATGTAAAGCAACTGGAATTCTTCTAAAGTATTGGTGGGGGCGTAAATGAATTAAATTACTTCAGAAAACTGGCATTCTGTACTAAAACTAACAAAGACTATGATTCAGCAATTCCACTGTGAAAGCAATGTGAACATAAATGCAACAAAGACATGTACAAGAATGCTCTTAGCAGCACTCTTCATAATAACTAAGAACTGGAAACAACCCAAGTGCCCATAAAGTATAAAATGAATAAATAACTTGTTGTATAGTGACACAATGGACTACTATACAGTAAAAAGGGAGAATGATTCCTGCTACATGCAACAACTTGGATAAATCTTACAAATACAATGTGAGACAAAGGAAGCCAGATACAAAAACAAGTATATACTCTATAATTCCATTTATTCAAAGTACATATAAAAGCAGTGATGGTCAAAGAAGTTTTTTACTTTTGGGTTGCGTAGTGGCAGGGAGAAGCACAAAAGGGGCATCTGGGACTTAAATAATATTTTATTTCTTGATCTGAGTGATGACTATATGGGACATGTTCACTTTGTGAATACTCACTGAGCTGGATACTTACAATTCCTGCGTTTTCATGTAAGTATGCTGTTCTTCAAAAAAATATATGTAAAAATAAAGTAAACATTTGTTTAAAAAGGAACATAGGAGATTGGGGCAAGATGGCGTTGGTGTAGGGGGGCGCACACTGCAAGCTCCCAGAGCAAGGCGGATTGGGGACGGGGTCCTGCCCGGGGGTCTGTGCTGTGCACGCGTGGAGTGAGAGGCTTGGGACATCTATCTGCGCGGATCGGGAGCGTGGACGGAAAGGTGGAGATTCGTGAGTTTTGAGGCTGCCGGTGGAGGTTGGCACAGGCGGCTGAGCCCCGCGGTTACGGAAATAAATAATAAAACGGCCATTTGGAGCCGCGGGCGGGGGCGAAAAAGTTTTATTTTCTGGGGAGCTGGCTGCCTGGCGCCCCTTGGACCTTGTGTGAGCAGAGCAAAAAGCTAGTCAGCACCCGGTGAACCGGAGGGGGATTTTGGTCGGGGAACGGAGCTGATCTCCCTAGCCACCCAGGGATAAGACCCGGGCCGCTGCGGAGCCAGGAGGAAGGGACACTTCCCAAAGAAGGGAGGGTTCGGTTGGAAGACAGGGAAGGGTATTTCATATTTTTAGACATCGATCAGGCTGCCTGCACCGCCCCATAGCTTTGGGGAGCAGATAAGCCGAACTGAAGCAGCACCAGGCTGAGAGCAGACGCGAATCTGCACTCAAACTGATTTACTGAGCAGCCCGGTGACGCTGGAGCTCGGCGCCAGAAGGGGCGGAATCCGCCGTCTTTAGCACTCCTCACTGACTAACATCAGAGTTTCAGCTAACCTGGGCAGTCCGGAAAGTGGGACGTGCTTGATTAATTTCCACGGGCCCAGCTAGGGTCCCTTCCGTAAGGGGGTAGGTCTAGAAGAGGAATTATTTTGGGTCCTGCATTTGGCTAAAAAAAAAAAAAAAA
>JAKSZT010054502.1:1399573-1528542 GCA_026826555.1 Tolypeutes matacus | reverse complement strand
CCCACTCAGTTCTGAGTGGGAGAGAGTGTGGTCTACAGTGTGAACTGTGGTCTATGGTTGGTGGCAAGGCTCCAGGATGTGTAAGTTCATTGAGGTTGGTGGGCCACACTATGGGAGATGTTTGTGTTGGATGTGGTGGGAGGTGTGGGAGGTGGGCAACATGGGAATCCGAGTGGGTTCCGTATAATATTTTAGGTAATCTAAGCACCTCTTAAAATATATGTATATATATATATAAAAAATAACATTTTTGTAAGCAAATACACATATATGCATATATATTTATATATCATTTTACAAATGTTTGTATGTATTGTGAGAATTTTGATTTTTACCCATAATAAAAAAAATAAATAAATAAATAAATAAAAAAGGAACATAAAAAATCCTTTTTTTGTTTATAATTTCACATCTCCATTATTTTTATACAAAAATTGTTACATTGGACATCTCTGGTACATAGTATTATTGATGATTTTTAGTTTCTGCTTCATTCTTTAATATTTGGGGATTGGGTGAAATGTAGAAGGAAATGCATGATCATCATGAAGGTTTAGCCCAAACCTTAAGCAAACCAGAGAGACCCACACTATGCCTTGAAGTTGAATAGATTTGAATTAGGCCAAAAGGGAGGCAAATTCCAGAAAAATATCTCAGGTTCTCCTCGGTTGCAATCATTAAGACAATCAGCAGGGGTCTCCAATACGTATTCATCAATTGTAACAAATGTACCACACTAATGAAGGATGTTGTTAATGTGGGAAAGTGTGAGGGGGGAGGGTGTGGGGCATATGGGAATCCCTTATATTTTTATGTAACATTTATGTAATCTAAAGCTTCTTTAAAAATAAAAAAATAATTATAAAAATAAATAAATAATTCAAAGAAGAAAAAAAAAAGAGAATGAAAAACAGGGACTGAAAAATATAAGAAATATTTGTAATAAAACTTTTGACTGCTAAAATATCCATGTACATTGAAACCAATTTTCTTCTTTATTTTTCCTTCATATGCATAACTACCTACTTTTGTGGTTGGACCTTAGATAATAAATTTGTTGTAATTTAAGGAGAAAGTAAATGACCTTGGACTTCAATGTTTTCACTTTAATTGGTGGATTTTCCTCTGTGGTCCAGAAAAGGTCAAAGTTTTTGCCTTATGATTAAGTTTTGTCACAAGCCAATTCAATCACACATGAAGAAAACAGGTCTAACATGATTTTCCTGGCCAAATGCCAGCCAGCCTCTTCTGCACTGTCTCTTACCTCACAAGCTTTGAATAATCCTTGTAGTGTTTCCTTAGTGGCTGGCGCTCTCTAGTTCTGGGTGCATGTGTGTTTATGAAGTAAAGATTCTTTGGGCAGCTTCAGTGTGTTCCACCAATCCTCCTAACCTATTCTTTGAAAACCACGTATGGTTTAAAAGTTCAAGAAATTATTTCTCTGTTATAAATAAGAATGTTCAGTTAAATTTAAACAAGGAGATTGTTAGAAAACCTGTTCAGGAAAGTTATTAGTTTCTATGGTTAGCTCAATAAAATATTTTTGTATCACTTTTTTTGTGTTTTCAAAACACAAAGGGGGAAACGGGAAATACTCATCAAACAACTTTCCAAGTGATTTTTTCATTATTTATATGAAGGGAGCTAGCATTTTGGGGTGCTTTTTTCCTGAATAGCATTTTATTTTACCTTCTATCACTGAATCCTTACAACAATCAAGTGAAAAAGGAACTATGTTATTGTACTGTTTTACAGATGAAAAAGCTGAGGCACAGAGTGCCTAAGTAACCTGTCTGGAATCACTCAACTAGTAATTGGCAGAGCTAGAATTCACACAAAGATCCATATTATTCCACTTCATTTCCAACATATATGTACTATACAATAATGCAAATATATATTTCTTGATTCTTCTTTAGAACAATCCATTGGAGTGAGGCTAATGCCATATTCATTTATCGAAGAGGAAATTGAGGAGTAGGATGATTTGGTAATTTGCTTAGTATTTTATAAAGGAACACTGGCAAAAGGAAACAGAACATAATGTTTTTGGTGGTATAGCACAAGGGGTCTTCAACAGATCTGTCTTGAAGGCTGATTAGTCATATAATCAACCCTATAACAAAAGAAGTCTTCCTAGAGTTTTCAGGCAGCATACTTCCTACCCCTTACCTTAACCACCTCTGCCCATCTGCAAGGATTTTCCTCTCTGTAGCCATTTCTCTCTTCTTTACACCAATCTCAAATATTAAGTGGAAACCAGAAGCATCTCTTTACTACAAAGAAACTAGGGACCCTTTACTTAGAGCAGTAGTTTTCAAACAGGGGCATTTTTCCCCCAACCTCTCCCCTTGTCACATCAGAATGTTTGGAGTCATTTTTAATTGTCAAAACGTAGGGGGTGGTATTGGCATCTAGTAGGTGGAGGTCAGGGATGCTGCTGAACATTCTACAATGCACAGGAATCTGAATTCTCATTTGGAAAGGTAATCACAAATAACCTTAAGGGTTGTCGCATGAGTTTCTCTAGTAGGATAATACCAGTTCTGTAACTAGGCTGCTATCTTATAAATGCCAACACCTTTAATATACTCAAGATGGCTCCTGTGAACAAAAAGAATTGTCTCAAAGAGTGTTTCCCAAATGTTCATAGGATTCTCTTGCAAGCGATTAATAATTTATTCAAAGGAAACCCGAACAAACAGTTGAAAAGCAAGCCACTCCTTTTATGAGAAGGGAAGGGATTGAGATATTCTGAAAGAAGTTGATTCATATCTTAAATTTAGCTCTGACCTCATATTTGGTAATTTGTGCTTTGACATACAGGTAGTCAAATTTTGCCCTCAGATATTTTTGTTGAAAACTTAGATGTCTGCAAGAGTTAACATGAGAGTATCTGAGGATAAATATCCTTTCCCAAGGTTGTAAAATAAGAAAGTGCACATCTGAAGATAGACTAATAGATAACATTAAAATTGGAGCCTAACAATGACAGCTTTAATACCATATATTTTATATAAGTATTCTGGGTTATTAGGTGGCTATATTTAGACTAATAATGTGCTCTGCAGTCACTTATTGGTTGAACTTTGGAATATTCCTGGAGTAGTAATGGTTCATAGTAGAAGGTTTTCAGATGAAAATGGAATCAAACATAGTATAACAACTTATGAGGTAAAAAAGGGCAAATTATTGCTGCAGATTTATCAATAAAACAGCATACTGAACCCTTCCACCTAACAATGTTGTGAAGATTAAATGAGATTATGCAAGCAAAATGAGACACACTCTCCCTGGCACATGATTATCACTCAAGATATGTTAGCCCTCTCCCATAAAATTTTTTCAGGAGTTGACTAAAGTAATGGAATTTAACATTAGGAAATTCCACATTATATTTGTTTGATGGCCTGTTTGGCCACCTGAAATCACAATAGTATCTTATAAAGATTTTCAACTGGACATTTGTTCTGTAACGTTTATTACATTCTGGTGAGAATTTAGGATGTAGATGGGATTTACAGAGAACTGTAACTAAGAGAAATCAGATAACAAAACCACTGATTTGACTTCTTGGCCATATCTAGAAGCCATTTTACATAAATATCCTTAGATATCCATAGAGAATCTTTTTGATTATGGGTAGTAAATGGCAGTAAATTTGGCATGCAAATAAATAGACAAGACCCTTGCATATCTGGGAATGGGTCAGGGTTCCCAAACTGTAATGGAAATACTGACCCGTAGTTGTCACATACCAAGAGTTGCCAAGGTACTCTAACATACTTCTGGAGGGAGTTTGTAATAGTGAAATTTTGGATGATAATTTAGCAAGATGCTTTAAAACCTTAAAATGATCCTTCCTTTTGATTGCTATTCACATTTCTAGGAATCTATTCTAGGGAAATAGTTCTTAACTACTTATAGATAAAGATGCTCATCTAAGCATTATTTCTTAAATTGAAAACTCAAAAAAAAAAAAAAAAACACCTCTAAATCACCAAGAATAGATTAAATAAATTGTTGTGCTCATATGAGCCATTTCAAAAGGTGACATAAGAAAATGCTCAAAATATAATTCTTGGGACAAAAAAAATGGGAATTAAACTTTTTTTCACAATATAATTCCAATATCATTTTATGTGTATGTGTGTGTGTGCGCGCGTGCGCGCGCACGTATTTTCAAAGCACATGTCCAAATAACAATGGTTGTATCTGGGTGGAGGTATTAAGGAAGATTCTTGTTTTCATTTTATACATTTCTTATTTTGTGAATTTTTCATTTTTACAAAAAAATCACCTTTCTAATAATCAGTAGGTAAATTAAATGTTTTATGGTTTTGGTGTATTTAAAGAAGTTGCAGTTTCACCTTAGCCCTGAGATGTGAGTCTGTTATACTGTAAGAAAAGACGGATATCAAAAGCTTAATCTATCCAGCCTAGGAGAAAAATCTAGAGCAAGAGCATATTTAAGGGCCTAATTAACAAGTAAGCTGTCTCTAGCTAATTTAAATAATAAGCCTGTATACCTGCAATTTACCTAATCTGTGTATACTTTATACCCTCAATTTGCCACACTTTGTAATACTTTTGTACTCCAACTGGCTGATTGAGCATGTGTGAGCAATAGATTTTGTGTAGAAGTAGAGAGGAGAAGGAAAAGGCTAACCCTATATAGGCCATTAGGAATGGAGATCAGAAATGAATCACCCTCCCCTCTGCTACCCTGCCATTACCTTGGGTGATGTCAACAAAAAGTCAGCCAGCAGGAAGCTGTCTGTTTGACGTTAGTCTAGCCCTAGTTCCTCTTACTCCCAATACTGAGAAGTTGAGAAGTGTAGTGGACACCTTCAGAGTTTCTAGATTCCATTTCCTCCACTAATTGTTTTCAATTTTAGACCAACATTCAGGGCATGAAGCAGAAAAGTAGAAGTTTAGACTAGAATTTAAAGAGATTCTGAGGCTTAGCGTTGCACTCCTTCCTCCCTGAGGCAGCAGAAATTAAAGAACCATCTGATAAAATTTTTTCTTTGCCCTTTTTTTTCTGTTGCTATTAGCATAGCCCTATTCAAGTGAGAATATTAATGAAGAATTCACAAGATTACTCCAGGAACTGGTTTAGCATACTTAGGCATAGTCCATAAATACTGGCATGTTCTTCAACTGCATTGAATTTATTATCACTGTCAATTCTCTATCCCTTTCATTTTGGGCCTTTGGAAAAAAGATGAGAATGGAAGATCAAATGTAGATTTTTAAAAAATAAACGTATAAAATATGGTTTTCTTTTGTTATTAAAAACATACATGATTGTTGGGAATATAAATTATTAATAATCTCACCACCCAAAGAAAATTCCCCTTAGTATTTTGGCATAATTTCCTCCAGTCTTTTACATGTGTTTGTGTCTATGTTTGCATTTTTCTATGTCATTAAATATTCTTCTTCAACTGGAATTTTATTGGCTGAATAATATAAAATTTACTTAAACATTCATGAAATTTTAGACTTTCAATGTATTCTCATTTTTCTCCATTATGGATGTCACTACAGTGAACAGTATGGTAGATAAGTTTTTGTCCACACTTTGGTTTCCTTATGGTAGATTCCTGAAATTAAGATGTTCCAGGTCAAAGGGTATGAACATTCTTCAGGTTTTTTATACATGTTGCCATATTGCCCCCCAGAAATTTATATTGTTGATTAAGTCCCATCAGCTGTGCAAATGATTGTAAATCTGGATGTTCAAAGGAGAAGAAATAACAAATCATGTTGAACAAAATAAGCCAGACACAAAAGGACAAATATTGTATGATTTCACTTACATGAAATAACTAGAATACACAAATTTATAGGACAAGAAAGTAATTACAGGTTATGAGAGTGGTGGTGGGTTGGGGAGTGAGGAATGGGGAGTTAATGCTTAATGGATATAGAGTTTATGTTTGGAGTGATGGAAAAGTTTTGGTAATGGATGGTGGTGACGTTAGCACAACAATGTGAATGTAATTAACACCACTGAATTGCATGCTTGAATGTGATCAAAATGAAAATTTTTATGTTGTATATATATTACCACAATGAAAAATTTAAAACAAAGAACAAAAAAAGAAACAGCACAAATACTATAACAAAATTCAATTCTGTTGATGGAGAAATAAAAATGAATCCTACTTTGGTCATTCTTGAGCCTTATTTCATATACTGGGACTACAGTTTTTCCCTCACAGACTTTGAGATATCCTTAGATAGAATAAAGGTGTAGGAAGAAGACTGAATGCAAAAATAAAACATGAAATAATGCTGAAAGCTCCTTGGAATATTCTCAAATGATTTTGTTATTGATGGTAACCCTGAAAGCGCCCTCTTATCTACAGGCTAGAATCTAGTTTCAAACATCTCTATTGTCATGCTCAGCAAGCAGCAAGTATTTATTGGGCAACTTACAGTCCATGCCTTATTCAAGGCTCTGGGGATACAGTGGTGTAAAAACAAGGTCCCTCCTTCTTGAAGATTATAGTCGGGAAATCCCACTGTGATGAGCTAGCAGTTTCTTCTACCCTTCCCCAACACAAATTTTTTTGCTCTAGTCAGCCCTGTAATCATGTTCCTTTATGCTCATTCCTGCTTGTTTACAGTTCTCTTGTCCCATAAATGTTAATCCTTTCAGTCAAGGCTTATCTCAAGTTCCCTGTGAATCTCTCCCCACCTATTCCAATCTTCTGAGCATTTAAATCTTTACCCACAATTTAGTACCCAATTATTCATTGTCTTTTGTTTTAAATTCTAATACTGTTCTGAGCAAGACCACAAACTCTTTATGGACAGCTTCCTCATAGGACTTAGTAGAGTGTATGTAACAAATAGCCCTTTATTTACCAGAACCTTTCTTTAATACAGTAGGATGAAATTCTGAATGAGGGCTATCTGTTTTCAACCAATCCTGCCCAAGGAGATTTCATTGCAGAGAGCCCAAATGTTTTCATGTTAGTGTAGTTGCAAGTCTAAGGCAGAAAACCTGAAGGCAGTGTAGAATGGGGTTTCAGCAGTGTCCTGGAAAGAGCACAGGCCTAGGAATCAAGGAACCAGAGTTTACTTCTGGCTCTGTCACTCACATAGGGAACCTATGTAAACACAACACTTTAGAGAATCTTACACTCCTTGTGTTTTATAAAATGGGGACAATGCTACCTTTGTAGCCTATTTCATAGAATTCTTAGGAAGATCATATGAGACTTTATCTGTAAATGTAGTATTAGAGTGTGTGAAGTGCTGTAGTTTCCTCTTTTATTCTGAAAGAAGGTGTATTAGTCAGCCAAAGGGATGCTGATACAAAGTACTAGAAATCCGTTGGCTTTTATAAAGGGTATTTATTTGGGTAGATGCTTACAGTCACAAGGCCATAAAGAGTAAGTTACTTCCCTCACCAAAGTCTATTGCCACGTGTTAGAGAAAGATGACTGCGGGTCTCTGAGAAGGTTCAGCCTTCCTCTTCCTCTCAAGGCTCCATGGTCGCAGCTTTTTCTAATCTCAGCTGTACGCTGGGATAAGGCTTGTCTTTCTTCCCAGGGCTCATCTCTTCCTGGGCTCAATTGCTCTGCTTGCTCCACAAGGCCAGCTCTAAACTATCAGGCAAACAGCTCAGCTCTCTCCCTGGGGTTCCAGCATCAAAAATTAAGCTCTCTCCTCTACCGTGTCATTTTCTGTGTGAGTGTCTGCCCAACAAGGGGGTGGGGACTCAACATCCTACTGATGTGGCCAAATCAAAGCCCTAATCTTAATTTAGTGAAACCTCTGAATTTAATACAATCAAAGTGTTTCACACCCAGAGGAACAGACCAGTTTACAAACAAATCAGTATATTTTTTGGAATTCATCAATAGTATCAAACTGCCACAGGAGGAGATGCATTCCCCAGAGCCAAGTAAGAGTGGAGGGGACTCCAAGGTAACTGCTTGCCAGAAATTGCAGGGCCTGGCAAAATGGGGACAGTGGCATGACATTTTTTTGTTTTGTGTCAGCCTCTGCTTATCTAATGGACTATCTGATTTATCCCTATGACTATTTGAGCAGGAGGAGAAAATGGAATGATAGAAGATAAATGGCAGTGTAAAGAGAGGAGATGTCAGGGGAACAGCCTGCATTCTCAAATTAGGCATGGAAAGTATGTATGTGTTTCCTATTGGTCAAATGGATGTTACAAAACGTAGCCAGGCTTGATACATCTTGCTAGTATGCTATGCAAGAGAGCTGCCAAATAATAAAATTATTCCCAGAAGCAGGAGGCTCTGAGGCATACCACCAGAAGCCAGAGCTGAGGGAAGTTAGGAAGAGGCTGCAACCATAACAAATCTTTCATGTTAGAGAACACTGTAGGATGAGCTACCCTCCCATATGGTTCCAGAAGACCTCACACCACCCATGATTTGGATACCTTCATGCAGAGAGTGTTGATGATCAATCATTCATAGTCAGGAAAGCAGTGAGAGCTGAGAACGGATTATAACAGTAGCTCTTCCCAATTCCAACCCCCACCCCCAGAGGAGAAAGAGACCCTGAAAATAGAGGAGAAGAATGAAAGATCAGGTTATATCCCCTCACCATTCCAAGTCCCTAGGGTTGAAGCCTTGTTGTTACTTGGGGAAAGAGAAAAGATGAATATTAAACTGCCAATTAATTGAAGTTTTAAACTGAGTTAGAAAGGTTGGGCTTTCAATACAGTAAAGTGACTAAGAAACTATGGGAGATGCCTGAGATGTTTTTAAGGGGCAAGAATTGGAGATTCAACAGACCATGAGAGAAGGCAGTGACCAGAAAAAACTTTCTTGTTTTTATCCACCACTGTTCAATAAACTGAATACCAATTTAAATATTTTTCTATTTGCTAAAAGCCATCCTTGTCAGAAGAGGTAAAAGGATTTAGTAACTATGTTAGTAAATGATGCTGTTTTTCTGGCTCCACAGCTTTCTTTGCAACAAGAAATAACCTAATAGTAATGTGGGTATTTATCTATTAACTAGAAAAATAGAACTAATATATGCTGCACTTATTTCACCTGGCACACCTTATTGGAATGAACAACTCAAGTTGTTAAAACGATTTAATAGAAAGGTATTATGTAACAGGTTGCATTTTCATTTTTCCTGCATTTTTTCTACAATATATCACAGTGAGTCTTAACCACATAGCTCCCTTCATTTCTAGACACAAAAGATCTAAACAAATGAGTCAGGCTGTAATCCACACTGAGGTATTAGCTCGTGTTGTATAATTACAAGACAGGTGTATCACCACTCCTAACACTGAAAAGAACAATATTCCATTAATACAGGGTCATGGGCAGCCTGAAATCCTGACCACTAGTAACTGATTGCTGTACTGCACTGATGTTATTAACTATAAGAATATACTGATTATGGAGCTGAACTCCACTTTATTTATAACCCCACCCTCATGGGTATTGGCAGAAATCCTTGTGCTGGTTTCATAAACTGAACTGATTGTAGGTAGGCAAACCTATGAAACGGATCCAATTGGCTTGCGTGCTGAATCATCCCTCCTTTCTTCTGCAGTTTCCTGGGAAAGATCCCCAGCTTGGAGTAGTGAGATAGTTGTCAGGTGTAAGGTGTTATCTGTTTAGGCTCGTGATGATTATTAATTACTCTTTGTGTTTTAAGGGGAGACCAACTGAGGGGAGGGGTGAAAGGAAAGGAGAAGGCCAAGAAAGAGAAAACACTTTGGGAGAGGGCTGGGTGAGGATGATAAGGGGTAAAGAAGAAATTGAAGTAAACAAGAGGGAGGAATGCTGAGAGGACCTAAAGAAGTTATAGAATAATCAAGACAAGGCTGAGGTAGGAAGGAGAAGTCTCACATTATAATTATGCAGAAAAGTTCAGGTTTTGTTAACTAGAACTGGGTTTGCATACTACCCCCCACATTTTCCAGCCTTATGTCCTTAGGTAAGTCATTTCATCTCTCTGGGTCTGTTTATTCATCTATAAAAATGGGGATAATGAGAATATCTCCCTGGTAGATTTGTTGTGAAAATTTAAAATAACAAACATAAACTGCACAGCATATGGTAGCAGCTCAAAACACAGTAGCTGATATTATTATTGTGGTGGTGGTGGCAATTATTATTATTTTTATTATTGTTAGAGGCAGTAATATCATTATTGTTAACAACATATTGTTTGGCAGTAATAAAACACAGACAAGCCAGTAGCCATGGCATTCAGCAATAAAAGACAGTGCATAAACGAAGGAGGCTCAAGATAGCCCTCTAGATGTCAGTTTTAGCAAAAGAAGCTTAAGCATAGCTTTTCTTGTGAAAGAGAAAAAAATGCATTGTATTATTCACATACTAGACATTCTTCTGCAGACCACTGTTATGTTAAAGGGCCTCAGCCAAGAAAGGAAAAATAAATGCTACACTTTATAAACATGATTGACTTTGTTCATAGCATTTCCTTTCTCAGTACTTTAGAAAATGTAGCAATGTCAGCTCCCAATCCAGTCTTCCTTAAATAAAATAAGATATTGAAAATGTTTGGAAATGAACATAGATAGTATGAACACAATTATTCTTTGATTGATTTTTTTTAGGTGAGTTTTAGTTTGTTTCCATAGTGAGATTATTTTTATTATGCTGATTTTTACTTAAAAAATTAATGAGAGCAATTATTCTATGCACTATAGAAGTGTATAGTTTCTTTAGAGGTGGGAAAACAAAAGATTAGGGACCAAGGTCTCTAAAGTGCCTGATGCTTCACTCTAAGCCAAACTGAGCATATAGATGCATTACCTTCCCCACAGTGTGGGACATGTCTCCCAGGGATGAGCCTCCCTGGCACCGAGGGATTGTTACAAAGCACCAACTAGCAATGCAATTGGAAAAAGACTTTGACCAAAAGGGGGGAAAAGGTAAAGACAAATGAGTTTTTATGGCTAAGAGATTTCAAAGTGAGTTGAGAAGTCATTCCAGAGGTTATGCTTATGCGTGTCTCAGCAGGAACTCATTGACTGCCAAAGTAAATATTCCCTCAAATAGCAGGACTCTTGAGGGCTCTGGAGACATCCAGATACTATAGGCATGGCAGACAGCTCAGGAGTTTGGCACCCTGTCATTGGGTCCTACTTTGGAATTTGTGCTCCCCAGTGTGACAGAGTTGGACTCAGGGGTGTTTTCCCTACACATGGCTCTTCTGCCCCTTCTATTTGAACCTACATTTAGTACTAGAGTTGATAGGTGTATGTCCAAGACACTTAAATCTTTGGGCTGTACATGTATCAGTCAAACCCTGAATCTCAAAAGAGTTGCAATAACTACTCTCCATTTCATTGGACTCACCCAGGACAACTAACAAGGGGATTATGACAGACAATGACAATCTCAAGGAACAGAGAGAGTCTGCAATTGGAAACAAGATTGTCCCATCCATCTGCCGTATGGGATCTAAGCCCCCTCTCAATTAGAGGCAGAGTGGGCATCACCATCCCAGAATCCTCAGGATTAGGGAATGAATGATGGACTAGAGTAGACTTACAGTTATTCTACTATAGATGTATTGTGATTCTAGCAATGGAACAACTCTTATTATTGATGTGGAGGCAGTGGCCACTGGAGGTTCTGGGGGGAGGGAAAGGGAAAATAGGTGTAATTTGGGGGCATTTTCGGGACTTGGGAATTGTCTTGAATGACATTGCAATGACAGATACAGGCCATTGTATATCTTATAGCAACTTACAAAAATGTGCAGGAGAGAGTGTAAATAAAAATATAAACTATAATCCACGCTTAGTGGCAGTGTTCCAAGATGTGTTCATCAATTGTGGCAAGTGAACCACACTAATGAAGGATGTTGTTGATATGGGAAAATGTGGGAGGGCTAGGGAGCAGGGCATACGGGAATCCCAAATATTTTTTATGTATCATTTATGTAAGCTAAATTTCTTTTAAAAAAATTAAAAAGTGTATTTAAAAAAAAATAAAGGACGTGATGTTTAAGAGCTATGTCACATAGTTCTGATAAAGTTGATTATTGTAAATGCAAACCAACAGTAAGCATACCTTACAGCAATGGTTTTAAAAGGAGAAATATCAGCACATCAAGGGTGTAGACAACGTGTTTCTCTCCTTTAATTCTTTAGTACAATATTATCAGATAACTAGGTCAAGTTAACATGTTTATTCATTGTTGCTAACAATTTAAAGAGCATCTCTAATGGCTATGTAATCAAAGTTTCAGTGTGATGGAAAGAATGAATATCTACGTACTGAAGGAAAAAAACCTCTCTTTCCTGGGCGAGAAAATTCTCATATTAGCTCCATTAATCTATGTGATTCAGGCATGCCTTATATTAATGATTTGATTTGGCTGAAGATTTTTTCCTTAAATGCTGTATCACATGGGATATTTAAGTGAAGCATGTAAATATTCTGTAGGCTTTAAACCTTATGTGTTTATTACACTTTAAAGTATGCTTCTCAATTTTTTTCTAAGCTTGCAGCCTTCTCTATGAACACCCAACATTGATTATACTCACTATGAATCAGTTGAATCCAAACTTCTTGTGAGTGACCCTTGCAAATTGATACTCAACAGGCAAATAGGCAAATATCTCATGAATGAGGCACAAATATTGTCTATGTTGTGATTTATTTTTCAAGGAGGAAATACAGATAAGCTTCTTCAGTCTTACTGAAGATGAGGCCAAGAGTTTCATCTATATCTAGTGTTCTACAAGATATGGAGGTTCAGATGAGACAAAGTTATGCCATGCCATCATTGAATTGATGCTGATGGAAGACCAAGACCTATTCAACAGGAACTCCCAGACAAAGCATTTTCCAACATGTTATCCTCATTTTCTTATAATAAAGTGATTTGAGAGCATAGGCTTTAGAGTCAGTCATATAGTCTGGGTTCAAATCTCAGTTCTGTCCCATACTAGATGTGTGATCTTGAGCAAGTCAATTATCTGAGCCTCAGTTTCTTCATGTGTAAAAGGGAATTATAATATTTCTTATCTCAAAGGGTTTCTATGAGAATTAATTGAGGTAATAAATGTAGAGCATTCATCATGGCTCAAAAAAGAACTGTTTCTTCTCTTTACCCATCATGCACCCCCTCCTTCCCATTTTCTTTCGCTTCCTTCCACAGCCCATTCCATGTAGTTCTTAAAAATCTATGTGGTAGTGCAGGTGGGAATGTAAATTGGAAAAGCACTTTGAAAAACTGTTTGGCAGTGATATGGATTGAATTGTGTACCCCATGTTCTTGGTCTTGGTCCACATTTTAGTGGGTGTGGGCCCATTGTAAATAAGATCTCCTCAAGATAAATCAGGTTGGGCTTTAATCTGGATTATTGGAGTCTTTTGTAAGCAGAGTGAAAGTCAGAATTAGAGAGAAGCCACGCGAGCAGCCAGAAGCTGGAAGTCAACAGAACCCAGAAGAGAAAGAAGATGCTGCCATGTGCATTGTCATATGAAAGAAAAGCCAAAGACCAAAGATCACCAGGAGCCAGCCTTGGAATACCACAGACTTCAGGGAGAAAACATCATGCTCCTGACACTTCAGTTTTGGATTTCTCCAAGCCCAAAAGCATGTGCTAATAAATTCTCATTGTTTAAGCCGACCCATTGTATTGTATTTGTTTTAGCAGCCTGGAAACGAATACCTGGTAGCCTCCTCTAATGCTGAACATATTATACCCCGTCATCCAGAAATTCCACTCTACATCTATTCTTAATAGAAATGCATACAGAAGACATGTTACAGAAAGTTCATAGTGGCACTATTCAAAACAACCCCATTCTAGGAATAGCCTAAATATCCATTAATAAAATGGATAAATAGATTGTGTTTATTCATACATTATAATATTAAACATAATGATAATACATGAACTATAGTTATATTCAACAGCATGTTGGAACTCTAAAACATAATATTGGGTAAAAAGATGTCAAACACAAAAGTGTACATATTAAAATATTCTATTTACAGTAAGTTCCAAAGCTGGCAAAAGAATTCATAGTATTAAAACTCAGAATAGTGGCTACGTTTGAGGAAAAATGAGAGGTCTTTTGAGGTTCTGATAATGTTCTTTTTCTTGAATTAGGTGCTAGTTACATGGTGTATTAAGTTTTTGAAAATTCATCAAGCTGTACACTTAGGATTTGTACACTTTCATTAAGCTTGTTACACTTAAAAACAAAGTTTATATTAAAAGAATGTTCAGGGAGCAAATGTGGCTCAAGCAGTTGGGCTCCCACCTCCCACATGGGAGGTCTTGGGTTTGGTTCCCAGTGCCTCCTAAGGAAGATGAGCTGAAGCAACGAGCAGACACAATGAGCAGATAAAATGAGCAGACAAAATGAGCAGCAAGCAGATGTGGCTCAAGTGATTAGGCACACACCTCCCATATGTGAAGTCCCAGATTCTGGTCCTGGTGCCTCCTAAAGAAGATAAGCAGACACAATGGGCAGACACAACGAGCAGACACAGTGAGCAGACAGATGATGGAGCCATCTTGGGTGGGGGGGAGTTTAATGGGATTTTTGCCAAGAGAGGCCAGAAAAACACTTTGCTCAATGAGTTACTGAGTTTCATAAACTGTTCAAATACCTGCTGATTTGCAAAAATCCAGTTAGAAGAAAGCTTTAAGTAATGAGTCCCCTTTATTTTTTTTAATTTTTTATTTCTAAGTAGGCACCAGCATGGACCCAGGACCTTGTACACGGGAAGCGGGCACTCAACCACTGAGCTACATCCACTTCCCCCTCCCCTTTATTTTTGAGCTACATCCACTCCCCTCCCCCTCTTTATCACTAGAAATAAGACTGAATGGACGTCTATGGATAATGACATAAACTTAATTTTCATAAGGCAGGAAAAGAATGTTGGATTTACCTATTGCATCAATTTTTATTTTAACTTTGTTTCATGGACAAAATCAATGCAATGAGCTGATTTTAAGTTGTTGGTGATATTACTAGATAAACCCTTAAATTGCTAGCAACACTTTTATTTTTAAGCTAAGCAGATTCGTGGCTGTGGTGTGTGTGTGTGTTCTGGAATAGATGGCCCATAGTTAAAAGTCCAGCATTGCACAACTTGTTGCATGGTGGTCATTAATTATAATTTTGAGTCATCTTTGCGCAACTTAAGCAAAGCTTGCCATATGTCATTCCCATGTTAATAATCACTTCACTGTTGCCTGTCAGATCATGGCTTAGGCCTGGACTGCAAGGCACGTGAGGGTCATACTTTCTCTCTCCAACCTTATTTCTTATTACTCCAGCATTCAATAGAGTATTCTCACATTCTCCCATGCCATGCTCATTCATACCCTGTGACCGATATTATGTAGTTCTCTCTTTTGTCCATTTAACCTTATATACTTCTTTCAAGTTCAAAGTGAAGGAAAAAACAAAATTTGTTCATCAGTTAATAAGTCAGACCCCAAAGAAGAGAGAACATGCTCTTGGTATTTCATGATCTCTTGGGAATGAATTCTAAGCCAAATTGTCTTTTCACTTGTTTGACAACAAAGTCATTAAATGGCCTGAGTCAAATCTTCTAACAAATGTTTATTGAGTGCCTTCTCTGTGTTAGGTCCTGCAATAGGTGCTGGGAATACAGGAATGATTAAGATGGTATTTTGCCCTCAGAGAATTCTCAGTCTAGATGACTATAAGCAAATAGTTTTATACTATGTAAAAATAGTAGAAGGAAGCATGGTGATACAGAGGAGAGGCATCTAAACCCTGTCTGTAGTAACAGAGGAGGAACCATTATGAAAAGACCTGGAGGAGGTGACACCTAAGCAGAGTCTTGAAGGATGAGTAGTAAATTATCCAAGTGAAGAGGAGGGTAGGAATTTCCAGAAGAAGAAATAGCATTAACAAAAGTACATAGGTGAGAAACAGCATGTATGTGTATGCACAAGACAGAACACACAAGCTTAAGAGTTTAAGGCAGGGAATGGCAAGAGATGAATCTAAAAGTAGTCAGGGGCCAGGTGATGAAAAGCCATATTTGACTATGTGAATAACATACACAAAACAAACAAACAAAAACAAGCAAAACAGTACATTCTCTAAAATACCTTTTATTTTATATATCATACTTAAGATGTCCTAAGCTATCAAAGGTTTTAGAAGCTTCTCTATTTTTAACGGGCAAGGAAAATTGCTGGTTGTTTCCTTTATATGACACTTGCCTTGCTATCCCC
Organism: Tolypeutes matacus; assembly: GCA_026826555.1. Taxonomy (NCBI): domain Eukaryota; kingdom Metazoa; phylum Chordata; class Mammalia; order Cingulata; family Chlamyphoridae; genus Tolypeutes; species Tolypeutes matacus. The sequence goes on along the minus strand of JAKSZT010054502.1, from coordinate 1,512,302 downwards.
TAATCTTTCTATCCCGGGGATTCCTATTTGCCTTCTACTCCGTAGTTACTATCTGTTTGCAGTGATCCATGCTGAGCCTCTTTTATTTCTATGGGAATTTGATAGTTTGGTAAATGCTATTATATTTGTTTTTCAGCTCATCCTTTTATAAAGAGGCATATAAATCCCTCTTCTTTCCCTCTCTTCTATGTCCAACAGGCTAGTAATTCCTTCAGCTTTTCCTTTAAGTCATACCAGTAGTATATAATACTAATAGGCACACACTTATGCTCATACATAGACACATGGGTGAACACATACACACATACCACTTTCTGCTAGGTTCAAGGCAAAGTTAGGGGAAACTTATTGGTTCTCCTTATTACTTCCATACTTCTCTTATGGACTTTCCTTTGCCTTACCTGCCACGATTCCCCAGGGCATATTTCTATTGCAAATGGAAAATTCTTGTCAGCAGAGAACAAAGAAGCTGTACATAGAGTACAGATTTTGGCTCTCTGCTAGCTTCTCTGTAGGCATTGGTTTGTCCTTTGTTTCATAGAACTACCGTCTCTTACCTAGGCAGATTTAGTTTACATCATTTGAATTTTCTGATGAAAATGTGCTATATTGATAAACAGTATTATAAGAATTATTTTCTTCCTGGCCAGGCTCGGATACTTCCTCATAGTTTACTTTCTAGGCCTCACTTTTCTTGCAAAGTGGATCCCTTTGTTAGGATTAGGATTTCCCATAAACCTGTTCAATAATTTGTTTGGTTTGGTTTCTTTGAAATACAACACAAAGCAACCCCTGTAAATGGCAATGTTGTCTCGAAGCCTCAGAAAGGCTCAGAAAGACACAGGCTCAAAGTTGTTCTTTTCATGCAGAGCCAGATGGGTAATCTTACCTCGCTGGCTGCTTTTCAAGTAGCCAGTTCAGAGGCTTTCCCTCTGGGAGCAGCATTTGCCCCAGGGAACCAAGTGCTTTCTAGTGAGGGCCAAAACTTTGGGAAATTCAAGGTTTTAAGGAAACCAGGGCTCAATGTGGGGTATAGTCTGTTCAGAAAAGTCTTGGGAAATAGAATGGCCTCACAGACAGTGCTCCTTCCCTCTCTAGCAGTAGTGGAGATCAGCACATGGCCCCAGGACAGAGACTGGACTGAGAGGTAAGGTTTAGGAGGAAGCAGGGAACCCGGGAAAAGAGGCAAGATTGCAAAGGCACCTGTAGGGCTCTGAGTCAAAGCCTGTCAGTCATCTCAGCTTAGGATGCTGTGCTCTCTAGCAGCCCAGCCCTTTCCCCAGGCAGGGGCAAGGGATTGCTACATGCTGATTTACCTGGGGGAAAAACCAGAGCCTCACTTTAGTCCCTTCCGGTAATTGACACGACAGGGCACCCGGGAGGGGGAGGAGAGAGCTTCCCTTCATAAAAGGTCCCACCCCTGGGCAAAGTGGATCACTCTGGCAGGTAGGAGCGGGTAGTGTGCACCTGCCACCAGTCAAGCTCAGCCAGACTGTAAGAAGAGGTGGAGCGAGCCGAGGGAGTGAGTGAACCATGGACAAGTTGAAGTGCCTGAACTTGTTCAAGTGCAGAGGGAAGGAGGTAGGGGTCTGGGAGCTTCGGGAGGAAAAGTGGATGGCCTGGGAAGGGAAAACTAAATTCTCGGTTTTTACTTTCTGCTCCTCCTTTTCTACATCTCCCTTTAACTGCCTTCAAATGAGCCTGAGGTGTCTCCAGATAGTAGAGGAGAAAGAGAACACCTTATTCCTTAACTAGAGGACCTAGCAATACTTCATCTTCTGCCTTGGGTGGGCCTTCATTCTGTGCTGTCTCTCTCCAGCCTGTGTTCAGCCTTTAGACTATGCTGGAGGGAGATTGGAAGGTGCATTCCTCATTCAGCTGGAGGGAACTTCCAAACCCCAGGGCAGCTAACAGGTTTGGAAGAGAAACCCTCCCTTGTAAGTGAAGAGAGAGAGCTGCTCCACCTGGTGAGACTGGAGAATTAATCTGACTCTGCATATTATGCTGTGACTTTCATAAAAGCATTGATTTTACTCGACAAATTAGGGAGGGAAGTTAAACTTTCCTTAACTCCAAACACCCCAAACTATTAGCCCATACAAAAGAGTCTGTGAGCTTTTTTTTTTTCAGTATAAGTTAGAGTTGCTCCTTCTCAAAGATCTGCTACGATCTTGAGATTTTATTTTACCAAATTAATTTTTAAGTGTCCTGTATTTTAAAGCTGCTTTGTCTTCTTTCATTTACCCCTCATGGCTGAGAGCAATATGCATCCTTTCACCAAAATTTGGATGATCTCAGTTGAAGTAGAAGTAAAAATACCCACCTAAAGAACTTGTGTCATTTCAAGGGGTAAATGTTATAAATTAAAAGGAGCCATCAGCAGAAATCTCCCCAACTCTCCCTCTCTAAGTTTTTTTTTCTATTATTCTTTGGACTTGTGAAATTGTGCTCCTCCATAATTTTTCATGTTAGAAAGACAGATGGTATTTTCTCTTTCCTAGAAAGTGACAGCCTCATCTGAGAATTTCCATGTCAGTGAAAATGATGAGAATCAGGACCGTGGTAACTGGTCCAAAAAATCGGATTATCTTCTATCTATGGTTGGATATGCAGTGGGATTGGGAAATGTATGGAGATTCCCATATCTGACCTACAACAATGGTGGAGGTAATCTTCTTTCCCCTCCTGTTTTAAATGGGGTGCCATATGGTTTCTGGGGGTATTTTAAGAGCTAAGGAAAGGCATGTGATAGTGGGATTAGTGGAAGGTGGGGAGGTCATTGCTGAAGACTATGAGCTCCTAGCTCAAGTTAGAAATCTGTTTGGCTTCATAGAAACCTCAGATATAAAAGATAAAAATTTTATATTTAGAACTTCTGAGCTTCTGAGTTGAGACCTTATATAGTCTTAAACTATGACTTGGTCTTAATTTATACATGTTCTTATAATAATCTGTTTAGGCTCAAAATGTAGTCTGCATAATGTATAACTGAATCTAAGAAAAAGGCAGAGAAATCTAGTTCTGTTAAAAACAAAAAACCCTCAACTAAATTATTTAAGTAGAATAAAGCATTATATTTTTGGAAATTTAGGTGTGGAAGGAATTGATTAAAAATTAAGGAGTTAGTATTTTAAACTGTAATATTCAGATACATAGATTACAAATTGGATTGGTCATGTAGAAGATCTTTCTAAAATGCAACGGGGTTTAGTTCAAGGCTAGGTGATTTATTCCTGCAAAATAATACTCTTTATACCTTGTAGATCATTAAAGTAGACTCAATTAGAACCAGGAGAGAAAAATAATTTTGATGTGACAAACTAAGGGAAACAAAAGGAATTGCACAATTCTCTAGTAATGTTGAAACAACTTTTACACCATATTTTATTTACTTGTAATTACATGTTCTATTAGAAGTGATATGCCCTTATATTTCATAACTGGTTGCCAGTGAAACTGTGCCACTATAATTATTTTTTTGGTGCAATAAGATTTTGTATGGTGATATTTCAATCTATGTTCTTTTTTAATTCATTGCAATAAAACAATCACACTGGACTTCAGAGACTTAAGGAACTCTGTTTATCAATCACCTTAAGTGTTGGTGGCATAAATAACCTTGGTTATTCAGTCACTGGTTTGCTATGTGTATTAGGTAGAAATTGAGTCAGGAGTCACACTTTTTTTGATGTCTCTGTCTTAAGGTTCAATATGGTGAAGAGAATCATTTGGGTTCCTTTCCAGCTTCTTGTGCTTATATTTAGAAGAAATAATTCCCTGTGACTTGACACAAGCAGGCCCAGTAGTCACCATAAATTCCCAGGAACTATATTAAATTTGTATTAGCAGAGGATTAAAAATATAGCCAAAACAAAATAGCTTTATTTTTATACCTTATTTGTTATATGATGGTATATCTTTCACCATTGCCTCTAAATATTAATGTACCATATTGGCTTTCAATTTTTAATGGTCACATCATTTGTGTAATGGATAATCTAAGGCTCTATCTATTGCTTCTTTCTCTTTTGCCCAAGGTTAGGAAATAAACATGAAATTCGAATTTGTCAAATGTAAATAGATCAGGTTGAAAAATATGATCACAGTTCCCATTGTATGCTTGGTGGCAAGGCCCCAGGATGAGTATATCCATTAAGGGTGATGAGCCACACTGATGAAGGATGTTTGTGTGGGATGTTGTGGGAGGTGTGGGAGGTGGGGAACATGGGAATCCCTGTAATTTCTGTGTAATATTTAGGTAATCTAAGCACCTTTTAAAATATATATATATATATATATACATAAAAATAACATTTATGTAAGCAAATACACATATATGCATATATATTTATATATCATTTTACAAATATTGGTATGTATTGTGAAAAATTTGATTTTTACCCACAATAAAAAAAAATGGAAAAAAAAATATGATCAGCTCTGCAAAATTATTGCTAAAATTTGGAAACATTTTTATGTGTTAATTCTTCTTGATAGTTTAAGAAAATAGAGTTTCATACTATGTTAGGGTTTAGGTCAGCAATATTCACAATTTTTGGCCCCTCTACATATTAAAATTTTATTATTAATAATATAATGGGTGAAAAGACATACATGACATTGAAGAAAATATTCAAATTAGTTTTTCCCCAAAAGATCTGTCTACATTGTGTTGGTAAAACAATGTTTATTGTTGTCGTCAAACAGGGATATTTTGTATTACTTTTTCTTCATATTTATCATTGGTAGGTCTTAAGCTTCTATTAGTCATTGTAATGATGGTATGTACATTGCATCATCTATATGAACATATTTGTTCCTATGGTCTAGTAACTTGCAGGGTTAGTACTGAAGTATAGCCACTTAACTATAAGTATGTAACAAGTAATTGTTTCATTTTCAGTAGAATATATATTTTGTGGGTTAGGAAAAATTTTATTCTTAGGTATGTTTCAGTCCATAATATGAAAAATATATGAGGGAAAAATACGACATAATAAAAGGAATGTACATAATCCAACAGTCCATTTTTAGTCACTGATCCCCATATCCTCTTATTAAATATTTTGCCAATACTTCTAGAATATTTTATCAGTAAGCTTAATATTCTGTCCCTGATTCTACCTACAGTCAGGCAAAGATTCTCCTGAGCAATGTTATTCCCAAGATGTGGGTGGAAAAGAAGTCGCATAATAAACGTTTTTGAAAAACAAAAAGAGACCTGAATAAAGTAAATATGGGATAGTTTCTAGAAAATGAGAGTTAACTATGAATGCTTTTCAAAGTTCAGATTTTTCTAATAAAACCAATACATTTCTTATTAAAATTGAGTGGAGGTCTTTTTAATTATTTGGAGAACGATGAACTTAACTGCAATAACATCTACTCTGAAACAAGTCAGCATTTGCACCCTAAGTCTTAAAAATAGTCCATTTATTTTCAAAGGAAAAAGGTGGGAAACTGACATTGAATAAATATTATGTGCTTGCTATTTTGCCAAATGTTTTCACCTCACTTCAGTTGTGTAATTGAACTCTTACCACAAACTGATAAATGAGTATTGTTCTCACCATTTATCAAGAAATCTAGGTTCAGAGATTAAGGTACCCCAGATCCCAAAACTGATAAATGGTGGAGCCAGGATTTTAGCTACATAGCCAAGTCCAAAGCCTCCAGTCATTAAACTTTTCTAGATTATTTTACATAGATTATTGCTTTTAATATTCACAACAACCTCATTAAGTAATACTTAGAATCACCCATTTTATATATGTGAAATTCAAGATTTAGAGAATTGACTACTTTTAAATTTGGGGCCCACACCAAGCCCTCTGACTACTGTATCAGGATGTTTTCAAAATGTTCTTCTGGTTATTAAAGTGCCATCAAGATTTCAAAATGTAATAATGCTTTATTTCCCCCCCTTTTCTAGGTGCATTCTTGATACCTTATGCAATTATGCTAGCATTGGCTGGTTTACCTTTGTTCTTCCTAGAGTGCTCACTGGGACAATTTGCTAGTTTAGGTCCAGTTTCAGTTTGGAGGATTCTTCCATTGTTTCAAGGTTGGTATTAAAGTGTTTTCCTGGTTGTGCTTATTGGTCTATTTGTGCAAATAGCTATCTTCACTATGTGGAAGAAAAAAATGTAATGTTCTGACGTATCAAGGTGAAGATGCTTCATGCTTACATTTTATAGGTTGTCACTGTAGAATTTAAAAATCAACTGTTAATTTTTATTTCTGTTCATCCAAGACTGCAGATATGTTCAGGGAACACTTAGGGTGCACATTAGAGAGGGTTATTAGAGTGTCATTTAAAAGGGTGTCTCTCAAATTCCCTTGGTATACAAGAAATACAGTCCTTTTGCGCATTAACTCCATGATTCTGACTTTTTTCCTACTACATACACAGTCTTTGTCTTACTGTTTTTGCATATCTTTCACAAGGACTGATACAGAAAAGTTGAAAGACAGGTCACTATTTTTTCTTGGATTCTTCTAATAGGATACTTGTGAAGTAAAAAAAAAAAAAAGCCTTGATTGTGATTAAACATCAAACTTCTTTTCTGTCTGAAGATTAGATAATCATTCTGGCATGTGCTAGCTGCTGAAAACCGTTTGTAAAAACTTCATTTTATCATCAAAAATAAATTCATAGTGATGTGAATAGAATATTGTGATAAAATTTTGGAAAAGCTATCTCAAAAGCTAGGCTCAAGCACAGAAGTTATCAGTATTTTAAACTGCATTTTGTAATGGCTAAGATAAAACTTTTGAACTTCAAATTCAGATGGTTGTTAGGTTACCTAACTGTTTGACACATACTTGTAAAAGTCTTACACACAATCCTGTCAGGACATTCAATCAGAGGCTGCATTTTCTACCTGTCAAAATATTGGTTTATTGATGAAGACAAAACTATTGGTCAATGGGTCAACAGTATATGAGCTTTGAATTGCCTTTCCAAGAATAGTGATCACTCTGACAAGAATATATAGATAGGAAAAAAAAAAGAGTAATGGACATGGGTTTTTTCTTTATGCAATTCTGTTGGGCTTAATACAGGTCTTCTGCCCTTGGCCTTAATACTTTTTTCTAATCAACTGAAAAAATGTCCCAGAATGCCAACCATCAAAATAAAGTTAAATTTAGGATGTAAACTATTCAGGCAGTTTACCACTGCATCAAACAACTATTTGAAATGGACTTTTTCAAAGATTTTGTGCTGGAGGTGCAAATTTTTAATGAATTAGCAAAGGAAATTTCATTTGAGTTTATTTTCATTTTTATTGTTCTCTTTACCAGGTGTGGGAATTACAATGGTCCTGATTTCCATTTTTGTGACCATCTATTACAATGTCATAATTGCCTATAGTCTTTACTACATGTTTGCTTCTTTTCGAAGTGAACTACCATGGAAAAATTGTTCTTCTTGGTCAGATGAAAACTGTAGCAGATCGCCTATAGGTAAAATTTATTTATTTATTTTTAAAAAATAAACTCTGCATCTTCCTTTTACATTTTCTAAATAACCTTAAAGAGTTTAAAACATTCCCTACCCATTTATGTGCAATTTAAGTGGGCCAAAGAATAAAGCATCTATAACTTGAAAATTGATTACTGTAACCAGTTAATTTCTGATAGCAACCAGCAAGGCTAAGCCATGCCTAGGAGTACTTCTTGCAGGCCTCAGGCCTGGGCAGGGGAAAAGGAAAAAAAATGAGGAAACGATAGAGAAAAAAGTGCTATCCATAACAGTAGCAGTGTGATTATTGTCCATGTCATATGTTGGTAATCTTTGAGATAATGTAGCATCAATCATGGCAGACAGTGATTATTGACCATGTCATATGTTGGTAATCTTTGAGATAATGTAGCATCAATATTGTATACTATTTCTACAGGAATTATCTGTGCATATCCGATAGTAAAATTATAAAGATTTCACACTTCTCAAGAATTTAAAGTTGCCATTTTACCTACATGTTAGATAAGTTCACTTACTAAAAATTACTTAGAACAATGAGACCCAATTGAAACTGTTGTTACTTTATAGCTGTTATTACTATGAATATAATCACAATTTAAAAGGTCATATATTTTCATACTCACCCTCAGCTTAGTAGTAGAGAAGATTTAGGATGTTGAATGTACATAGCTTATTCCATTTGTGAGATTTCTATTCTGAGTTCACCACGTAACAATTTAGACAGTAATTTAAATATTTTAACATTAATTTTTTTTCCAGGAAAGTACTCTTCTAATACTAAGCATGTGCCTATGTTTGTGTATATTTTTTTTTAATCATTTGTAGTAACTCACTGTAATGTGAGCATAATAAGGGAGATCATCCAAATGAATAAAAGCTGGGTAGACCACAACAATTTTTCCTGCATCAATGGCAGTGAAGTTTATCAGCCAGGGCAGCTTCCCAGCGAACAATATTGGAAGTAAGTATACTAGACGATCTAGTTCTTATGCAGATGTTACTAGGAATTTTTATAAGCAACAAAAATATTGATCATCCCCTTCCTTTACTCACATAAATAAGAAAAATGAGGAATTAGAGTAGATTATACTTCACTTGACTCAAATGCTTACCTATTCTGTGTGAGTAGGTGAATAGTAGTTACCTGCAAAATTGCCTCAGTGCCAACAATTTGCTATTTATAAATTCGTTATTAAATGGACACAACACTATCAGTAATGATTTATTTAGTGTATACTAGCCATAATTTAGGGCATTGCTTTGAAAAAAACAGTCAAATTTTAGACAATAACGAACAAGTTTTAATGCTAAACAGTCAGGTAATGAGTAATTTTGGGGGCAAAATTAGTATTTAAAGCTGAAATTCCACATTACCCATTTTGCTTACAAATGTTATCAAATGGCAAGAATATATATTTTGGCTTAAATTTACTTTTCTTTATTTAAAATGATCTTTCTTTACTCTTCTTACCCTATACCTACCCTGTTACATTTACCTAACACTTCCTTGACTCTACTGCTGAAATTAGCCGTTCATCCACATATTAATACCATTTGTGACCCTTTGAAAATTTGGAGCTTAAAATGTTCCCATATTAAATATGAAGCTAAGAATTAAGATCCTAGATCCATACATGTCCCAAGTGGAGATTGTAGAATTTTATAGAAAGCTTTTGAAAAAGGAATATATGTAGAACCATTTGGATTTGATAGTATCTAGTAAGGTGATGAATAAGAAAAATATTAAATACAATTAAAAATATTTTCTCTTTTATTTAACTTGAGAAAAATATTGCACTGAAAAAAAATGATATAATCTGATGTAAAGCTAGTTTCTTTACATAAAGTAGCTTTGAAATAGTACCAAAAAAAAATCATAGCTATTGGAATCAATAGATATTTGATTCTGGGGTTTGGAACATTGGATTTGCAGTTAATCCTAAAGTTCAGAGCTTGGCTTTTCAATGAACTATTTTTGCCCGTTCCAAAATAGTATTATTGAAAGGCTCGTAGGACATTGATGTATTTATAAGAAATAAAATTAATGAAATTTCCCACAAATGAAAGATATTACAAAGTTCAATATATTTTTTTAAGACAAGTGATTCTGTCTTCATAAAAAGGCTTATGTGCTTTCAGTAAAGTGGCACTCCAACGGTCAAGTGGAATGGATGAGACTGGAACAATTGTGTGGTATTTAGCACTTTGTCTTCTTCTGGCTTGGCTCATAGTTGGAGCATCATTGTTTAAAGGAATCAAGTCTTCGGGCAAGGTAATTTGGAAAACACATTATAGTAATGTAGCTGCTTTCTAATTTCATTGTAGTTCAGTATCAAGCATTATAAAATGCATGTTTTTTCCTATAATGGAACATTCAAATGTTTAAAAAGCTTTCTATTAATTCTAAGTAAGCAGCCTAAATCTAAGTAAATATTTAAGACCACTGCTATTGTAAAACAAACAAACAAACACACAAACAAACAAACCTAATAATGGAGTTGTACAATCACTCAAAACTTGTACCCTACAAGCTGACATAGAATTCTGAGTTGAGGGTATATTTTTATTTATTTATTTTTTATCTCACTGTATAAATAAACATCTTGAATAGAATTATACATTGCAATGTTTGGTTTGAAAAGTCTAGATCCTTGATATATAGGGTAATAGTTACAGCACTCCCATAGTTGGTGAGAGAGAAAAAAAGTACTATGTAGTCGGTTTCAAGTTAAAGCTTGCCAAAGTTGACTCAGAACCTTCCCTCTCAGGGAAAAGGGTTCTTTGGAAAATATTGTTAGATTTTCCCACTCCATTGTTTTATTTTTTAAACCTTCAGAGAACGTCATGGCAATTTAAGAGAACACCGTGAAATTTTCTCTGTGAGCAGCTGCACAGAACTCAGAAATGTGAATATTTATGTGTATCTAACTACTAGACTGAAATTTCCTTAAAGGACGGGGTCAGGAATAACTGTGCACACTATCTTTGTATTCCTAGTACAATATCCACTCTATTCAGTTAATGTTGAGTTGTAACGAGCCAATCTGTTAGATCAGAAAAATACTGTGAACATCACAAATGCAGTGGAAACTTTCCAATATAATTTTTTCAATTGTTCATTTTTTAAGCCCTTGGTTCCTTTTCAATGATAATATTGAAAAAAGTCCATTAAAGGTCATTTACCTAGGCAATTAATTTTTATTGGTCTCTGGATGCCTTGTTTAAATTGTCTCCTTGGGCATATTATCGAACATAGGGCATCTATGGATCAAAGCAAATATCCACATTCATGAAAAACCAGCCTCAAAGACAATTTGATCATCTGGAACCATGTATTATCTAGGACACAAGCAGTGAGTGTACTATTAAAATCTCATAATGGTAGCTTTAAAGATAACAGTAGAAAATGTCCAGTATTCACTTTTCCTTAATCATTTCCCTTCCCACCTTATTGCAGCAACTTAGAGAGAGGAAAGAGTCAGTCTCCTCAGACATTTATAAGGAAATACTTAAGAAAACACTCTATTTAGATTCCAGGTTGTCACTGCTGATGTATTGCTTATTTACAACATGAACCTGGGAAATATTGCATCATACATCAAGTTGTTTTTGAAAATGGATCATTTAAGACCACTGAAAATAGAGAAAATGAGGCAAACTTTGGTATTGGTATCATTATACTTATTAAAAGCCTTACGAAATCTCTATTACTTATGCAATATTTGGTTTGAAAAGTCTACATCCTTGATATATAGAGTAATAATATCAGCACTATTGGTATACAATTATATACCATGATTTTAAAAAATAGATTTTAACTTTTGGTCATTTTCCTTGGTAGGTGGTATATTTTACAGCCATTTTCCCTTATGTTGTCCTACTAATCCTGTTAATACGAGGTGCAACTCTGGATGGTGCGTTAAAAGGCATTTCATACTATATTGGAGCACAGTCAAATTTTACAAAACTTAGGGAAGCTGAGGTAAGACTTAAATTGGATTTAAAATTATCTGAGGAGGTAAGCCTTCAAATAAAATACCAAAAATCTTTGCTTGACTGTAAGTGTCATAATGTAATAGCTTGCAAAAGAAGGCATAGTTAAATTTATTAGTGTTTCTGTCATCTAGGATGTCTGATTTAACTTCTTTAAAATCACACTAATGCTTTCTCATTGGAAGTGAGATAATCATTTTTAGCAATAGGATTTGAAAACTGTCATTATTTTCACAGAACTGATTCTATTTGAACAAAATGATTTTGGGCTCATTAATCTGAAAAATAATATTTCACATATAAATACCTCCAAGTTGACTGGGATTATGTGATTTACTAGATAAAACTAACAAGTAGCTTTAAAGAATACAATAGAATGTTTCTTTAATATACATTTTTAACTGTCTTAAGAAGTTAATATCTCAAAAGCAATACCAAATTTTGCCTAATGGGTTATGAAATTAAACTACAAATTTGGCATTGTTTAAGCATTCTATGAACAAATCTGAAACATAATACATGTGTAATCAATATGAATAAAGTAACCATCTTTTAACATTAGTCCATCTCCAGATGATGGCTACATCTATCATGGGTACATAAAATAATTTACAATTTTGACTGCAGAAAGCATTAACAAAAAATGTATTCTAGAGACTGTTTCTGTTAGTATATCCTAAGAATGCTTTCACCTTTTTAGTAGTCACATCATATTCTTGGCTCATATTAATTCTGGTCAGCTAAAACACCACAAATCTTTTTCATGTTGAAATCAAGAAATTCTATGTTAATATCAGCTACCATCTAAGTAGTGCTATCCAAAACAGAGATTTTTTTTTCCCAGTTGTGACAATGTACTTTATTGTGATTTCCATACAATTTTCCTGTTCCTTTTTATAACAAAAACATTTCAAAATTCTGAAATTATTCCATAAGAAAATAGTACACTTAGTTCTTTGAAGACAGAGAGTAAAAATAACCAATAAAACATGTAATGTTTTCTCCTTTAACACTGTAACAGTGTTCTAGACACCCTTTTTAACAGAACTAAGAATCAAATTGTGTTTAACTTAACATTCAATCTATCATCAAAAGCAGGGGCACTGTAATATCTGCTAGAGGATGGAATGAAATCTTCAACAGAGATTATTTTAATTCACTATGATATTCTTTGTGGAACTCATGTTAATTTCCAGCCATTGTTAATTTATTTTTTTAAATACTAACAATCTGGATATTTAATGACTTGTAGAAATTTTGGGGGAAGCAATGTAAAGTTTATCACCTATAGTTGTGAGAATCCATCCCTTATCCATTTTGAAAATTTAGATGTCAATCTCTAGTCTTTAGTTACCTTTCTTGTGCCCAATAATTTTCACTCAATGATTAATCACAATAGGTCTAAATTATTTTAGAATGATAAAATTTTATAATTTAGATTTGGAGATTTACATACTTTGATGTGTCCAAAGGTTGTCTTTATTTTTTCATATTTCTTGGGCCTCACTCTTTTTAACCTTGTTTGTTAATCTCTTCCCAACTCGAAGACCATTGTCGATGGTGAATAAGAAACAAAATTGAAGTTGGGATTCATCATCTTCTCCCTGTTAGGTTTTTAAGCAAGATAACATATGTTAAGGAATATTGAGAACTGTTAACTATGTAAACATGAGATCATATAAAATTATTTCAATTTTTGCTGCTACATTATACTATATTATTATAATTGCAAAATTAAGAAATGGGTTCACCAATTCTTAAACCCCACAACTTTGAGCACATTTGAAAAGATCAAGTCTCTTTGATTGTCTTTAAATGACTTTTACAAGCCTAAGATCACCTTGGTTTTATGCTTCCTTGAAACTTTCCTGAAAATTTTATATGTCTATTTCATATTGGTCAGTGTTTCTTTGTCTCTATTATCTTTAAAAAAATGAGCGCTAAACTGAAATTTCCTTGTGAAACATACAATTTAAGCCCCTCCCCCACCCAACACACACTACCCCATTCCTTCTTTGGGTTTGCTGGCAATGAGATTTTTTTTTTCTTAGATTCTTTTTCTAGTCCTTACAACTCATATTCTAAGGATAAGATCATGCTCATATATTTTTTTATTTTCGTTAATATCTGAACTCAATTGAGATCTCCTGGAGAGAACAATGCAAGTTTATAGCTAGATGTAGAGGGGTCTTCTTCGGAGATTATTTTACTAAATCCCTCATTTTACAGTGAAGACACTGCGACCCCCCCAAAAAAATAATTCAAATTTAGCCAAGTTTACTCAGTACACTAGTGCAACATGAATTTAGGTTTCCTAATCCCTAATCTAATGTTCTGGAAAATAGTTATGAGATTGGCAGATATAGAGATTATAACTATAGAATTTCTTTTCACATTTATTTGCTGTCTAAGTACTCATCATGGTATATAGTACTCAAAAGCATTCTTACACAATCCAGTCCTACCACACCTGCTTCCACTCCTAAATCACATATGCATATAGAATGTACCCAGTAAAAGAGGCTCATGGATCAACATAAGCATGTTTTTCATCTCTTAATACAACTGCCTAAGAAATAAGAAGACATTTCTTTATTAACAAGATTTTGTTATATATGAGTGAAATAACTTTAATCTATCAACCTACCTACCTGCCCAACCCTCCATCCATCCATCATCTAACTTACTTTGTACTAGCTTCCTGCCTTTATAAGCAATGATAACATGATAATAACCTAGCATCAAGCATGATAATAACCCAACATCAAGTTGCATTCTAAAGACCTAGTTACAGTTTACTGCCTAACAACTTTGTTTCTATTGAAATTGGGAATAGATTCTATACCTTTTACCTTTCAGAGGGTAAAATGATTATTTTTAACCCCCATATAATAAACTGAGTATGAATCGATGATTGTTTTCCATAATAATAATAGCTACCTTTGAGCACCCTTCTAAGTGCTTTGCATATGTTATCTAATTTAATTCCACACCATACCTATGATATTATTATTATGTCCATTTTATAAATGAAGAAAGAGCCTAGAAGCAATTAAATAAATTGAAGTCAAAGAGAGTGTGAGGTGTTGGGATGTAAACTTCATTCTTTCTTACTCCACAGCCGGAACATTTTTTTTTCAGAGTCTGAACTCTTAATCACCAACTTGACTTTCACTGATCAGTTCTGTTTGTTTTTGTTTTTTTTTCAGTTAGGTTAGTAAAAAGAATTTATTTGGGAAATGGGGGAAAGAACAGAGCTTGCTGAGAAATGGGAGAGAAAGATGGAAATACACACCAAGACTTGATGTGGGCCCCTCTAGGCAGAAAGAGCCAGGTCTGTTTTAAGATGTACTAAAAAGATATATTTGCCCAAATATTCTCCAGGTTTTTTATTTGAAATCTGCATACATATATTCTACAACACCTAGATATGAAGACACATGCACAAGAATGTTCACAGCTATATAGTTCATTAGTAAATAATGTGAAAGCCTAAATGTCCATCAACAGGACAAAGGATAAATAGTAGTATATACAATGGGCAATACAAATGAATAAAATGATAAATTTTACATATTTAACTGAACTATATGAATTTGCTTATATTCATTAATTTTTGACTTACAAAAATGGAAATTCCCTATGGTTCAACTTGTTCATGGATACATCTCACATTCAATACTAAATGAAAAAGGCAAGGTGCATAAGTTCAAAGCATTACTATAAGTTCAAAATCATGTGAGGTTAAATGCTATATTGTTTAGGTTTAGATATTTATGTAGTAAAAATATAAACAAAAGCAAGGAAAGATAACAGTTAACACTGGAGGGTGAGAGGGTGACATGATCAGAAAAAGGCACAAGACTTTAAAACACTTGTAACATTCTATTTAAATGAAAATGAAAATAATGTATGTTTTAAAATATTTTTCTTTTATAGGTTTGGAAAGATGCTGCCACTCAGATATTTTACTCCCTTTCAGTGGCTTGGGGTGGCTTAGTTGCTCTATCATCTTACAATAAATTCAATAACAACTGCTTCTCTGATGCCATTGTAGTTTGTTTGACAAACTGCCTCACTAGTGTTTTTGCTGGGTTTGCTATTTTTTCTATATTGGGACACATGGCTCATATATCTGGAAAGGAAGTCTCTCAAGTTGTAAAATCAGGTATGTAATGATATATTATCAACTTTGATTACAATGCTGCTCAATCAAGAAACTAATATAACTTATAGAAATTTACTTAAGGTACTCAAGATTTAGGTTATTGCATTATTTTTCTCTTTTCATCTTACAGAATTTAGTTGTTTTAATAATGTAATTCTTAGATAATGTGGAAAAATAAGACTATCTTAGAGAATAATTATTTACTAAGATATGATTTTTTTCCCAGATTTTGTTTAGTTCTTAATATGAACCACTTATGCATAATTACAAGTTTAGGTTTGCATTTCTAAAACACATCAATATATATAGATACAAATCCAGGTGTCTTTATTTGAGTGTACAGAGTGTAGAGTTCTGTCCAGCTTTAAACGAATCTGACTTTGAAGACATTAGCTAGGTTGGCTTAAGTAATCTGGCTAAAGATTTTGAAGAAAAGAATCTCAGGCTCTTTTAAGTAGGAATTCCTTATTAAAATCTTATTTATAATTAATATTATTTAATGGAAGGATTAAATAATGACAATAGAATGTTGGACATCATCTAGTGTCTAGCTTTTCATTTATAGAGGAGTGAATTAATGCACTCCTCTGTCTTGCAGAAAGTCAAAGAATGAGGACGTGATAGAGCCTAGCTTAGAAGTTAATTCTCTTGAATCCTAGACCAATTCTCTGGGAGGTTGGAGAAACTTAAAACACTTAAATCTAAGGAACATGTAATAGAAGCAAAATGAAGGAAAAGTATCTCTACAGGTATAACATATGTCAAATAGAAAACAAGATTCAATTTATAGTTTCTTTACATACAATTTTGCAGCAATCCATATATGGATTAAAATGCCACTGCATATAGTAATTCTGAGCAAACATCTGGAGAAAAATTTGAAGACAAAAAAGTTAGTTCCATATCTGCAACTTTCTTGATAGTACAATTCTTCTAGAATTTCTGGTCTGATAAAGTGACCTAATTTAGGTTTCTGGAGTTTGATAGCTGTTATTCTTCATTAATTCTAAAAAAAAAAAAAAAAATTGAAAGGAGCTACACAATGTCATAAAATAGCTAACATTTCTTATGTGAGAAATATCTCATATACAAAATTCATTTCACTAGCTTAAATCATGTCATGTGTTTACATTATCACTTCATAGAACAACCAAATCAATTATTATAAAAAGTAAAAGAATTGGTAATGAATGTATGCAATGGAGTGGGTAACCAAATGGAAATGAGATCTTTCTAGTTTCTATTTTGAAAATGTCCAATATATGGATTTTCTTGGCACCTAATTTAAATTAAAATACCACACATTTTTCTTAGGTTTTGATTTGGCATTCGTTGCTTATCCAGAAGCTCTAGCCCAACTCCCAGGTGGTCCCTTTTGGTCTATATTATTTTTCTTCATGCTTTTGACTCTGGGTCTCGACTCCCAGTTTGCTTCCATTGGTAAGTAATACTCTTAGTTTTAAAATTCCCTTATATAAGTAATTCATTTTCTCTTATTGAAAACATCCTTTTCTTGTTCCAATTGCCCCCTCTAGCTGTTATTCTCAGAATGATCTTTCTGAAAGTATTTTTTAACTGAAATTTGAAATACAGGAAAAGACAAAGTACCCATGTACTCGACACCCAAAAGGAACATTCATTAATATTTTATCATATCTGCTTTAGATATTTTTAAGGAACTAAATTGTTACAGGTGGATGTGAAGTCCCCTTTGTTTCTCTCCCTAATATAATCCATTGTTCAGGTTTACATACATTTAATATATATATTCATAAGTAACATAGATTTTTAAAATTTCACAGAAAGGTAAAGTATAGCATATATATCATTCTGAAGTTTTTTACATGGATTATGAATCTATGTTAATAGATATACATATAAATGTTGTTCATTCACAATCTGTTTGTTTCCATAATAATGGGCAGGATTTCCAATTTTTAAAAATTATACACATTGTTACAATCACTATCCATACACATAGCTCGATATGCACATACGGATTTTTCCTAGGGTATAGGCTTACATATTCAGACAAGTTTTATCATATCACTCTCTTAAAACATTTTAATAGTTTTCTCTACTTACAGGATAAAGTCCAGATTCTTCTGTTTAGCTTCAAAGCCCTCCAAAATCTCAAGCATATTTCCAAACCCTTTCTATTATACAACATTTTACTCTTCCCAAGTTCCCCAATTCATGAATACATTTCTTAAACATAGAATGCCTTTCTGTCTCCATGCTGCCTATTCAAATATTCACCGTATTTAAAAGTCTTATTAGAATTCTTCCTCCCTATAAACTTTTTTTAAAAACTACTTCAGCCCATAGGACCCTACTACATTAGAGTTTCTACAAACCTTATAAACAGAATAAAAACAGCTAGAGCTGCATTTTGTTTTTATCATAAGCAACAAGTGGTGACTGATAAGAGAAAGGGCCATATAGACTTTTAAAAGCAAGGATCAGGGCCCAGAATATATTCTCAAAATTATTTTTGTGAATTTGTTTACCAAAATTTGAATTCTGTGATTAACCGTATTGGAAAATGACTTGACATGTAACATCATTTCTTTTCTTTTCCTCTAAAGAAACAATTACAACAACAATTCAAGATTTATTTCCCAAAGTGATGAAGAAAATGAGGGTTCCAATAACTTTGGGTTGTTGCTTGGTTTTGTTTCTCCTTGGTCTCGTCTGTGTGACTCAGGTATACTACACCATTTTCTCGCAGACAAAATATTAGTTGGAAAATACGTTATACTCTAAATGAGGAAAAAGATCCAAGAGGATGTTTAGTGACAAGTCCAAGTCTGACTTGGATCAAGATTTTCTGAGTTTAGCCAGTTTTCCGTTTTCCCATTACAACTCAATTCCAATTGTAGAGGAGAAGGAAGCTCAATAATGGACAATTTCCCCAATTAAGATAAGCTTATAGACCTTAAACACACACTATATACTTTTTGGCAGCTACTACATAGCACATAGACACTGCATACCATTTTGAAATCAACTAATTTAAATGCTTATCTTTTCCAGTGGCTCAGTATAGAATGAAAGATAATGGTGCATTCTTTTTGAGATATTTAAAGCCATATTTGTATTCACATTTGTATATACTACTTTTCACATTTTAGCACTGGTGAAACTAAGGAGAATATATTAAGATCAAATTAATAGATTCAATTTTTAATACCACATCAATCATAAAATTAATAAACATATGCTTAGAAGTAATTGACACTTTTTTGGTAGGCTGGAATTTACTGGGTTCATCTGATTGACCACTTCTGTGCTGGATGGGGCATTTTGATTGCAGCTATACTGGAATTAATAGGAATCATCTGGATTTATGGTAAATATTGACTATATTACTACTTCTAAGATTTATTAAAATAATTTATCTTGATTCATTTTCATTATATTTACTATAATTTAAAGTTGAATATTCTGAGCCAAAAGTATATTTTGAAGAAAATATAGTTAACAGTGTATTCTCCATTGCTATAGGATAGGAAAACATTTAGACAGAGAAAGATAATTTGGGGCCTCAATGATCAAAGAAGGAAAATATGAACAGGGGCCCACATGTATTCTCTGATGTTATTTTTCTTTAGGAGGGAACAAATTCATTGAAGATATAGAAATGATGATTGGAGCAAAGAGGTGGATATTCTGGCTATGGTGGAGAGCTTGCTGGTTTGTCATTACACCGATCCTTTTGATTGTAAGTATTATTATGGAATGAATTTGGTGCTAATAATATACACATTTAAACATTTCTAAAATAAACATTTGAGATAAGGCAAGCTAATATCTTAAATGAATGTTTTTCCTATTTTTCAGTATTCCTTAAATTAAAATTCCCTTCTTTGAGGTCACGATGGGTTTAAAATTTATCATTTGAGAAACTAAAGAGGTTCCAATTGACTTAAAAGTAGTACAGTTTTAATTATCAATAGGATAAATAAAAATAAATCATTCATTTACTCATTCCCTAAACATGGTGAGTCATCTACACTGACAATGTTCATAACCTATTTGCTAGGTACAGAAAATACAAAGATGCCCAAGATCCAGACCCTGCTTTCAAGGAATTCACAATCTAAATATACTGGTTACTAAGAAATAACACTCAGATTTTAATGCATATTTTTTTTCTTTATGGGAGGTATTTAGTATCTGAAGTTACTAAAAGACATTCACTTGTATCAACAGAGATAATGGTTTATGTTAAATTCAAATTTTGGTACTCTTTAGGGCCTGTCATATAGACATGAAATCTTTAAATCTTTAAAAGTTCAATAAGAATATGGCTGTGTGCCAAAATAACAATGGGATGGGGAATTATGTAGTAGAGATAATGGAAGGGTAGTGACAAAGCTTCATAGAGGATGTTTGGGTTCTTATTGCTTTCATGCTTCAAAGTTTTTCCTAGAAAAAACCATTAAATAATTTGATCCAGGATTTACCTTACATCTGAAGTATCATATTTGTTTTTAGGGAGTATTAGGTTTGGGACTGGATGTGCTGAATTAAAATATTAATGCTCCGTATATTTGCTAAATGACTTTGAAAGTGCCATTAAAATAACGAGTTTTCCTCATTTCACAGTTCTCCGTAATAAGCCCCTTATGATAAAGGGCTTATTGTGGAGGATGATCAAATGAGGAAACTCTTAACAAACAAATTTCCTAACAAACTCTTATCAAACAAATTTCTTAACAAATTTTCATTGATTGTACAAGGTTTGACACTTGGATTTACGTTAAAGTGCTAAAGTGTTAAATATTAACTGTTATACAGCATCATGGTTATTGTGGTTATTGTGGAATACATTTAAATTACTATAACTAAATTAATGGGATTAATCCATTAATTCTAAAGTTAAACTTGAATAACTATTATATAAAGATTCTTATTCATTGATTTTAGTAAAACAAAGAGCTAAATTCAGGGAAACTACTAGGCAATTTTTGGAGTTTTCCTAATAACTAGCTTTAATTCTTAAATATATCAAGTAGTTATTTTTTAAAAAGCAACATTTTATTTAACCTGGCCTTAATGTGTTTTCATCTTTAAGACTCAAATATTCAAGACTCAAGTCTTTCAGCCTCTTATTTCTCAATAAGAGACTGAAAGTGAAGTGTGCTTTCTTTAGTAAATATGTACCAGTGATATGTATGAATAACTGTGTATTTTGGGGGTGCTCTGTGCATTGAGGAAAAATAGAAACAATTGCTAAGCAAGGAGAGAAGCATGTCCACAAAAGTGTACTTTACATTCTCATTATTCAATTAATTGGTATGGTGGCTAGTGTGTGACATAGAATAAATCTGTGCTATTGGTACTCTTTAGGGTTTTAAATGAAAATTAAAAGGCCAATAACATAAAATACTTGGTCAAATATTTTGTTGAAATATATGCCGGATAAGTACTTGTATCTTTTATAAATATATAAAGGTGCCAATTTTGGAAATATTTAATGCCAAAATATGAGTTATTTAATTTGGTCCATTTAGTATTGTTTTCTTCTGTCTAGTTACCTCATGATTTATGGAATCAAGTTGCTAATCATTAGGGCCATTAAAATACTTAGTACAATAGAGTCTAATATTTAGCTTTGTCTTTTCATATTTTTTTCTTTCACAGGCAATTTTTATCTGGTCACTGGTGCAATTTCATAGACCTGATTATGCCAAAATCCCATACCCTGATTGGGGAGTTGCTCTAGGCTGGTGTATGATTATTTTCTGCATTATTTGGATTCCAATTATGGCTGTCATAAAAATAATTCAGGCTAAAGGAAACATTTTTCAAGTAAGCATATTAAATTTTAATTTAATTAAGTTATTTTTACTTTATATAAAGTACTTGTGATCAAAATTAAGATTAATTTACTCATATGATGGTAATAGGAGAGTTTGAACATGAGATAAAATTAATCATTCCTCTAAACTCCTACTTGATACAATCATCTGTTACCCTGTACATAACACATGCCTGAAGTTCCTTGAGTGCTATGATATCTATATATTATATAGATATATAGTTGTTCCTGAAGATGTCACAAAGCAAATGATCATCTGTTTATAATATTAACCCTAATAGGATATTTCAACTGAAATATGCCTGGTAAATTACTCTGAACCCGATCTGGACCCTGAATCATCCCTATTCCATGGAGGCCTAGGTGAATGAAGTTGATTATCAAATGACACTAGGCCATGGTAAAGTAGCCTCAGGTGTCTTGGATTTAAATACATTTCCAACCCCATCCAAGAAAGCATCCAAATCAATGGTTTGACCCTGGAACTCCCTTTTTTTGTTTTTTTGAAACACATCATCAGGTACATACTAGTTTAAACCCTCACCTAATTCTCAGCCTTTGGCTATGATGAAAATGTCTGAGATTTAAGTGAAGGTGTGCGGAGTAAAGCTGTTGCTCTATCATTTGCATACTCAGATCTTTTTGGTTTAGTAATTTTTACAATTCTATTAACAGTTAGATTTGATTTTAATTTTTTGTAGACCATGCAATATTAATTTAGATTATTACTTTTCACATAGCTATGCTTCTTATATGATTTTAGCCAGCAAAGATCAACTTAAAAATTTTAAATGAAAGTGTAATTTAATATTTAATTGTTCAAACAATTTGTTTTTGCTTTTCAGCGCATTGTAAG
Organism: Tolypeutes matacus; assembly: GCA_026826555.1. Lineage (NCBI taxonomy): Eukaryota > Metazoa > Chordata > Mammalia > Cingulata > Chlamyphoridae > Tolypeutes > Tolypeutes matacus. The sequence continues at coordinate 1,489,969 of JAKSZT010054502.1, read as the reverse complement.
CTGCTGCAGACCAGCTTCTAACTGGGGTCCCTACCTGGAGCGACATCGTGGGGAGAGATATAAAGACATGGTAGATACTAAAAAAGAGATTGACCATGAAATACCCACTGTTAGTGGCAATAGGATAACAGAGTGAGATCTCATATTTAAAAATATATGGTTGTATAATGTGATTTTTTTAGAATAGAGGAAAAAATTATTTATTTGTATGTTCACTGAGTAGAAAAGTGTATATATTATGTTTATAATGGTGTGGGAAGGTTTTTTCCCATTGAAGTAGGAATGCAACATAAAAATGTGAATCTATTCGTGTTTAGCAATGTGTATTTATAATTCCTTTTAGATTATCTGTATAACACATACAAACACAGAGAGGTATCTATTTCACAATAACATTTTGTAATTATTGCCATAATGTTCTTACAACTCATTTAAGACTATTTTGAACTGGTCATTTAGAAAATGGTTTTATTTTCTACTGCAATTTTTAAAAATATTATTTGCTTATATTTTCTAAATGCATAATCTCCACAAAACTAGGAGAAAAATGAACTAGTATATTTTCAAGAAAATGCTACAAACTGAAGTCCTCATATAATTAAAAATTCCACACATTTATGGAAAATTTGACTTTAGTTTAATATTCTTGATCCAAATATATATAAAAACTTCATGCATTTGTTAATGCTCACATTTTCTATGTGACTTTAGTGGTTACATTCTTTACTTACAAAGAGTGAAAAATAAGGATCCTATGGCCAGTAAGTGATAAATATAGAAAAAGGAATCCAGAACCTTTGAATACTTCTTTCACCGTATAATGTCTTTCCTCCCTTTGCTTATATTTGAAAGAAAAATATGACTCATCTACTTCTCATTTTGTTTTACAGCAATTATTAAGAGTGGTTCATTATATTCTCTGACCTCTAATTTTCATTCCAAACAGAATATGGCTTTAATCAAATTTAACATTCTATGATCATATATTAGGTCAAGTAGAGTGATTTTGTCTCATTTAAATAAGTTAATAGTTATGGGTGGTAACTTATTTGCATACTTATAGGAGATAAATTTGTCAAACTAGCCAAGAGTGACAAAAGTTAAATTATAAAGTACTATGTCCCAGTTTCCTTACCAAAGATAAAGAAAATATATAACATCACTAACAGGTTTATGCATTAATTATATATCACTATCAATTGGTTTAAATGTCACAACATTAGACTATGCACACTAACTGAATATGTGAATAACCTGGACTTCAGGTATCAGGGAATATAAGACTCTGAAATTATATATATATATATATATATATATATATATATAACATAAATTAACACACATTCATTTTTCTAGGGACAGAGTCCATAGTTTTTATGAGAATATCAAAGGGGTCTGTGACCCAAAAACTTTAAGAACTACATGCATTACAGCTGGCTTTTTGTGCTTGGCAAGTGAGTGAAAATAAAAGGAAAATAAAATTTTTATCCTTGATTATTATACATTTTAAGTTCCTTTTCCTCTTGATTTTGGTGATTAAAGCATTAAATGATTAATGTGTTTCTTTCATAGTGGTCATTTATTTTAGGGTAAGAGGGGGATGAAAGTGAAGTAAATAGGTAGAACTATAATTGAACCATCTAAGTGAGTTATGTGGAAATATAAAATGAATTTGTGTTTGATATTTTAAGGGTTTTCTTTGAGGGTAGGTTAAATGCTGTTAGTAAACTCCAAGAAACTGTCAATTCCTTACTTATACTGGATTTCATAAAATATTTAAAATAGATGACTTAAGTTTAGAAATTGTAAGACTACATTATATGCATTCTAACAATGTATTTTGGTGCTATTTGTGGTGTGTATTTTTTCACAAAACTGAAACATACAAGGTATTTTCTATAGGTGACTCTTGCAATTCAGGGATGATTTAGGCACATTTCAAATTGAATATCTTCTAATTGGTGCGAGGAAGGAAGGTGAAGAGGAACAAATCCTCTTCAAAAGCTGACCACAAGGAGCAGTTAAGAGTTTGTGAGACTATAATCACAAATGTGTAAAGTGCAGCTCCTGAGTGCCTCGCACTTAATAGGGTACCGAATGATAACTCTTTGTTATTACACATATTCAATGGTGGTAAGAAACAGCATTCTGAATAAGCAAAAGAGTTTCATTAATCAGATTCCACTTATTTACTGCAAACTTGGAGAAATTTGCCCTATTATATTGTAAACCATTAGAAAAAAGCTTTTTCACACTTAAGTGAAATTAAATTCACTATCTCTCAACTATATCTTTTTTATTGTAGCTTTTCTTTTAAAAAATTAAACTGTTTTTCTTTCTTTATCTATCGTGCTTCTATCCTTTCCCCAGTAAACTATATATTAGCAACATGTAATGAAGTCTTTAAATAAAATGTGAGTTCAATTTGATAAATGCCTGGATTTTGTATCTGACTTGGTACCTCCTCCCCTTTTAAATAATTTATTTGGTATAAACACATATAATCAAGTGAATCCACTCAAAGTGCCTTTAATGATTGCCTCCACTGTCATTACATTCTGTAAGTTTTTCAGTGGAATTCCGGTTAACTAATGCACCATTTAAACCCTTGATAACTAGGAAATGTTCCAATTCAGCCAGCTTGTATTCCACGATCCTGAGGTTTACCAGTATTCGCTTCTGCATGGCTACTGAGTGTGGGAAATTATTTAAGATATCCCGAGAGAGGCTGTTGACTGAAAGACTATTATCAGTATTGCTCTTAGCTGAGCCAGTAGAAGAGGATGGTCTTACTAGTGCAAGAGAAGTCGAATTTGAGGACATTTCACCAATGTTTCTCTGTAAGAGAAGGAAATTTTATGAATGTAGTTTACTGAAATTAGCAATTTCCAAGCACTAGCAAATGACAGCATTGTTAGTTTTAATAACTCATAGAGATTAAAAATGTATTGAATGATGACATTGATTTAGAATTTTGCTGATTCCAAACACAGACTAAGAAATAAATATGTGAAAGTAACCATTTAGTGCCAAAGTGTCATATTTTTTGCTCACACATTTCTTTGGCAGTCCAGTAGGTCTCTATTTGGAGACCTTCTTTAAACTTTTTCTAAAAGCACTTCACTTGCAACTTTAGCACCATGAAACCCACATGTTGACTTGAATTATCTGTGAATGTCCAGAAAACTCCCATAGAAATGATTGAAAAAGAAAATAAAGGGGAGAGGCAAACAAAGATGGAAAGGGAGAGTAGAAGAAGCAAGAGCCAGCAAGCAAGAGAATGAGAGAAGGTTAAGCATTCTTAAAATAGGAAGTGGTGGTGGGGAGTGGGCACTTCAACTTGCCCCTTCTATTTACGTGTGTAGAAAACTGACTCAGTTACCTGGGTTTTTTACAACATACCACAAGTATCACATCCCTGGTCAACATGAAGGAAGTATGAGGGTGAAGAGTAAAAATCTGGGCCCTTTCAAGAGAAAAAGAGGAATGGGGTGACCTCCCCTTAAAACTTATTTTATTATTTACTACCTTTCTACACTCTTACACTCACACACCAATCCAAGCATACATCCAGCTTCCAATGTGTCTCTTATATACAACTTTACCTGAAAGGGTTTTTTCCAGAATACGAATAGAAAGGCGAGAATAACGCCGCTTATCAGAAGAAAAAAAATATTCATGGCTCTTCTGCCTCCTCTTCTCTTTTCGGGAATGGAGGTACTCAGCTGGTAGTTGGGAAGCAAGGGGCCGCTAGCGGCCCGAGCTTGCGCGGGCCAGGGTGCTAGGCGTCCCTCACTGCCTGGTGCAACTGAGCATCCTCTGCAACGATCCGCTTTATATACTAGATATAGTGTGTCACCTCACAATTGGGCACCCGCTTGGCGGGGTTACATCACAATTGGATGACGTAAAGCCCGGAGTGCGGGAAAACTATGCGGCACTTGGTAACCACTCACCTGGTTACTTGATTTAGGTTAAAAGAGGTCAGCAAAGGACACAAGAGACACTGAGGGGATTGGGGATTTCCAAGAAGCTGAAATATGGTAGATGTACAGACTCCAAATCGACTGGTTAAATAATATGACTTAAAAAGTGCTCCTCCTCATTTTTATTTTTTAAGATATGTTTGTTTTTGCTGCAATAACTCCATTTTCCTTTCTTAGTTGAAACACAAGAAAGAAATGCATTGTAAATAGTAGGTACCTCTAAATTGTTAAGTCTTGGACAGAAACCGGCCCTCTTCCACAGTCCAATAGCTGTTCTAGGATTTATTCCAGTGCTAGTCACGTTGGGATATTTACATTTGTGTCATTTTACAGTTTAAAAAGTACTTCCCAGATGTTTCTATCACAATAACTTTGTTCTATCAGTGTTTTTAATACTGTGCTTATTTTTTGCAAATGTGAAAACAGATTCAAGTGTTAGGTAATCTCGTTTGAAACTAGTAACAAAAGCAAGACTTGAATCCATTGCTTTTGAGCACTGAGATGAAATTCTTCAATTCTCTCACACCCACTGCCACCCAAACAACCTCCACCTTCACTCACTGACTGGTGGACATCAACTATTTAATATCTCTCCCCCCCCAAAATTGAACAACACATCTGAATTAGTATTACTACGAGGTAACAAGAGATAGGAATTATTGCACTTGACAAGTTAGAAATGTTCAAGAAATTCAACTAACTGTACAAGATGACACTGAAATAAAGACCCAAAACGAAATCCAATAACCAAGGTGAATTCAAGGTGAATTTTACCCCAACTCTACTAGGGGTAAAATTCTCGCCTTCTTATAGATAGGAAGGAGAAGGGTTACATTTTTAAAAGTTTACATACCACACATTTCCTAATATTTAGTTCAAATCTTAAAAATGTATTCATTTAACAAATATTTATTAAATACCTGTGTATTGAACACCAGGAATCATATTCAGGGAATATGATTATGAGAAAAAAAATAAGTATCTGCCTACCTAAAATCTTCATTCTCCAGTGGGAAATAGACATTAATCACGTACTCACAGATTTGATATGTGAACATGCTAATGAGATAAGTGATAAGGAGAAAGTACACAATGATATGGGACTTATAATTGGATATGAGATGTAAAGTAAGGTGAAGCTCCTAACTTTCTGGCTTACTCAACTGGGTGGACAGGAAATAATACAGTTTGGGGCTGCTGATCAAGAATTTGGTCTCAGACATGTGGAGTTTGAGGTAACTTTGCAACATGAAAGAATTGATCTTAATGATATAATTGAATATGAGTGCTGGGGCTCTGAGGGGAAGACTGAACTAAAGACGTAAAATTGTGAGTCATCTTCATGTAAATAATATTTGAAGCTCTAGATATGGATGAAATTCTCTAGCGTCAGTGTGGTGAGTAAAAGCAAAATAGAAGCTAAGATGGAGCATTGAAAGGTTCCAATATTTAAACACTGGGTAATAACAACTTTTGTCTGTATGCTCACGTGGTTGTCTTGACATCTACACTTCTTTCATTGAAAAAAATTTAGTGAGGCCCAGTAACTTTGTTTCTAACAATAATATTTTGAGTTGTGACCCTACTGATATCCAGGGGAACACTTCAGAGATCTTGGTAAATAATCTTATCCAACACATTAGAGTACTAGTGTTAACCTTTGATTTTTAAAACAAGACAACAGGGGGAAATCATTGACAGTATAGAATATTCCAACCTGCCAGAAAATAATAAATAAATAAATAATGGAATGGATATCATACATATCATTAGCTTTCCATTTTGTAGCCTACTGTTAAATGGATGCCAAAAGTGAATTTCTCATTTGTCATTAACAATTTTAAAATCCCCTCCTTTGTTTCCATGCTTCAGGGAATAACAAATATAGATTTCTAATACCATGGTTTTCATGGAATTGTTATTCACTCAAATTATTGTTTAACCAAATGTTGTCACTCTCTTTTGTATTTGTCAAAATGGGATTTTCTTATGTTAACATTTCGGGAATATACTTACTCCAGATAAATAGTCAAGAAATTGAAGTATTTGTGTTGTGTTACATTAAATATGTTGGCTCTTGAAACTTTTTCCTTACTAAAACTGTTACTTAGATTAAAATATTAACACAGCTTCAAAGAACAGCCTAGGTTGATAGGTAACAAAATAAGCAATAAAGTGAGACACTCAGAGGATTGGGGATGGTTTCAAGAGTAAAGAGATTTATTGAATCTCAGCAGAGTTGCAGCCAACACCTACCCTCCAATTCATCGGATTCACCCAGGACAGTTAACAAAAGGATGATGATGGACAACACCCATCCCAAAAAACAGAGACTATCTACAACTGCAAGCAAGACAGGTCCAACCATCTGTTGTGTGGGATCTAAGTCCCCTCTCAATTGGAAGCAGAGTGGCATCACCATCTAAAATTCCTCAAGATTAAGGAATGAACAAACATAAGGGGGGATTGCAGCTATGAACTAAAGTAGACTTATTGTTATTCTAGTAATGGAAGAACTTGTAACACTGATACAAAAGCAGTGACCACCAGAGGTTCTGAGGGGAGAGAGAGGGAAAAATAGGTGTAACATGGGGTACTTTGGGGACATTAGAATTGTCCTGAACAACATTGCAATGATGGATGCAAGCCATTATACATTTTGGCAAAACCTATAAAATTGTGTGTGCAAAGTGTAAACCATAATGTAAACTGTAGTTTATGGTTAGTAGCAATGCTTCAATATGTCCTCATCAGTTGTAACAAATGTACCACACTAATGAAAGATGTCGTTAATGTGGAAAAGTGTGGGAGGGGGAGGGGTGAGGTATATGGGAATCTCCTATATATTTTTTTCTTTTTTTCTTTTTTCTTGAGGTACCGGGGGCCAGGGATTGAACCCGGGACCTCATATGAGGGAAGCCTGCGCTCAACCACTGAGCCACATCTGCTGCACTGAGTTGGGTTTTTCATTTGTTTTTCCTTGTTGTTTGTTTGTTTTCTCTAGGAGGTACCAGGAACCAAACCTGGGACCTCCCATGTGGGAAGTAGGCACTCAATTGCTTGAGCCACATCCACTCTAATCCCCTGTATATATATATATATTATATATACTTTTAAATTTTAAGAAAGATAGTTAGATTACATAAATATTACATAAAAAATATAGGGGATTCCCATATGCTCTGCTCCCTACACTTCCCACAATTTCCCACATTAACAACATCTTTCATTACTGTGGTACATTTGTTACAATTGATAAACACATTTTGGAGCATTGCCACTAAGCATGGATTATAGTTTACATTGTCATTTACACTCTCTCACGTACATTTTTGTAAGTTATGACAAGATATATACTGACTTGTATTTGTCATTGCAATATCATTCAGGACAATTCCCCAAGTCCCGAAAATGTCCCCAAATTGCACCTATTTTTCCCTCTCCCTCCTTCAGAATCTCCAGTGGCCACTGCCTTCACATCAATGATAAAAGTTCTTCCATTGCTAAAATCACAATAAGTCTATAGTAGAATAACAGTAAGTCTACTCTAGTCCATCATTCATTCCCCAATCCTAAGGATTCTGGGATGGTGATTTCCACTCCACCTCTAACTGAGAGGGGGCTTAGATCCCATGGGGCAGATGGATGCGGTTATCTTGCTTGCAGTTGCAGACTCTCTCTGTTCCTTGAGATGGTCATTGTCCATCATCATCTCCTTATTAGTTGTCCTGGGTGAGTCCATTGAAATGGAGAGTAGGTGTTGCAACTCTGTTGTGATTCAGGGCCCAACTGGTATATGGACAGCCCAAAGATTTAGGTATCTATCTATTTACCTATCAACTCTATCTATTATCTATTTACCTATCAACTCTAATACTAACTATAGGTTCAAATAGAAGGGGCAGAAGAGCCACGTGTTGGGAAACTACCACCGAGTCCAACGCTGTCACACTGGGGAGAATAAATTCCAAAGTAGGGCCCACTGGCATGGTGCCAAACTCCTGAGCTGTCTGCCCTGCTTATAGTGTCTGGGGTCTCCAGAGCCCTCAAAACCTTGCTATCTGAGGCAATATTTACTTTGGCAGTCAATGAGATTCTGCTGAGATGTGCATAAGTGTAATCTCTGGAATGACCTCCCAACTCACTTTGAAGTCTCTTAGCCATATAAACTCATTTGTCTTCACCCTTTCCCCCTTTTGGTCAAGGTCTTTTTCCAGTTGCATTGCTACCCATGTATTTTTGGTGTAACATTTATGTAATCCAAATTTTCTTTTAAAATAACAATAAAAATGAACAAAAAAGAGTAAAGAAGTTCATAAATTTTATTAGAAATAGTTCATGTAATAGTCACAATAAATAAAAGACTCTTTAGACAAATTGGGGTGATTTAATTTTGCTTTAATAAGTTTTATGCCTTCTGCCTGATTTTACCACCATGCAAATATTAATAAACATGAAATATTCTCGTTAATATAAGATATGTTTTATTTATCAAGGTTTAAAATATTTAAATTTTCTACACTGGTTTATGGATCAAGTAAATTAATATTACTATTTCTACAAATAGTTTTTAATTGCTAAAATATAATATTGTGTTTAAATGAATTTTCAATAATGTATATATTTTAAAGAGTTTAATATTGTGGGTTTTTATAATGCTACAAATCATGAGGATATAATGTGTTGGCTTAATTATAATTTTCAGATCTTCAGTTTACTTCATATTCTTGGTAATATTAATTTGATCTAATTAGTAAATAATCTTTGGCTGTCTGGACAATTTCTAAGCAAGAAAATTGCACAAAACCTTGGTTATTAAACTTAGCTTTCATTTACCCTTATTCCTTATTTAGAGAATAGGTATAAATTAACAGGATGAATAAAAATTTGGATAATATTATTTTATATGTTCATTACTTCTACTTGAAAATCTGTAAAAATAATATGAAATGTGTAGTCATGGAGAAAATAGTTAGACCATTCTTGGTTTCCTGGCATCTAGATTTTCTCTGTAAGGAAAGAAATTTTGATTATTTAGTTGATTCTGCCAAACATAAATGGTTGAATTCATACAATGTACGTTAGTTATAGAGAGAGATGAACACATAAGATATAATGGATAAGTCTCTTTGTTTATTAAAAAAAGTACAGTTTTTAAAGGTGATAAATTCAATATAACATGCACATTGTTTTATTTAAAATGCTGATAGTTAATTATATATATATTTTGGTTTTGTTTTTAAAACACACCATACAATCCATTCAAAGTGAACAATCAATGACTCTCAGTTTAACCACAGACTTGGACATTCATCACCATAATCAATATGAGAACATTCTAATTAGCCCTTAATAACTATAGCCCCCTTATTGACACTTAGCATTGGTATGGTTCTTTTGTCACAACTGATGAAAGAATATTACGATGTTATTGCTAACTATAGGCTATAGTTTGCAATAGTTGGATTTTCCCCATATATCACTCTATTAACACCTTGTAACAGTGACATACATTTTTTCTAGTTCATGGAAAAACATTCTTATATTTGTAATATTAACCACAGTCATCATCCACAACATGGTTCACTGTATTATACAGTCCCATGTTTTATCCTCTACCTTTCGTTCTAATGACATACACAACTCTAAACTTCCCCTTACAACCACAATCACACAATGACACATAGAATTCAGTGCTATCAATTGCACTCACAATAATGTGCTCTATCCATTTCCAGACATTTACAATCAACCTTACTAAACATTCTGCACAAATTAAGCATCAACTCCCCAATCTCTACCCTCATTCTATATCCTGGTAACCTATATTTTAGATCTTAACTCCAAGTGTTTGCTCATTATAATTAGTTCATATTAGTGAGACCGTAAAATATTTGTCCTCTTGTGTCTGGCTTATTTAACTGAACATAATGTACTCAAAGTTTATCGATGTTGTCACATGAATCAGGACTTCATTCCTTTTTAGAGCAGAATAATATTTCATCGTATGTATATGCCAAATTTTGTTTATCAGTGGTTTCCATCTTTTGGCAATTGAGAACAATGCTGCTATGAACCTCAGTGTGCTTACCCATCACTGCTTTCCATTTTTCTGAAAATATACCTACTAGAGGGATTGCCGGATCATATGGCAATTCTATACTTAGCTTCCTGAGGAACTGTAAAATTGTTTTCTACAGCAGCTGTGCCATTCTACATTCCCACCTTAAGTAAATAACTGCTCTTATTTCTCCACATCCTCTGCAAAAATTGTAGTTTAGTGTTTGTTTAATTGTGGCCATTTTAGTAGGTGTGAATATCTCATTGTGGTTTTGATTTGCATTTCCATAATACTTAATGATGAGCATCTTTTCATGTGCTTTTTAGCTATTTGTATTTCCTCTTCGGAAAAGGGTCTATTCAAATCATTTGCATATTTTTAATTGGGTTGTCTTTTTATTGTTGGATTGTAGGATTTCTTTATATATTCTGGATATTAAACTCTTATAGGTTATGTGGTTTCCAATTATTTTCTCCCATTTAGTAGGTTGCCCTTTCACTTTCTTGACAAAGTCCTTTGAAGCACAGAAGTATTTAATTTTGAGGAGGTCCATTTATCTTTTTTTTCTTTTCATTCCTTGTGCTTTGGGTATAAAGTCTAAAAACCACCTCCTAGCACAAGTTCTTGAAGACGCTTCCATACATTTTCCTCTAGGAGTTTTATGATCCTTGCTCTTATATTTAGGTCTTTGATTCACTTTGAGTTAATGTTTGTATAAGGTATGGGATAGGGGTCCTCTTTCATTCTTTTGGATATGAATATTCTGTTCTCCCAGCACCATTTGTTGAAGAAACTGTTCTGTCTCAGTTGAGTGGATGAGGAAGCCTTGTCAAAAACCAATTGACCATAGAGGTGAGGGTCTATTTCTAAAACCTCAATTACATTCATCAATATATCTATAAGCCAGTGGTATGCTGTTTTGACCACTGTAAATTTGTAACATGCTTAAAAGTCAGGAAGCGAGAGTCCTCTAATTTCATTCTTCCTTTTTCAGATGTTTCTGGCTATCCAGGGCCCTTAACCTTCCAAATAAATTTGATGATTGGCTTTTCCATTTCTACATAGTATGTACAATGTTGAAATTTTTATTGGTTTTGCATTGAATCTGTAAATTCATCTGGATAAAATTGATATTTTTACATTATTTAGTGTTGCAATCTGTGAACTCACAATGTCCTTCCATTTATTTAGGTCTTCTTTGATTTCTTTTAGCAATGTTTTGTAGTTTTCTTCCTATAGGTCCTTTACATCCTGGTTAAATTTATTCCTATTATTATAGTTGTTGCTGTAAATGGAATTTTTTTCTTGATTTCTGCCTCAGATTGCTCATTCTTAGTGTATAGAAACACTTCTGTTTTTGCACATTATTCTTGTGTCCTGCCACTTTGCTGAACTCATTAATTAGGTCTACTAGCTTTGTTGTAATTTTGGAGGGTGGGTTTTTAAATATAGGACCATGTCATCTGCAATTAGTGAAATTTTGCTGCTTCCTTTCTGATTTTAGGCCTTTTATTTCTTTTTCTTGCCTAATTGCTCTAGAGAGAACATCTAGCACAATGTTGAATAACAATTCTGACATTGGGTATCCTTGTCTTGCTCTCAATCTTAGAAGGAAAGCTTTTATTCGTTCACAATTGAGTATGATATTAATTGTGGGTTTTTTCATATATACCCTTTAGCATATTGAGGAAGTTTCCTTCTATTCTTATCTTTCAAAGTGTTTTCTTCAAGATGCTGGATTTAGTCAAATGCCTATACTGCATCAATCAAGATCATCATGTGGTTTTTCCTCTTTGATTCGTTAATATGGTGTATTACATTAAATGATCTTGTTGTGTTGAACCACCCTTGCATATCTGGGATAAAACCCATCTGATCATGGTGTATAATGCTTTTAATGTGCCATTGAAATCAATTTGCAAATATTTTGTTGAGGATTTTTGCACATATATTATTAGAGAAATTGGTCTATAATTTCTTAATTTCTTTCCTTGTAATAACTATTTGGCTTTGGTATTAGGCTGATGTTGGCTTTATAGAATGAGTTAGGTAGTGTTCCTTATTCTTCAATATTTGGAAGATTTTGAGCACGATTTGTATCATTTCTCCTGGTAATAATTGGAAGAATTCTCCTGGGCTTTTACTGTAAGGTTTTTGATGGCCGTTTCAATCTCTACTTGTGATTGATTTGTTCAGGTCTTCTATTTCTTCTATATTCAGGGTAGCTTGTTTGTGTGTTTCTGGGAAATTGTCCAGTTCATCTAAGTTGTCTCATTTGTTGGCATAAAGTTGTTCATAGTATCCTCTTATAATCTTCTTTATTTCTGAGGTATCTACCATTTGTGATATACTTTATTTTCATTTTCTCTCTTTTTTCCTTTGTCAGTCCAGCTAAGGGATTGTCAATTTTGTTGATTTTCTCAAAGAACCAAATTTTGGTTTTGTTGATCCTCTCTATTGTTTTTTAATTTGTTTTCAATTTCATTTATATCTGCTCTAATCTTCGTTATTTCTTTCCTTCTGCTTGCTTTGAGATTAGTTTGCTGTTCTTTTTCTAGTTCGACCAGGTGTGCAGTTAGGTGATTTTAGAACTTTCTTCTTTATTAATATAGGCATTTGAGGCTATGAATTTCCCTCTCAACACTGCCTTCTCTTCATCCTGTAAGTTTTGATATGTTGTGCTCAGGTTTTAACTCATCTACACATATTTACTGATTTTTCTTAGAATTTCTTCTTTGACCCACTGGTTGTTTAATAGTTTGCTGTTTAACCTTCATGTATTTGTGATTTTTCCAGTTCTCCACCTCTTACTGATTTTCAGTTCCATTCCATTATAATCAGAGAAAGTGTTTTGTATAGCTTCAATTTTTAAAATTTATTGACACCTATTTCATGACCTCCCATGTGGTCTATACTTGCAAATGATCCATGAGCACTTGTGAAGATCCTCCTGTTTTTGGGTACAATATTCTGTATATATCTGTTAGGTCTAGTTTATTTATCTTATTCAAGTTCTATGTTTCCTTATTGATCCTCTGTCTAGATGTTATATCTATTGATGAGAGTGGTGTATTGAAGTAAAACTATTATTGTAGAGATGTCTATTTCTCCTTTCATTTTTGCCAGTGTTTGCCTCATGTATTCTGGAGCACCTTGGTTAGGTGCACACATTTTATGCTTATTATTTCTTCTTGATGGATTGACCCTTTTATTAATATATACTGTCATTCTTTGTCTTTCTTTTTTTAGGCTTAAATAATGACAATTTATTAGCTTACAGTTTAGAGGCTGGGAAAATGTCTAAATCAAGGCATCATCAAGGTGGTGATTTCTTCCCAAAGACTGACTACCAGTGATCTTAGATTCTTCTGCCACATGGCAAGGCACAGGGTGTCATGAGCTGATCTCTCTATTCTCTTCTGGGTTTTGTTGATTTCAGCTTCTTCTTTATCTGGGTTTGTCTCTCTGTGCTTGCATTTCATTGCCTTATAAAAGACTCCAGAAATAGGATTAAGACCCTTCTTGGGCCATGCCTTAACTAAGGTAACCTCATCAAAAAATTCTACTTACAAAGATTCACACCCACAAGAATGGATTAGATTTAAGAACATGTTTTTTTTTTGGGTTACATACAGCTTCAAACCACCACAAATATGGTGGGCAGAAAGAACTCAATAAATATTTTGTTGTACATGTAAACAAACAATTTACTCTAAGGAATGAAATTACACATGGAAAGTTCTTAATTTTATTGACAGGATGTCAAGATCCTCTGGGGTGGTCAGAAGTGGATGAAGATCAGGAACTGCAAATTAAGAATCTCTTCGCATATTCTTTCACAAACAAAATTTCTAAAAAGTCCCAGACTTATGTGATAAAAGTAATATTTTTTATTTTTAGTATTTGGACACAATGTAAATTGTGAACAGCACATTATTTGCAGGTATGAAATAGATGCATTGATCCCCACAGGCCAAATAAAAAACATCAATAATTCTAGCTCATTAGCAGCCAGTGTACTCTGAATTGATCAAAACAATAGAGTATTAAAAAACCGAAATCTGATTCTTTTATAAGATCAATAAATTTGAGAAATCTTTAGTTAAAATAACAAAGAAAATACAGAGGAGATGCCAGTAAATAAAATCAGAAATTAAATGGGGCGGAGCGGAACATTATGACTGACCCCACAGAAAAAAAAAGGATCATAAGAGGATATAAAAAATTGTACACCAACAAATTAGACAACCTTGGTGAAACAGACAAATTCCTAGAAATGCACAAAGAACCTGCATCAATGTTAGAAGAAATACAAGACCCCAACAAGACAATCACAAGTAAAGAGATTGAACCAGTCATAAAAAATGTCCTAAAACATTGGAATTGCTCTGCATGATATTGCAATGATGGATAAAGGGCATTATACATTTTGTCTAAACCTATATAGTTGTATGGTGCAAAGTGTGAACCATAATGTAAAATATAGACCTTGATTAGTAATAATGCTTCAATATTTGTTTATCAATTGTAACAAATGTACCACAGTAACATAAGATATTACTAATATGGGGAAATGTGAGAGAGGGAGGGGGTGAGTATATGGGAATCCCCTATACTTTCTATGTAACTTCTGTAATCTTAGAACATCTTTTAAAATAGTTTATTATATGTAAAAAAAGTAAAATGAATCTCCCAACAAATAAAGGTCCAGGAACAGATGGCATTACAGGGGAATTCTACCAATGATTTCAAGAAAAATTAATACCAATCTTCCCTAAAGTCTTCCAAAAAATCAAACAGGAGGGAAAACTACTCAATTTATTTTATAAATCCATCATCACCCTAATACCAAAACCAGGTAAAGATACTACAAGAATAGGAAATTATAGGCCAATATCTCTATATATATAGATGCAAAAATTCTCAACAAAATACTTGCAAACTGAATACAATAACACATTAAAACTATTATACACCATGATCAAGTAGGTTTTAATCCTGGTGTGCAAGGGTGGTTCAACACAAGAAAGTCAATTACCATAGTACCCCAAATCAAATGGGAAAAGAAATACATGATCATATTGATTGATGCAGAAAAGACATTTGACAAAATCCAGCATCCTCCCTGGATAAAAACCACTTGGAAACATCTCAATAGAATGAAAAATTATTAACATGATACAAGGCATTTATGTCATTGTATTCAATGGGGAAAGGTTGAAAGCTTTCCCTCAAAGATCAGGAACAAGACAAGAATGCCCACTGTCACTACCATTATTCAACATTGTGTTAGAAGTTCTAGCTAGAGCAATTAGACAAGAAAAAGAAATAAAATAATAAAATGCATCCAAAATGGAAAAGAAGATGTATAACTCTCATTATTCACAAATTACATGATTCTATATTTAGAAAATTCCAAAATATCTATGACAAAGCTACTAGAACTAATAAACGTGTTCAGCAAATTAGCAGGATACAAGATCAACATGCAAAAATCAGTAGTTTTGTTTGTTTGTTTGTAGCTCCACTTTTCTAAAAAAATATCAATTTTATTGATGCACATTTCTAAAACATACAATTCATCCAAAGTGTACAATCAATGGTATTTGGTATAATCACAGAGTTGAACATTCATCACTTCAATCATTATTAGAGCATTTTCATTATTTCAATAATAATGAACAAAAACCGACAAACAGAATTCCTCACCTCTCAATCTCTCTCTGTTTCCCCGGCTGTATATAACTGCTATTTCTGGCTATTTTTGCACAATTATTTATTTGTTTATTAAGCAGTTTTATTATTGAGATATATTAAAATACTATATGATATATCCAAAGTGTATAATAAATAGCTTTTAGTATAATCACAATGTTTGACATTCAATATCTCAAAAAATTTAGGACATTTTCATTACTCCAAAAAGAAAGACCCCATGCTCCTCAACATTCCTTCCTCAGCCAAACATAACCACTAATCTAATTTCATTTTTATCAATTGATTTATATTTACATTTTATATAAATGGAATCATAAAATATGTAATACTCTGTATCTGGTTTCCTTCACTTAATATAATTCTTTTTGGTCTGTTATTAACATTTTGTATTATTAACCTACATTTGTTCAAATTCAAAGAAAAATGGTCTTATATATGCAATTTTACTCATATTCATATTTCACATATTTATATTTCATATAATATATTTAGTTCATAATAGCACAATCATACAGTATTTTCCCTTGTGTGTCTAGCTTGCTTCACTCAACATAATGTCCTCCAGGTTCATCCATGTTGTCATATGTTTCACTACTTCATTTCTTCTTACACTTGTGTAATATTCCATTGTGTGTATACTCCACAATTTGTTTATCCATTCATCAGTTGATGGACACCTGGGTTGTTTCCACATTTTGGCTATCATGAATAATGCTGTTATGAACATCAGCGTGCAAATGTCTATTCATGTCCCTGCTCTCAGTTCTTTTGGATATATACCTCTTAGTGGTATTTCTGGATCACATGGTAAGTCTTTATTTAACTCTTTTAGGAACTGCCAAATAGTCCTCCACAGTGGCTGTACCATTCTACATTCCCACTAAAAGTGAATAAGCCCTCCTATCTTTCCACATTTTCTCCAACATTAACAATTTTCTGACTATCTAATAGTGGCCAGTCTAATAGGTGTGAAATGATATCTCATTGTATTTTTGATTTGCATTTCCCTAAACATTAGTGATGTTGAACATGTTTTCATGTGTTTCTTCACCATTTGTATTTCTTCTTTGGAGGGTTGTTTTTTCAAGTCTTATGCCAATTTTTTATTCAGATAGTTTGCCTTTTTATTGTTGAGTTGTATGATCTCTTTATATATAATGGATTTAAACCCTTACCAGATATGTGATTGCCAAATATTTTCTCCCATTGAGTTGGCTGCCTTTTCATCCTTTTGACAAAGTCCTTTGAGGTGCGAAAGTGTTGAATTTTGAGGAGGTCCCATTTATCTATTTTTTCTTTCATTGCTCGTGCTTTGGGTGTATGTTTTAAGAAATTACTGCTTACTACAAGATCTTAAAGATGTTTTCCTTCATTTTCTTCTAGAAGTTTTAAAGTTGTTGTTTTTATATTTAGGTCATTGATCCATTTTGAGTTAATTTTTGTATAAGGTGTGAGACAGGGGTCTTCTTTCTTTTTTTTTGGATATGGTTATCCAGTTCTCCCAGAACCAATTGTTGAATAGACTGTTCTTGCCCAGCTGGATGGGCTTAAAAGTCTTGTCAAAAATCACTTGGATATAGATGTGAGGGTTGATTTATGAGTTCTCTATCTGGTTCCATTGGTCAATCTGTCTGTCCTTATGCAAGTATCATGTTTTTTTGTTTGTTTTTTTTTACCATTATAGCAAAGTAATGTGCTTTAAAGTCAGGAATTGAGAGTCCTCCACTTTCGTTCTTCTTTTTAAAGATATTTTTGGCTATTTTGAGCCCCTTACCCTTCCAAATAAATTTGATTATTGGCTGTTCGATTTCTGCAAAAACAGATGTTAAAATTTTTATTGGGATTGCATTGAATCTGTAAATCAGCTTGGGTGGAATTGACATCTTAACAATATTTATTCTTCCACTCCATGAACAAGGAATATCCTTCTGTTTATTTAATACTTCTTTGGTTCCTTCAGCAATGTTTTGTAGTTTTCTGAATATAGGACCTTCATGTCTTTTGTTAAGTTTATTCCTAAATATTTTATTGTTTTAGTCACTATTAAAATTTGATTTTTTCTAATTTCCTCCTTAGATTGCATATAAGTAGTGTATAGAAATGCTGTTGATTTTTTCGTATTAATCTTGTATCCCGCCACTTTGCTGAACTTGCCTATTAATTCTAGCAGCTTTGTTGTAGATTTTTCTGGATTTTCAAGATATAGGATAATGTTATCAGTGAATAGTGAAAGTTTTACTTCTTCCTTTCCTATTTAGGTGCCTTTTATTTCTTTGTCTAGCCCAATTGCTCTAGCTAGAACTTCTAGCACAATTTTGAATAATAATGGTGACAGTGGGCATCCTTGTCTTGTTCCTGATCTCAGCATGAAAGCTTTCGTCTTTTACCAATGACTATAATGCTAGCTATAGGTTTTTCATATATGTACTTTACCATATTGAGAAAGTCTTCTTCTATTCCTATATCTGGAGTATTTTTATCAAGAAAGGGACTTCTTTGCATCAATAGAGAGGATCATATGATTTTTCCTCTTCAATTTATCAAAGTGGTTTATTACACTAATTGATTTTCTTGTGTTGATCCACCCTTGTATACCTGGGATAAAACCCACATGTTCATGGTATATAACCCTTCCTAATAAAGGTGTAGGATTTCTTTATATATGCTGGATATTAGATCCCTATTGGATAGATGGTTACCAAATATTTTCTCCCATTGTGTTGGCCATCTTTTCACTTACTTGACAAACTTCTTTGAGGTGCAAAAGTTTTTAATTTTGAGGAGGTCCCATTTATCTATCTTTTCTTTCATTGCTCATGCTTTGGGTGTAAAATTCATGAAACCATTTTCTACTACAAGATCTTGTAGATGCTTCCCTATATTATCTTCTGAGATCTGTATGGCCTTGGCTCTTATATTTAGATCTTTGATACATCTTTAGTTAATTTTTGAATAATATGTGAGATGGTTTTCCTTTCTCATTTTTTTGGAGATGGATATCCTGTTCTACAAGAACCAATTGTTTAAGAAACCATTCTCTCCCAGTTCAGTGGGCTTGGTGATCTTGTCAAATATCAGTTGTCCATATATGTGAGGATCTATATCAGAACTCTCAGTTCTGATCCATTGGTCAGTATGTCTCTCCTATTGCCGGTACCATGCAGTTTGGACCAACGTAGCTTTACAGTTTGTTTTAAATTTAGGTAGTGTTATTTCTCCAATTGTATTTTTCTTTCTCAAATATGTCTTTGGCTATTTGGGGCCCCTTTCCCTTCCAAATAAATTTCATAGTTAGCCTTTTCAATTCAGTAAAAAAAGCTATTGTAATTTTTATTGGGATTGTTTTTAATCTGTAAATCATTTTGTGTAGGATAGACATCTTAATGATGTTTAGTCTTCCTATCCATGAACAAGAAATATTCTTTCATTTATTTAGGTCTTTGATTTCCTTTAACAGTCTTCTGTAGTTTTCTATGTACCAGTCCTTTACATCTTTAGTTAAATTTATTCCTAAGTATTTGATTCCTTAGTTGCCATTGTAAATGGAATTTTTTTCTTCATTTCTTCCTCAGATTGCTCAATATTGATGTACAGAAATGCTACTGATTTTTGCACGTTTTTCTTAAAAAAACTGGCCACTTTACTGATCTCATTTTTAAGCTCTAGAATCTTTGTTGTAGATTTCTTAGGGCTTTCTATGTATAGGATCATGTCATCTGGAAATAGTGAAATTTTATACTTCTTCCTTTCAAATTTGGATACTTTTATTTCTTTTTCTTTTCTAAGTGCTTGAGCAAGAACTTCTAATACAATGCTAAATAAGAGAGGTGACAGGGGGCACCCTTGTCCAGTTCCAGATCTTATTTAGGAAGCTTTTAGGATTCCATCACTGAATATGATGTTAGCTGTGGGTTTTTCATATATACCCTTTATCCTGTTGAAGAAGTTTCCTTCTATTCCTGTCTTTTTTATCAGGACAGGGTAATGTATTTTGTTGAATGCTTTTTCTGCATCTATAGAGATGGTCATGTGGGTTTTATCTTTCGATCTGTTAATGTGGTGTATTACATTGATTAATTTCTTATGTTGGACTATTTTTGCATACCAGGGATGAAACCCACTTGGTCATGGTGTATAATTTGTTTCATGTGTTGTTGAATACAATTAACAAGTATTTTGTTCAGAATTTTAGCTTCTAGTTTCATTAGAGAGATTGGTCTGTAGTTTTCCTTTCTTGTGGGATCTTTAAGTGTGATGTTGGCATCAAAGAATGAGTTAGGCAATGTTCCATTCACTTCTATTTTTTGGAATAGTTTAAGCAGGATTGGTGTTAGTTCTTTCTGTAATGTTTAGTAGAAATGATCTGTGAAGCCATATGGTCTTTAGCTTTTCTTAGTTGGGAAGATTTTGATGATTAATTCAATCATGTTACTTGTGATTGGTCTGTTGAGTTAATCAATTTCTCCTTTCTCAATGTAAGCTGCTTGTGTGTTTCTAGGAATTTGTCCATTTCTTCTAAATTATCTATCTTTTTAGCATACAAGTTTTCAAAATATCTTCTTATGATACTCTTTATTTCTGTGGGGTCAGTGTTGATATCCCATTCCTTGTTTCTTATTTTAAGGGTATGCATGGTCTCTTTTTTTTTCTTTCTTAATCTACCTAAGGTTTCATCAGTTTTAATCTTCTCAAAGAAACAGCATTTTTTGGTTTATTTTTTCTAGTGCTTTCTTTATATATATATGTATATATATAATTTTTATTAAAGATACTTTGAATACACAAATGTTACATAAAAATATAGGGGATTCCCATATGCCCCACTCTCTACCACTCCCACATTTTCCCACATTACCAACATCCTTTATTAGTGTGATACATTTATTACAATTGATGAACACATTTTGGACCATTGCCACTATGCATGGATTATAGTTTGCATTGTAGTTTACACTCTGTCATGCACATTTTTGTAAGTTATGAAAAGATATATAATGGCCTGTATCTGTCATTACAATGTCATTCAGGAAAATTCCCAAGTCCCAAAAATGCCCCCATATTATACCTATTTATCCCTCTCCTTTACCAGTGGCCAGTATCTCCACATCAATCACAAAAGTTCTTCCATTGCTAGAATCACAATAAGTGTATAGTTGAATAAACGTAAGTCTGCTCTAGTCCATTGTTCATTCCCCAATTCTGAGGATTTTGGGATGGCGATGTCCACTCCACCTCTAATTGAGAGGGAGCTTAGATCCAATGGGGCAGATAGATGGGATTATCTTGTTTGCAGTTGAAGACTCTTTCTGTTTCTTGGGGTGGTCATTGTCCATCAACTCCTTATTGGTTGTCTTGTGTGAATCCAATGAACTGGAGAATAAGTGTTGCAACTTTTTTGAGACTCAGGGCCCAACTAGCACATGGACAGCCCCAACATTTAAGTCTCTTGGACATATGCCTATTAACTGTAGTATTAAATATAGGTTCAAATAGAAAAGGTAGAAGAGCCATGTGTAGGGAAAACACAACTGAGTCCAACTCTGTCACACTGTGGAGCATAAGTTCCAAAATAGAGTCCACTGGCATGATGCCAGACTCCTGAGCTCTCTGCCCTGCATATAGTGCCTTAATGTCTCCAGAGCCCTCAGGAGCCCCACTATTTGAGGCAATATTTTCTGTGGCAGTCAATGAGATCCTGCTGAGACATGAATAAGTGTAACTTCTGGAATGACTTGCTGATTCACTTTGAAGATTCTTAGCCATAAAATCTCATTTGTCTTTACCCTTTACCCCTTTTGGTCAAGGTCTTCTTCCAGTTGCATTGTTAATTGGTGCTTCCTAGCAATTCCTCAGTGCCAGGGAGGCTCATCCCTGGGAGTCATGTCCCATGCTGGGGGGAAGGATTATATATGTTGAATTTGGCTTGGAAAGACACCATATTGGGAAACAAGGAGGCACTCAGGAGGTAACTCCTAGGCACCCTAAAATACTAGGCTAAGTTTCAATTTCAAGAGCAAATGTTCAGTACCGTCATCAATATCAAGGATCCATCAATGGTATATCCTCCTTCAATAGGCACTGCCCTTGTACTCTGGGGAATCTTTCTGTCTCAAAAGAGAATGTGGCAGAGCTCGCAGGATGGGAATTTGATATTCTTTCAGTTACTGTGTGAATCTCCAGCCACTTTAACAATTCCTTATGAACACTTGAATACATTCATATGACTTATAGGTATGCCTCATGTGAAACTCTTCCCATGCATCCCCCATCATTGATACCCTGCAACAATGTCCTCCACTGCCACAGTTGTAACCTTCTGTGATCCAAAACTTCTTCAAAAATGAAGCCAAAAAAAAAAAATAAACAAATGCAATTAATAAGAACATGAAATAATAATGGTAGTTTAAAAATAACAAATAAAATATAAAAAATTAAAAAATATATTTGAAATAATAAAAAATAATAAAAAATAATAAAAATGAAATAAAAAAATTTCTTTGACATTATGTCTTTCTTCACTCTAAGATCTGTTATCTTGTTTGTACAGTGACATTTTCTTCCATTTATTCCCCCAGTGACTTATTTTTTTCATTTTTTCTTCAAAGAAGTTTTATTATTGTGCTTTCTTATTTTCAATTTCATTTAACTCTGCTTTAGTCTTTGTTATTACATTGTTTCTACTTCCTTTAGGGGTTAGTTTTTTGTTCTTTTTCTAATTCTTACAGTCTGCAGTTAGGTCTTTGATTTTAGCTATTTCTTCTATTTTAATATAAGCATTTATGGCTATGAGTTTCCCTCACAGTACTGCTTTTCTTGCATCCCATATATTTTGGTACATTGTATTGTCATTTTCATTCATTTAAAGGTAGTTGCTGAATTCTTTTGCAATTTACTCCTTGACCCACTGA
The DNA here is from genome assembly GCA_026826555.1 of Tolypeutes matacus. NCBI lineage: Eukaryota > Metazoa > Chordata > Mammalia > Cingulata > Chlamyphoridae > Tolypeutes > Tolypeutes matacus. The sequence continues at coordinate 1,467,296 of JAKSZT010054502.1, read as the reverse complement.
TTGTCTAAGATTGTGCTGTTTAACTTCCAATCTTTGTGCCTAGTCTGCTTCTCTGCCCCTTACTTATTTCCAGCTTCAGTCCATTGTGGTCAGAGAAATTACTTTGTATAATTTCAATCTTTCTTAATTAATAGTGAGTTGTTCTGTGGCCAAGCATGTGGTCTGTCCTGGAGAATGGTCTATGTGCAATCAAGAAGAAAGTATATCCTTCTGTCTTTTGATGTAATATTTGTATATATCTATCAGGCCCATATCCTCTAATGTATTATTCAAAGTCTTTGTTTCTTTATTGATTCTCTGTGGAGATGTTCTGTCTCATCATGATAATAGTGTATTGAAGTCCCCCACTAAATTTGTTGAGGCATCTATTTCTCCACTTAGTTTTTTCAATGTTTGCCTCATGTATTTTGAGGCACACTGGTTAGTTGTATAAATGTTTATGATTGTTTCTTCTTGATATATTATTCTTTTTATTAATATATAGTGCCCTTCCTTGACTCTTACAATAGTTTTGCATTAAGGTCTATTTTGTCAGATATTAAGCTACTCCTGTGCTTATTTGGTTATTGTTGGCATGTAAAATTGTTTTCTAGACTTTCACTTTCAGCCTCCTTGCATCCCTGGGTCTAAGGTGAGTTTCTTTAGACAGCATATAAATGGGTAATATTTCCTTATCCATTTTGCCAATCTTTGTCTCTTGTTTGGAGAGTTTAATCCATTAACATTCAATGTTATTATTATCAAGGAATTACTTACATTAGCCATATTTCCTTCAAGTTTATGTATGTCATATGTTGTTTTTATTTCTCTATCTTTTTAGTTATTCTTTCCAATAATTTTCTTTCCTACACTCTCCTCCAATCCTTTCTCTCCTGTTTTTTCCTTTCAACTGGCAGAATTCCCTTTAGTATTTCTTGAAGTGTAGCTTTCTTATTGACAAATTCTTTTAATTTCTGTTTATCTGTGAATATTTTGAACTCTCCCTCATTTTTGAATGCCAGGTTTGCTGGATAGAAAATTCTTGGTTGGAAGTTTTTTCTCTTAGCACCTTAACTGTATCATACTACTGCTTTCTAGCCTCCATGGTTTCAGATGAGAAATCAGCACTTTATCTTATTGAGCTCCCATTGTATGCAATGGATCTCTATTTCTCTTGCTGCTTTCAGTATTCTCTTTGTTTTGAACATTGGACAATTTGACAAGTATGAGTCTTGTGGTAGGTCTGTTAGGATTTATACTGTTTGAGGTGATCTGCACTTCCTGGACACGCACATCCATGTCCCTCAAAAGAGTTGGGAAATTTTCAGCCAATATTTCCTCCAACCCTCCTTTTGCCCCCTTTCCCTTCTCTTCTCCCTCTGGGATGCCTATGATGTGTTTATGCATTTTATGTTGTCATTCAAATCCCTAAGTCCCTGCTGGATTTTTTCTAGCTTTTTAATTATCTGTTCTACTATCTGTCTGATTTCAGATGTATTGTCTTTGACATGGCTGATTCTTTCCTCTGCATGTTCAAATCTGCTGTTATGTGCTTCCAGTGTATTTTTCATTTCTTACATTGTGCCATTCATCACCATCATAGCTGTTATCTTTCCATGTGTGTTTACAGTTTCTTCAGTATGTTCTCCCAGTGTCTACTTAATATCCTTAATCTCTTCCTTCACCTCGTCAAGTTGATTTGTGTTGTTTGGATATCTCTGATTAGTTTTTCCATGTTCTGCATCATCTCCTGTTTTTATTTCAGTCTGTTCATTAGACTGGGCCATGTATTCCTGTTTCTTAGTATGGCTTGTAATTTTTTGTTGGTGTCTAGGCATCTGTTTATCTTGATGGGCTTATTCAGTTGGTTAGCCTCTTTTTCTACTCTAGGGTTTTATTTTGTTGTTTTTTGTGTTTGGTAATGTTTCTCTTTGACACCTCATCCCCCTTATTTTATTTCCTTGTTGTTTTCTGTGTTCACTTGAAAATAAATTAAAACCAAAGAAAAGGAAAGAGATAAGAAGAGAAAAAGAATAAAACTAATAAAAATTTTAAAAGGTAGAAGAGGAACCTGACAAGACCCAATCAAATAAATAATTAATATGAGTGAAAAATCATAAGAAGTATAAAGGAATAAGTATAAAAACGTGGAGTTTAGAAAAGATGAAACAAGAAACAAAATAGAGAAAATTATATAGAATAAGAAGCTGGAATGATGAGATTAAAAAAATAATAATAAAAAAGAAAAAAGAAAAAGAGAGAAATAAAAACAAGAGAGAAATGAAAAAGAAGGCCAAACTAAAAGAGGTGGAATGAAAGAAAAACAACAGTAAACAGAAGATAGAAAAATGAAGGTAAGAAAAGAAAAAAATAGGAAGAAAACAAAGGTAAAAGAAAAAAGGAAACAAAGAAAGGGGAAACACGACAAACAAGAAACAAAACAGCAACAACAATAACAAATAAAACAAGGAAAAACAGTCTTCCCTCTTAGGTCCTTAAGGAGATTCTCAGGCTGCCAGTGTTTATCAATCAATCACCCTGCAGCCTGCCCTCCTCAGGTGATATATTGGGTTTTAGCATGTAAAATAAGGGTGAAAAAAGGAACCTTTAAAAAATAAAAAATAACAGATCAAAGGAAACCTAGAACAAAAAAAGAATCTATGTTTTCCCTGACATAAGGTATCAGCTGGGTGCCTGATAACCTGGTGATTCACTTCTCTAAGGGGACAAGGGAATAGATCCAGGGCTCTAGTATATGCAAGGCAGGAATTCCTCCACTAAGCTAAACTTTCTCCACAGGTTAATTAGGATTCAGAAAGCTTATCTGGCTCTATCTGCCGCCTTTCCCCCAGGCGGGTTAGATGTCTAACCATTTGCCAGAACCCTGCTGACTAGGCACTTCTCTCCACCCCCTCTCTAATCTAGTTCCCCTCTCTCCCAGAGAGGCTGGGTGTGACAGCCTGCCCGAACAGATCCCCCCTCCCCTCTTTCTGTTGGGTTGGGTCTCTTCCCAGATTCAAAGGTGGCTCAGCTGGCCAAACTCACAGCAAAGAAACCACTCTCCACCCTCTGTCAGACCCCTCTTCCTCCCAGGGAATGCTCCCTCCCACTCCATTGGCAGCAGCGAGCCAGGGGCTCCACCAAGGCCCCTTGCCTTGATTGCAGGATGTATGTGCTGTTCCCAGCCAAAGGGGTGGGCAACTCATGGTTTTCCTTTGGCTGTTTTATCTTTCCAGTTCCCTCCTGGTTGACACAGGGCACTTTCATGTTCTCTCTATATATACAAACCAGCTTTCTTGGATAGGTCCTTACCCTTTCTCCACTGTTTTCTGTGACAGAGTCAGGCTCTGCCTACCTACTTTTGATGCCCTAAGTACTCTTTTTTTTTTTTTCAAGATTTATTTATTTATTTATTTATTTATTTATTTATTTATTTATGTCTCCCTGCTCTCATTGTTTTGTGGTCACTGTCTGCTCTCTGTGTGTTCTTCTGAGTCTGATTGTCTTCTCTTTAGGTGGCACTGGGAACTGATCCCAGGACCTTCCAGAGTTGGAGAGAAGTGCTCAATCTCCTCCATCACCTCAGCTCCTTGGTCTGTCGTGTCCTACATTCTCTCTCCTCTGTGTCTCTTTTTGTTATGTCATCTTGTTGTGCCAGCTATCTACACAGGCTAGCACTCTGTGGGGGCCAGCACTCTTGCAAGCGCCAGCACTCCTGCATAAGCCAGCATTCTGTGTGGGTCAGCACTGCACATGGGCCAGCTTGCCACACAGGCCAGCTTGCCTTTCAGCAGGAAACCCCAGGAATCAAACCCTGGATCTCCCATATGGTAGACAGGAGCCCAGTTGCTTGAGCTACATCTGTTTCCTTGCCCTCAGTACTCTTTTAATACACTAGTAATGAACAATCTAAGGAGGAAATCAGGAAAAATATTCCATTTAAAACAGTGTATTATTCTGCCAAAGGGCTGCTTATGCAAGGTACAAGAAATCTGCAGACTTTTAAACAGGGTATTTATTTGGGGTAAAGGTTACAGTTACAAGACTGTAAATAGTCCAACTCAAAGTTGCTTTCTCCCCAAAGTCAGTTACCATATGTTGAAGCAATATGGTCACCGATCTATGGCTGGTCTCTGCCTTCACCTCTGGGCTTCATCTTCCTCTTGACACTCTGTGGACCCAGCTTCTTGAGGCTTCATGCATAAGTGATCCTGTAGTTGTCTCTCTCTTAGCATAGGGTGTGTTTCTTTCTGGGCCTCCTATATCAGTCTTGGTTGTTTGACTTTCTTCCCAATCTCAGCTGTAAGCTATGAAGCAAAATGTCTTATCTCTCCCTGAGGCCTCAGCTGTTTGAACATTCTCCTTTCTGTCACATGGCAGGATAAAAAATGACAGAGCTCTCTCTCCCTGTTTGTCTGTGTGAATGGCCAAGTATATCAGACCTAGCAACGGAGCAGAGACTCAACCTGAGTTACGCCCACTGATGTAAAAAGGCAGCTTACTCAATGGGAGAAAATATTTGTAAATAATATATCTAACAAGGAAATATTTAGAATCCACGTATCCAACAAGGGCTTAATACCTATGATACCTAAATAGATTCTATAACTCACCAATAAAAAGTCAAATGAACTACTTAAAAATGTGAAAGGAATCTTGGTATGTAATTAGCAGGGCTATTATATGGGTATGACAGTGGTTGAAAGGGAAAGTCTAAAGATATGTATATTACTAGAAGAAAAGCTTAAAAATGTAGCATGGTACTGTATAACATAGTGAAACCTCATGTGAAATATGGATATGGGTAATATTGCATATATAAAACAGATTTTACAAAATATAAACAAACAAACTAGAGAGATGGAAACAGAATAGCAGCTATGCATAGCAGAGGAAGTACAGAGAGACTGAGAGGTGATGAGATTTTGCTTGTTTCTTTGTTCATTTCTCTGTTTTTTGTCATTATTAATAGAAGAATAATGAAAATTCTTTAATAATGATTGAAGTGATGAATGCACAACTATGTGATTATACCAAATACCATTGATTGTACACTTTGGATGGATTTATGCTTTATTAATAAGTATCAATAAATTTGATTTATTTAAAATAATAAAGGAAATGTATAAAAATTCTAACTTCACTATTATATTTATATAATATAAATTTATATTAAATATATTTAAGTTAAGATACAATGAGATACTATATTTTGTCTATGAACGTCCTTAAAAAATGCTGATGGTAGCAATTCCATTTTTAGGGATTTTCTCTAGTAAAATAATCAGATGTTTGCACCAAGGTTGTGTTTCCAGGATACGCATTGCTGCATTATTTTTAATGGGCATACTAGAAACTTCCTATATGTTCAGCAATAGAAATTTTATTTAATAAATTATCATATGCCAAGATAAAGAGAATTATACATTAAAACTATAACTGTAGAAGATACTTAATGATATGTAATATTTCTGTGACAATATAAAATGGATAAAAAATGTGCAAAGAACTTGAATACACATTTTAACAAAGAGGATATATAAATAGTGAAAAAACACATGAAAAGATCCCAAACATAAGTAGCTATTAGGGAAATGTAAATCAAAACTACAATGAGAGAAAAGACAAGTCCCTTCGGGGGCCAAGATGGCGTTAGTGTAGGAGGGCACACACTGCAAGCTCTCAGAGCAAGGCGGATTGTGGATGGGGTCCTGCCCCAGGGGGCTGTGCTGTGCATGCGTGGAGTGAGAAACTTGGGACATCTATATGTGGGGATCAACGGCGTGGACAGAACGGTAGAGATTCGTGAGTTTTAAGCCTGCTGGTGGTGGTTGGCACGGATGGCTGAGCCCCGTGGTTAGGGAGAAAAAATAATAATAAAATGGCCACTTGGAGCCGTGAGCAGGACGAGAAAGTTTTATTTTCTGGGAATCTGACTGCCTGGCACCCCTTGGACCTTGTGTGAACAGAACAGCCGGAGCTAATCGGTACCCAGTGAATGGGTGGGGGGATTCTGGTCGGGGTAGGGAGCTGATTTGCCTAGCTGCCCAGGGATAAGACCCAGGCTGCCGCGGAGCCAGGAAGAAGGGACATTCCCCAAAAGAGGGAGGGTTCTGTTGGAGGACAGGGAAGGGTATTTTTTATTTTTATTTTTCGACATCAATCTGGCTGCCTGCACCGCCCCATAGCTTTGGGGAGCAGATAAGCTGACCTGAAGCAGCATCAGGCTGAGAGCAGAAGCGAATCTGCAGTCAAACTGATTTACATAGCAACCCGCTGACGCTGGTGCTCGGCTCCAGAAAGGGTGGAATCAGCCGTCTTTAGCACTCTCAACTGACTAACATCAGAGCTACAGCTACCCTGGGGAGTCCAGGAAGCGGGACGTGCTTGATTAATTTCCACGGGCCCAGCTAGGGCCCCTTCCGTAAGGGGGTTGGACTAGAGGAAGAATTATTTTGGATCCTGTATTTCGCTAAAAAAATAAATTAAAAAAAAGTGAGGTCACTTCAATAAATGAAAAATAAATTCTTTTTAATTTAGTGTAATAGCTAAAAGATGCTTCAGGACCTGCATATAGAACCCTGCGGGGAAATTGATTGATAAACACAAGTAGGCAGAGATGATCCACATGGACCCTAGGGGAATCATTGACCCCCCTTAGCTCTGTTTGACTGCTTGCCTGTGTGGATCTTTGGTTTCTCTCTGGTCTCTTGCTTTTCTTTCCTCTTTCCTCCACCTTTCTTTTCTTTCATTTTTTTTTAAATTAGGTGCCGCTAGCTTGTCGCTTCTTTGCTATGTTTCTTCTTCAGTAATTTCCCACTCGCTGTCTAGATTGATTCTGTATTACAAACTATCGCTTATCCTTCCTTCATCTTTCTGCCTTCTCCTTTCTGTTAGATACAACATTTTTTAATAGGGCCTTCTCTCTGAGATCGGGAACTAGACAAGGACACCCACTATCACCACTCCTATTTAACATTGTCTTAGAAGTACTTGCATGAGCACTGAGACAAGAAAAGGACATAAAAGGCATCCAGATTGGAAAAGAAGAAGTAAAAATTTCATTATTTGCAGATGACATGATCCTATACATAGAAAGCCCTGAAAAGTCTACAACAAGGCTTCTAGAACTTATAAAAGAGTTCAGTAATGTTGCAGGCTAAAATATCAATGTTCAAAAATCAGTAGCACCAATACCAAGCAAACTGAGGAGGAAATCAGGAAAAAAATACCATTTACAATAGTAACTAAAAGAATCAAATACCTAGGAATAAATTTAACTAAAGCTGTAAAGGACTTATATACAGAAAACTACACAACACTGTTAAAGGAAATCAAAGAAGACTTAAATAAATGGAAAAATAGTCCCTGTTCATGGATAGGAAGACTAAACATCATCAAGATGTCTATCCTACCCAAACTAATCTACAGATTTAATGCAATCCCAATAAAAGTCAACACTGTAATTTTTAAGGAACTGGAAAACTTACCACAAAATATATTTGGAGAGGCAAGAGGCCCCGAATTGCCAAAGGCATATTGAAAAAGAAAAATGAAGTTGGAGGTATCACACTACCTGACTTTAAAACATACTACAAAGCTATAGTGATCAAAACTGCGTGGTATTGGCACAAGGATAGACCTACTGACCAATGGAACCGAGTTGAGAGTTATGATACAGATCCTAGCATATACAGTTATCTGATATTTCACAAGGCCACGAAGCCCACTCAGTTGGGAGAGAATGGCCTCTTTAACAAGTGGTGCTTGGAGAACTGGATATCCATATCCAAAAGAATGAGAGAAGAATACCATCTCACACCTTATACAAAAATCAACTCAAGATGGATCAAAGATCTAAATATAAGAGCCAAAACCATAAAGACCTTGGAAGATAATGTAGGGAAGCATCAACAGGACCTTGTAATAGGAAATGGCTTCATGAACTTAACAGCCAGAGCATAAGCAGCAAGAGAAAAAATAGATAAATGGGATCTCATCAAAATTAAAAACTTCTGCACCTCAAAGGATGTTATTAAGAAAATAAAAAGGTAGCCTACCCAATGGGAGAAAATATTTTGCAACCATATATCTCATAGGTGCCTAATATCCTGTATATATAAAGAAATCCTACACCTTGAAAATTAAAGGACAAACAACCCATTTAAAAAATGGGCAAGTGACCTGAAAAGACACTTCTCCAAGGAAGAAATAAAATGGCTAAAAAGCACAGGAAAAAATGCTCAACATTGTTTGCTATCAGGGAAATGCAAATCAAAACTACAATGAGATACCATCTTACACCCATCAGAATGGCAGTTATTAAAAAAACAGGAGACACTAAATGTTGGAGAGGATGTGGAGGAATAGGAACACTCATCCACTGCTGGTGGGACTGCAGTATGGTCCAGCCACTGTGGAGGATGGTTTGGTGGTTCCTCAGAAAACTAACAATATATCTTCCGTATGATCCAGCAATTCCACTGAAAGCAAAGACACAAACAGATATATGCACACCAGTGTTCATAGCAGCATTGTTCACCATTGCCAAAAGTTGGAATCAGCCCCAGTGCCCATCAACAGACGAATGGATAAGCAAAATATGGTACATACATACAATGGAATATTACTCAGCTGTAAGAAAGAACAAAGTGCTAACACATGGAATAACGTGGATGAATCTTGAGGACCTTATGTTGAGTGAAGCAAGCCAGGCACTGAAGGATGAACAGTATATGACCTCACTAATCTGAACTGAGGAAAGTGAGCAGTCTCTGAGAACCATTGTCTGAAAGATAGGTTAACAAGGGAGAGTAAGAGAAGAGCAGGCTTTGAGCCATCACCCATATGGACATAATCTATGGTAAATGGATAGAGTGTGGTTGCATGTTGGAGGATGGGGCAGATGGGTGGTGGTGTTCCTGGGTTTGGTGGTGCAGCACTGGGGGGTGGGTGGATTAGCAAGGGCAGGTTCAAATTCCCAGGGCATGTAACTGTGAATCTTGATATTCCATGGGTCGGGATAGGGTGGTGTCATGTGCCCTGGGGGGCTGGGGGGAAAGGAACAGTCAAGATCTAATGGGGTGTTTGGTGGTCATGGGAAAGGTTTTTCATTACCTTACAGTAATGGACACAGGACATGGTAAATATCATCAAAATAATTAAACTGTATCATCTAAATTGTAAACTATACTGTAAATCATTGACAATGTTTAGTTGCTATGTTTTGCTATCTGTATAACAGTTTATAACAATGCTAACATCCAAAAAAAAATGGGTGGGGAGTTTAATATGGGGTGGGGAAGGGGATGGTGGTTTGGTATCTGGGAGTCTCTGGTACACCGTTTGTGACTTTGCTGTGACCTAAAACTTCTTTGAAAATTAAATGAAAATTTGGGAGACAATGGGGATTGAGAGGGGGAAGGTGTCACGACACACCGGACATCCGATTACAGAGTGATAAAAGGAAAAAAAGAATATATATATATATATTTTAAAGGCATTTCTTTTGCTTTTTTCCCAATTTTTTTGAATGTTCCAATCCGCTAATTATATTTTGTTTTGGTTTGGTTTTTTGTTTGATTATTTGGTTTTATTTTCTGAGTTTTCTTATCTTTGTCTCTTGCATGTAAGCTTATCATTGTTGTTTCTTTTTCCTATTAAGTGTATTTGATAATTTTATGGACTACATGTTCATGGAGGATTTGGATCACAGAAGGGTTACAATGGGTACTGCAGGGGATTATTGGTGGGAGGTGTCTGGGAGGGGGATTCATGGGAGTTAGTTCATCTGAATATAAATGAAAGATATACAAAATTGTTCAAAAGATCAAAAGATGGGGCATGGTCACGATGGTTGGACAATCACACAATAAATGAGGGAATCTGAATTCCTAGCCTGGAGAGCTCTGCCACAGTCTCCAAGGAGCAGCAATAGTCCTCTGAGTGCAGGGACAGTGTCTGTCAAAATAGGATGACCTACTGATGAGTTCTTTTTATTGATGACTACCCTTGTGAGTCTTTGCTCTTGTAACTGAGACTTAGCTTGCTGTTGTGGGGTGCCTAAGGGTTGCCACCTGAGAGCCTCTTTGTTGCTCAAATGTGGCCTCTCTCTAAGCCAAACTCAGCATATGAATGCATTACATTCCCCCCAACGTGGGACATGACTCCCGGGGATGAGCTTCCCTGGCAACGAGGGATTAATATCAAGTGCCAACTGGCAACACATCTGTAAAAAGACCTTGAATAAAAGGGGGAAAAGGTAAAGACAAATGAGTTCAAGTGGCTAAGAGACTTCAAAGAGAGTCGGGAGGTCATCCCAGAGGCAACTCGTAATTACGCACACCTCAATAGGAGCTCATAGAACGTCAAAGTGCCTATCACCCCACACAGAGGGGCTCCTGAGAGCTCTGGAGACACCCAGGTCCTATATAAGGGGGATAGCCCCAGAGACTGACGCCTTATCAGTGGGCTCTATTTTGGAATCTGTGCTCCTGAGAGTGACAGAATTGGACTCAAATAAATCCTCCCTGCACATGGTTCATCAGTCCCTTCTATTCAAACCTATATGTGATGCTGGAGTTTTTAGGTATACTTCCAGAGACTGGAGCCTCTGGCCTACCTATGTGCCAGGTGTGCGTGGAATCTTGGTGGAGCTGCAACTCCTACCCTACAGCTCAATGGACTCATCCAAGTCACCTGGCGAGGAGACAACGATGGGCAACGGCCATCCCAGGGAATGGAGAGGGCCTGCATCTATAGGCAGGATCATCCCACCCACCACATCCATGGGATATAAGCCCTCTCTCACTTGGAGGTAGAGTGGACATCACCATCCCAGTCCCCTCAGGATTGGGGGAAGAACTATGGACTGGAGTAGACTTGATGGTATTCTGTTGTACACATATGGTGATTCTAGCAATGGAAGAAATTATAACAATGAGGTGGAGCCAGTGGCCACTTGACACATTTGGGGCAGGGAGGAGATGGTGCAGTTGAAATACAGTGGCTTCTTTAGGATTTGGAGGTTGTCCTGAGTACCTTTGTGGCAACGGATGTAGGCCATTTTAAATCAGCACACACCACTCAGAACTGTGTGGGAGAGAGTGTGGTCTATGATGTGAACTGTGGTCTATGGTTGGTGGCAAGGCCCCAGCATGTGTAAGTCCATTGAGGGTGGTGGGCCACACTTATGGGAGATGTTTGTGTGGGATGTGGTGGGAGGTGTGGGAGGTGGGCAACATGGGAATCCTGGTGGGTTCCGCGTAATATTTTAGGTAATCTAAGCACCTCTTAAAATATATTTATATATATATATAAATAACATTTTTGTAAGCAAATGCACATATATGCATATATATTTATATATCATTTTACAAATATTGGTATGTATTGTGAAAATTTTGTTTTTTACCCACAATAAAAAATAAAGTAATTAAAAAATAAAACAGTCAAAAAAAACTACAATGAGATATCATTTCACAATTAGAACAGCCTTTATTAAACAAATAGAAAACTTTAAGTGTTGGAGTGGATATGTTGAAATAAGAAAATTTTCCACTGTTAGTTGGAATGTAGAATGGTACAGCCACTGTGGAAATCTGATGACTAAAAAGAAAGTTAAATATAGATCTGCCATACGACCTAGGAATACCATTACTGGATATTTATCCATAAGAACTGAGAGCAGGGGCACGAAGAGACATCTGCATACCGATGGTCATAGTGGCATTATTCAGAATTGCCAAAAGATGGAAACAACCAAGGTGTCCATCAACTGATGAAAGGAAAAAGAAATTGTGGTATACACAAACACTGGAATATTATTTAACTGTAAGAAGAAACAGTGGTGAAGCATATGACAACATGTATGAAACTAGAGGACATTTTGTTGAGTGAAACAGTTCAGACATAAAAGGATAACTTATATATAATTTTGCTATATAAACTTAGTAGTTACCATAGGTTCCAAGGGGAGGAGGGAAGAATAGAGTAGATGGAACATAGGGCATTTTTAGGGCATTAGAATTGTTCTGGATGATTCTGCAATAATGGATACAGGCCATTTTAAATTTCATCAAAACATATAAAAGTGTACAGTTCAAAATGTAAACAATAATGTAAACCATTGACTATGGTTAATAGCAATGTTTCAATATTTGTACATCCATTGTAACAAAGGCACCATCTGCATGTAAAATATTAATAATAGAGGAGAGTGAAAAAGGGGGAGGTCGTGGGATATATGGGAATCCCCTATATTTTCTATGTGACTTTTCTGTAACCTAAAGCTTCTTTGAAGATAAAATTAAAAAAAAAAAAGACACTGGGGGAATATATGGAAGAAATTGTCACTGTGCATATAAAACAACAGATTTCACAGTGATGAAACTGTAAATGTCTAAACTTTTTAATATTATTTCAAATTTTTTTTGCATTTTATTTATCATTTTAAAACTATTATTATTATTATTTCAATTCCTTATTAATTTTGTTTGGTATTTTTGGCTTCATTTTTGGAGAGGTTTTGGTTCACAGAAGGGTCACAATGGTGGCAGGGAAGGAGCTGGTGTGTGTTGTCTGTGATGGGGAATGTTTGGGGAGGGGTGTACCTGGGGCATGCCTCTAAGGCAAATGAATATGTTTAAGTGTCCATGAGGTATTGTCTCAGTGGATGGAGACCCACACAATAACTGAAAGAATATTGAATTTCCATCCTTGGGAGCCCTGCTGTTTTCTAATAAAATGGCAAGAATTCCTTGAGTACAAGCATAGTGCCTAGTGAAGGAAGCAGACCCTTGATATTGATGATTGTACTTATGAACCTTTTCTTGTGAAATTGAAACTTAGCCTAGTATTTTCTATTGCCTAATATTTACCCCTTGAAAACCTCCTTGTTGTTCAAATATGGCCTCTCTCTAAGCCAAACTCAGTATGTAACTCCATACAGTCTAAGTCTGTATATATCAGTAGAAGGAAAGCTGAAAAATGAAACAAACATTGGACTGTATAGTATAGTTGTCCCTCTTGTGGAAAATGAATGTGGTTAATAGTGCATATATAAAGCCTCTTTTTCTGAAATAGAACAAATGTACATTAATTTTACAAATTGTTAATAATAGGGTGATATTTGGGTAAAAATACAACCATAGCAACTATGGACTGTAAAGTATAGCAATATACTAATATTCTTCCATCAGTTGTTAGAAAAGGAAGTGAGCTATGTGAAAGAAACTGAACACAAGGCACTACATATTTTCAAACTCCATCTACACAAAATATAAATATAAATAAATTTATAGAGACTTAGATTAGCAGTAATGGATGTCAGGGGAAGCATTACAGGGACTTGGAGCTGACTATTAAGGGGTAGGAGGTTTGGAATAATGAAAATGCTCTAATATTGACTGCAGTGGAAAATGCACAACTCTGTGATTATACCAAATGCTATTGATTGTACACTTTAGATGGAGTGTGTGGTTTATGAATACATTTCAATAAAATGCATAGAAAATTATTTTATTACTCCCATGGTAATCATTGACTAGCTTCTAAGTTTATTGCACATTAAACATCAAAAAGGGATCTTACTCTCATTGATAATTGTAGTTAACATAATAAATTTATTGGTTTATTTTGATCACCAACAGATTCAGACAACTTTCACTTCGTGGTAACCTAATCAGCTTCTCTACATCTTTAAAACATTATTAGGCATCTGAATATGTTGGTGAATTTACTATAACGGTCAATTTCTCTCTCTTGCCTAGTTTTTTTCCCCACAGGTCTTCTTTGATTTTTGGTTCAACTGATTCTAAGTTTTTAAAATTGCCCAGCTTAAACTTACTTTCCCACATTGGTGGCCACTTGGGTTTTGTGTTATGGGCCCAAGTGTGGTCCAGATGTCAGATCATCTGTGGGCAGCTGCAACAGATTTGACAAAGCCAGTGATTACAACTCAGCCCCAGAGAACCAATTTCCAAGAAGCCCACTGTTATCATTTCTTTTCCTTTTGTTTCTCTTCTCTGGGCTTCTCTACCTGTGGAGAGGGCACCTTCACAAATGGCCTTAGAGTGCCATTTTGAAGCTTACCAGAATGAGACAACCATCAAGTGAATACAAAGATATTTATTATTTCAGCTTACCTAAAGAATGAAAAATAAAAAATTCTATCACCAATGTTTACAAGTCCCTGTAGACATCCAGCCCAATGCAAAATATGTAATTTCTAAAAGAGATTGCCTCTATCTTTTCTAATGACTGCAATAAGCAATGCTGTATAAATTTTACAATATATACAATATATTTACAGAAAAAATTCATTTACTGTAGTAATGTTGTAAAATAATGTACTTTTCTCATTTTTTTTCATTAAAATCTGTATGGCATCTTAAAAAAAAATGTCCAGCATAATTTATCAAAATTGATTGAGGGACTCACTAATGGTGTGCAGATTTTATACCAGGGGAGGGGTAAAGAGAGACCTAAAAGCAGTTTTTTCCCTTGCAATTATCTGATAAATCAGCAGGTGGAACTCATTGGTGAACCATTCCACAGAGGTGTTTCTTTTAATCTTCACTTCCCCTTGTTTATGGTCTGGCCAGAGCTAAGATTCAATGTGGGCTCTGCTGGCTGAACTCACTGAAGAGAGGCACTCTGGCTCACCTTCCCTCTTCCCTTGCACAGCTAATACAGAGGAAGACATCTGTTCCCTTCACAGCTGGCTACAGTGAGCCAGGTGTTTTATTCTAGCTTATTTTCCTGAGAGTTGGGGATGGGAGACCTTACTGGCTGTCATGGGGGTTTAGTAACTTATTGTGGTGTTGGTGTTTTAGGTTCTTTGTCTTTCTGTCCCTCACTCACCTGGTAGTTGTGCAGCAATGTCCTGGTCTGCTGAACAACAAAGCAGGTCCCTTGGACAGCTTTCGGCACTTTCTCCAGTGTTTTTGTGAGAAAGTTGAGCCCTGGCTTCCTACTCTGATGTCATCTACCTGGAACACCCCACCAGAGTAAATTAACCAACATATTCAGATTCCAAGACATCAGCAAAAAATGCAAGCCATACTATGAAGCAGGAAGACATGGCCCAGCCAAAGGAACAAACCAAATATCTTGATGAGATACAGGATTTAAGACAACTAATCATTGATAATCACACAAATCTACTAAGAGAATTCAAATAATTGAACAAAAATATGACTAAAAAGACAAAGGATATTCAGAAGATAGAGTGAGACATCCAGGAAAATGGCATCAAAGTAGGTAGGCAGAACCCAACTCTCTCACAAAAAAGAGTGGAGAAATGACAAAAACCTATATGAGGGAGCAGTTTTGGAGACAGATAGAACGGGAAAGTGCTATACATCATCCAGGAAGGAACTAGACAGATAAAGAGTCCAAAGAAAAACCATGAGTTACTTGCCCCTGTGGCTGGAAATAGCACATATACCCTACCCTTAAGGCAAATAGCCTCAGTAAAGCCCTTGACTCACTGCAACCTACCAAATGGAAGGAAGCATTCCCTGGGAGGAAGAGGGGTCTAGCAGAGGGTGAGTGTAAATAACTTTTTGGTGAGTTTGGCCAGCTGAGCCCCTTTGAATCTTGGAGGGGCCACAACAGGCACTGAGGTGGCCATGAGGAGAGGGGAGGGGTGTCTTGTCAAACTGTTAGAAGCCTAACTCGCTCGAGGGAATGGAGGCAGGAAGACTCAGATAAGCTTTCAGAAGCCAACTTAAGCTGTGGAGCTGATGTAATTTAGTGGAGGAATTCCTGCCTTGCATATTTGAGGTCCCTGGTTTGATTCCCTGGTCTCCTTAGAGAAGTGATCCAGAGAGTGATCTATCAGATTATTAGGCACTCAGCTGGTACTTTATCACAGGGAACATATAGACAGAATCTTTTTATTTTAGGTTTTCTTGGATCTGTTATTTTTTTCTATTCCTTTTTAATCTTTTCTTTTCTTTTGTTTTTTCTTCTTCTGATTTTTATTTATTTTCCCTTTATTTTATTCGCTAAAACCCAGTACATCACCTGTGGAGGGTAAGTGGGACGGTGATTGATTGATGAGCACTGCAGCCTGAGAAGATCCTTAGGGGCTTATGAGGGAATATTGTTTATCCTGGGTTGATTTTTGTTTCGTTTTGTTTTGTTTCTTGTTTGTTGTCTTTCCCCTTTTTTGTTTCCTTTTTTTCCTTTTACTTATTTTTTCTACCTACTTTATTTCTTTTCTTTCCTTCATTTTTCTATAATCTGTTTTCTGTTGTTTTTCTTTCATTCTAATTCTTTTTGTTTAGCCTTCTTTTTTGTTTCTATCTCTCTTATTTCTTTTTTCTCTTTTCCTCTCTTATCATTCTGGCCTTTTAATTAATTCTATTTTTTCTCTATTTTGTTCCTTGATTCATTTTTCTATTCCAACTTTTTAATTCTTATTCCTTTTCACTTTTTTGATTTTTCACATGTATCATTTATTTTCCTAGCTCTTGTATGGTTCCTCTTTTAACTTTTTAAAAATTATTATTACTATTATTCTTTTTCTCTTCTCATCTCTTTCCTTTTCTCTGGTCTTAATATCTTTTTTCAAGGGAACATAGATAACTTCAAGGATTTAGAATAAGAGAAACCAAGCATCAAAAAGGAATCTTACCACACACACAGAAAGAAAACAACAAAATAAAACACTAGAGTAAAAAGAGAAGCTAACAAACTGAATAAGCCCATCAAGATAAAGAGATGCCTAGAGCCAACAAAAAATTACAAGCCATACTAAGAAACAGGAAGACATGGCCCAGTCTAATGCACAAACAATAAACAAGAGGAGATGCAGAATGTGGAACAACTAATCAGAAATGTCCAAACAAATATGTGAAAGAATATAACGAAGTGAAGGAAGAGATAAAGGATATTAAGAAGACACTGGGGGAACATACTGAAGAAATTGCAAACATATGTAAAAAGGTAACAGATTTGATGGTGATGAATGGCACAATGCAAGAAATAAAAAATACACTGGAGGCACAGAACAGCATATTAGAAAAGTCAGAGGAAAGAATTAGTGATGTTGAAGACAGTACATCTGAAATCAAACTGATAGTAGAACAGATAGATAAAAAGATAGAGGAAATCCAGCATGGACTTACGGGTTTGAATGACAACACAAAGTGCACTAATATATGCATTGTATGCATCCTTGAGGGAGAAGAGGAGGGAAAGAGGACAGAAGGAGTGTTGGAAGAAATAATGGCTGAAAATTTCCAACTCTTTTGAGGGACATGGATGTGCATGTCCAGGAAGTGCAGTGCACCTCAAACAGTAGAAATCCTAACAGGCCTACCCCAAGATACATACTTGTCAAATTGTCCAATGCTCAAGACAAAGAAAGAATACTAAAAGCAGCAAGAGAAAAGAGATCCATCACATACAAGGGAAGCTTGATAAGATTAAGTGCTGATTTCTTGAGAGGTGGATGTGGCTCAAGTGATTGGGCTCCCACCTCCCCATGGGGGTCCCAGGGTTTAGTTCCTGGTGACTCCTGGAGAAGGTGATCTGATGTGGCAAGCAGGCACAGCAGGCTGATGCAACAGGATGATTCAACAAAAGAGGAAAGAAAATGAGAGACACAACAAACTAGGGAGCTGAGGTGGTTCAGGTGATTGAGCACCTCTTTTCCACATAGGAGGCCCCAGGTTCAGTTCCCAGTGCCTCCTAAAGAGAAGATGAGAAGACAGAGAGAGCACACAGCATATGGACACAGAGAGCAGAGAAAATGGACAGAGAGCAGACAACAACCACAAACAATGAGGGGGCAAGTAGATAAATGAATAAAATAAATATTTTTTTTAAAAGTGCTGATTTCTCATCTGAAACCATGGAGGCAAAAAGGCAGTTGTATGAGATAGTTAAGGTGCTAAAAGGAAAAAATCTTCCAGCCAAGAATTCTCTATCCAGCAAAGCTGGCATTCAAAAATGAGGGAGATTACAAAATATTCATGGATAAACAGAAATTAAGAGTGTTTGTCAACAAGAAACCTGCCATTCAAGAAATATTCTCTCTCTAAGCCAAACTCAGAATATAAACGCACTACCTTTCCTCTGGCATGGGACCTGACTCTTAGGGATAATTGCCAAGTTCCAAATAGCAATGCATCTGGAAAAAGACCTTGACCAAAGGGGAAATGGATAATGCAAATGGTTTTTTATGGCTAACAGATTTCAAAGTGAGTCGGGAGGTCATTCTAGAGGCTACACATTTGCAAGTCTCAGCAGAAACCCATTGACTGTCACAATAAACACTGCCTCAAGTAGCTGGGCTCCTAAGGGCTTGAGAGATATCCAGTAACTATAAACAGCACAGACCACTAAGAAATTTGGCACCCTGTCTGTGGGCCTTACTTTGGAATTTATGCTCTTCAGTGTAACACACTTAGACTCATTTATAGGTTCTCTACACATGGCTTTTCTGCTCCTTTTATTTGAACCTGTATTACCACTATATTTACAAATATATGTCCCAGAGACTTAAATCTTTGGCCTGTTCATGTGCCAGTTAAGCCCTGAATCTCAGCAGAGTTTTATCACTTACTCTCCAGTTCATTGGACTCACCCAGGACAACTAACAAGGAGATGATGATGGACAATGCCCATCCCTAGGAACAGAGTGTATCTGCGACTACTAGCAAGATAGTTTCATCCTTTTGCCCAATGGGATTTAAACCCACCTCAATTAGAAACAGAGTCAGCATCACCATCCCCAAACTCAAGACTGGAGAATGAACAATGGACTAAATTATACCTATTATTATTCAATTATAGACTTATTATTATTCTAGCAATGGAAAAGCTTTTATAATTGATATAAAGGCAGTGGTCACAAGAGGTTCTGATGGGAGGGAGAGGGAAGAATATGTGTTATATGGGGGTATTTTGGGGACATTGGAATTGTCCTACATGACATTGCAATAACAGATATAGGCCACCTTACATTTTGTCATAACCTATAAAATTGTGCAGGGCAGAGTGTAAACTATAGTCCACAGTTAGTAGCAACGCTTCAATATGTGTTCATACATTGTAACAAATGTACCACACTAATGAAGGATGTTAATGTGGGAGAGTGTGGGAGGAGTTAGGGGTGGGGCATATGGGAATCCCCTAAACTTTTTATGTACCATTTACATAATCTAAAGTTTCTTAAAAAGATAAATAAATAAATAAGGCAGTGAGTGTGCATAAAGAACAATTTGAAAGCTTACAAAGATAACAGAGCTTATGGGAATGACAGACATGATGGATGGGATTAAAAATACATTAGAGCTGTGTATTAGTCAGCCAGAGGGGTGCTAATGTGAAATACCAAAAATGGGATGGTCTTTATAAAAGGTATTTATTTGGGGTAGAAGTCCACAGTTACCAGGCCATAAAGCGTTAAGTTTCTTCTCTCACCAAAGTCCATTGCTACATGTTGGAGCAACACAGCGGCCAATGTCTGCCAGGGTTCAGGCTTCTTGGGTTCCTCTCTTCCTGGGGCTGCATTTCTCTCCGGGCTTAGCTCCTCTGGTTCCTCCACAAGATCAGTAGTCTATCAGGTGAACAGCTCAATTCTCTTCTCCTGGGGCCTTCTCTCCAACATCAAAACTGTTTCTCAAAAACTGCTCCTTCTGTCCTTTGCCTTGCCTTTTATATTCGATTCCACCACCCACCAAGGGGTGGGGCTCAATGCCCTAATCATAACTTAATCATGCCCAGATTAATAGATCAGTTTACAAGCATGATCCAATTATATTTTTGGAATTCATAATTACATCAAATTGCCAAATGGCTACATTCCACCCTCTGAATTCCAAAAATACATTACAATATTTCAAAAAAACTTAAATCAGTAACAAAGTACAAAATCATATCATAGGCAGTTTAAAGAAATAGTTTGTCTTCAGGCAAAATCCCATCTGCTATAGACCTCTGAAACTTACAAAACAATTTACCCACTTCCAATACACAAATGGAAAAGCATAGAATAACCATTTTCATTACCATAAGGAGAAACTGCAATGTTAAACATGAGCCATGGGTCCTCTAAAGTTCAGTAAACCTACAGGGCGTCCTCCATTCGATTTCAAAGTCTGAGGGTCGTTCTTAAGAAGATGGTTTCTTCTCCTTGGGGCCACATGGGAACCCACCATTTCCACAGGCTTACCCAATGGCCTTTTTCTTGGTTCCACCCTCATCAACAATCTGGGTGTCAACCAAGCTCTACACCTCACCCTCCAAGAGTGTTGGGGTGATTGCCACACCATACCCAATCTTTGGGTTGGAGTCTTAGCCCCCTAGTACAGTGAGGTGAAGAAAACATTCCCTGACCTTTGGGATACAGGTTTAACCCTCTCAGAGCAATGGGTTGACCACCTGGCCTTCTCTAATCCATGGGGGACTATGTACCCCTCTCATACCTATGGGTTGCTGACCTTAACCACCCTAATCTTTAAGGAATGTGCTCCACCCTCCCTGTACCCTGGGGCAGCAAAACCCTTCCTGAACATTGGGTGGGGATATCCACCTTTTTCAACTCCTGAGGCAAACTCACCCTCTCTGTTCACATGGGTGGGGTTCCTCTCTTGGCCCAAGGTGATGTCTTAATTCCAGATCTCAGCTTCCATGATTTTCTTCTTAAAGCTGTTTCTCCTTCACTCTTTCCTTTCCATGTCCTCTTTTGTCCAAGCTGACAGTGGTTTTGTTCATATAGCACTCTCAGAAACGTTGTTGGTTTAGCATGCAAGAAGCAGGGGTCCAAGCCATCAGACAGTAAGACTTTCCACAAGTCTTTCTGAGATAACTGCATCTTCAATTCTGAGTTACGAGTTCCAAGTTTAGTAAAGTCTTCAAATAGGGCATTTTCATCTGGGAATTTGATTTCCAGAAGCTTGGAAGTTCCAGAATCAGTTTCTGTTTTCTTTGTGCCCATAAGTTCAGTCCTTAGTGTATTTCGTTCATCTAGTATTTTGCTATAACCTGCAAGGAGAAGCCAAGCCACATTCTCCGGGTTTACTTTGGAAAGTACTTCAGCTAAATGTTCAGGTTCGCCATTTCCAAATTCTGTCTTCTATATAACACCCGAAGTTAATCTTGCTAAGATCTTTGCAACTTTAAAACATGGATCACGTTTCTTCCAGTTTCCAGTAATAGTTTCATCATTTACTTCCAAGGCATCATAAAAAGACTCCTTAGCAACCATATTGCTATCAACAGTTTCTTCAAAGCGATCTTGGCTTTTTCCATCAAGCATTTCACAATTCCTCCAAAAAATACCCCTTACCATTTATAAAACCGTTCCAACATTTTGGTATATGCAAAAGCACTTCCCCACTCCTCGGTACCAAATTCTGTATTAGTCAGCCAAAGGGGTGCTAATATGAAATACCAAAAATGTATTGGTCTTTATAAAGGGTATTTATTTGGGGTAGAAGTCCACAGTTACCAGGCCAGAAGGTGTAAGTTTCTTCTCTCACCAAAGTCCATTGCCACGTGTTGGAGCAAGACAGCTGCCATCGTTTGCCAGGGTTCAGGCTTTTTGGGTTCCTCTCTTCCCTGGGTTGTGTTTCTCTCTGGGCTTAGCTCCTCTGTTTCCTCCACAAGGTCAGCTGTAGACTATCAGGTGAATGGCTTGCTTCTCTTCTCCTGGGGCCTTCTCTCCAACATCAAATCTCCAACATCAAAACTGCTTCTCAAAAACTGCTCCTTCTGTCCTTTGCCTCGCCTTTTATATTCGATTCCACCACTCACCAAGGGGTGGGGTTCAACGCCCTACTGACGTGGTCCAGTTAACGCCCTAATCATAACTTAATCATGCCCAGATTAACAGATCAGTTTACAAGCATGATCCAATCATATTTTTGGATTTTGTAATTACATCAAATTGCCAAATGGCTATGAGTTATAATATGGGGGCTTTTTTGAGACTTGGGAATGGTCCTGAGTGACATTGCAACTACTGATATAGGCCATTTTACATCATTATATAACATACAGAACTGTGTGGGAGAAAGTGTAGACTACAATGTGAACTAGGGTCCTTGCTTAATGACAAAGCCCTAGTATGCGTTTATCAATTTCAATGAATCTGCAACACTAATGAAGGATGTTTATGTGGGAGGGTGTGGGAGGTGTGGGGTGTGGGGCATATGGGAATCACTATATCTTTTGTGTGACATTTATGTAGTCTAAATATTTTTTAAAATAAAAAAAGAAATACACCATAAGGAAAGAACCATTTAAATGTTAATATTAATTCTGTCATAATTGAAATCAGTGATTTCATAATTCTTATTTGTGCATTACAGTTCTAACTATTGGACCCAATAATCTCTAAGAATGACAGAAATTACTGGCTTAGTGATTTTTTTTTTTCATTTTTGCCATACTTAATTCTGGATTATCAAACTCCTATTTGGGAATTCTTCACATCTTATTGGAATAAATTACTACAGATTACAATAGGCTAACTCGTACTTTTATGGGGCACCAAAAGTCAAAATCTTTTTCAACAGTCCTCCTGTAAAATCATTATGGACCCAGATGGACTATTTTAATTAATGAGTATGCATTAGCAAGTGATAGAGAAAAATGATGTACCAAAAATATATCTCTTCTGCAGTCCTGGGTCAATTAAAAACAAGAGTTATTTTCTATGAAAAAACTTACAGAATCTTGATCATCACACCACTCTTATTATAGTCATCAGACAGAGGAAACAAAGGGCAAGGGAGGAGTGGAGGGAGTGTGAGAGAGAAGGAAAATGGAGAAAACTGTATAGAAGGACATTGCAGACTATGCACAAGTTCAATTGAGCCATCAATGTTCAGAAGTCAGCACACACCATTCAGAACTGTGTGGGAGAGTGTGTGGTCTACGATGTGAACTGTGGTCTATGGTTGATGGCAAGGCCCCAAGATGTGTAAGTCCTTTGAGGGTGATGGGCCACACTTGTGGGAGATGTTTGTGTGGGATGTGGTGGGAGGTGTGGGAGGTGGGGAACATGGGAATCCTGGTAGGTTCCGTGTAATATTTTAGGTAATCTAAGCACCTCTTAAAATATATATAACATTTTTGTAAGCAAATGCACATATATGCATATATATTTATATATCATTTTGCAAATGTTGGTATGTATTGTGAAAATTTTGATTTTTACCCACAATTAAAAAAAAAAAAAGAATGGATTCTTGCTGTTTTAAAGTCTACCCAGAACATGGCTAGCAGGGCCCTTATTCTATTTCAAAACCACTCTCAAGGAATTTCAAATAACTACAACCAGTTAGAGGCAGACTCAGAAGAGCGGTAAATAAACTACTATTCAATCCTAAAGAGATTACAAGAAAAACCCAGGTGTTTGTAAAAGGAGCTTCTCAGATCTCAGCCAGCCAAGGGTCAAAGAAGAAATGACCACAAAAAATGAGAAAATATTTACACTTCAATGATGAGACAGTCTATCCAAACCCATGTGACACCAGATATATCCATGCTTACCCAGGGACGGAAAACGTGTTCAAGGAACCCAAATTAGCCTGCAGACCCTTGGTTCCAAAATAGCTTGAGGCAGAGGAGGCTGAAATGAAAGGAACAGGCTACACCACACCCTTGCAGGTCCAGGAAAATGCTACCATCTGGTGGTGCCGTTTGTCCGGTGTGGCGATTCGGCTCACCCCTCCTCCACCGTGGGGATCCCAGGTGGGCACGGCCTGAACATATCCACTGCCCATTGTTTTGGGGAGGGGGCAGTGGGCAGGTGGGAGGGAATTATTTGAATAGAATTCTCCTAAATTGACTACCAGGCTGAATAGAACACATAGGATTGAAAAAAAAGAGGATTTCTTCCTAGAAACAGGGTCACGAAGCTCTAATTCTGTTTTGACGTAGTGGTCCAAATATAGATGTCTTATAAATAAACCAGGAGTCAAACTGATGATTATGGGGGAAAAGAAGTAAAAACATGAGCATCCATGAGAAACAGGCAACATCCACAGTAAGTGTTACATATTGATAATGGGAGACCATGGACAATGTGCCAAATATACTCTATGGACCATGCTTAGTGGTCATATTCTGATGATATTATCTCATACTCTGTAACAATACTTCAATCACAGTGTGATGAGTTGATGGAAGGCTGTTGTATGTGGAGTCTACAATGTGCATGAGTTTTTTCTAAGTGCACATTGTATAATAAAAATAAACTTAAAAAAAATAAAACAAAACAAAAATACATTAGAGTGGTGGGGCAAGATGGTGGCAGAATAAAGAGCTCCAAGAGTCAGCTCATCCTACAGGGCTATTACTAATCAGCCAGACCTATCTAAAGCCCCTTTTTGGGGGCCCCAGGAGACCAGAAGATCATTCTGCAACATCCTTGGAAGATGGAAGGAGGAGACTTCACATCTGTAGAGAAGATTTATGAGTAGAGCACTCCATGCTGTGGAGGCTTGTACCCATACTCTACTGGACATGCAAGCAGCCTTGGGAGATATTGCTGGAGATATAAGCTCCATTTCTCGAAAATGAGGGAGGACGAGATAGTTGGGCACCAACTTCAGCTACTGGTTAGTAAATTTAGCTGGCTAAAGTTCAATACTAAGAAGAGCTAACGTTTGAACTGTCCAAGTCAGAAAGAGGATAATAACTGCCATTTTAACTCCGCCCCTGGCATGAGAGTTAGCGGAGAGGACCGAAAATCACAGTGCTGGTAGGGACAGCTTCTTCCATTCCAGATAGGATTGCAGCTCTAGCCTAAGCCCCAGCCTCGCCTCTGGCAGGGAGGAAGCAACAGCTTTCTGTGAAGCTGTGGGCCATGCCACAGAGGCCAGTGCTTATCCTATTCTGGCTCTGCTAGCTGCCTCAAGAGCTATTCTGATTCTGGATTTGGAAGCTCCATTTCCCAAAAACAGGGGAGGAAGAGATGGTGGCCACTGACTTCAGCTACTGATTAGTAAATTCTGCTGGCTAAAGTATAAACCTAAGACTAGTTAAAGTTGGAAACTTTCCAAGTCAGAAAGAGGCTGGTAGCCGCCATTTTGACTATGCCCACAGCATGAGGGGAAGCTGGGCTGATTGAAAAATCACAGTGATGGTAGTGACTAGCTTTTTTCCACCCAGATCAGACTGCAGCCCTAGCCTAGGCTTTAGCCCCTCCTCTGGCAGGGAGGAAGATGGCAGGACCTGTAGTAGCTTCTCTGGGTAACTGTAGGCACATCCAGCCAGCACAGACTGAATAGACAGATGTCTACCTGGGCAACTGTGGTCATTTTGGACTCACATGGCATAGATTGCTAACCACATCTGCAGCCACTTCCCTGCCACAGGCAGAGGAGGAAAGTGCCTGAAGCATCATCAGTCTCTCCAGGCAACTACAGATGGTCTTGGCCTGCACAACTTGGAGTATTACACGTGGTTGTGTCTCTGTCCCTAACCTTAGCAAAGGTGAAAGGGGTGGGAGATCTTCATTGGTCCCTAGGGCAATGTGGGCAGCTTGAGCCTCCAGAGTTTATGGCACCAACTATATCCTTGGCTCCCGCTACACAACCAGCAAGGGAGAAAGGGCAAAATAGCCCTAAACTAATGAGAGGAACTGCACCCAGAATAAATACATCTAGTAAGCCAGATGCCAGGAAACCAACAAAAAACTACCATCCATACCAAGAAATAGGAAGATATGGTCCAGTTAAAGGAACAAGATGAACCTCAAGATTACATAAAGGAGTTGAGAAAACTAATCATAGATGTTCAAACTAATCTCCTTAATAAATTCAATGAGATGCCTAAAGAGATTAAGGATGTTAGGAAGACATTGGATTAGAAAAAAGAATTTGAGAGCTTACATAGAACAATAGCAGATCCTATGGGAATGAAAGGCACAATAAATGAAATTAAAAATACACTAGGGTCATATAACACGAGATTTGAGGAGGCAGAAGAAAGGATTGGTGAGCTTGAAAGCATGGTTTCTGAAAGTGAACATACAAAAGAACAGATGAAAGAAAGAATTGAAAAGAGTGAACAAAATCTCTGGGAACTAAATGACAACAAGAAATGTGCAAAGATAAGTATCTTGTGTGTCCCAAAAGTAGAAAGGAAGGGAAAAGGGTCAGAAGGAATATTTGAAGAAATAATGGTAGAAAATTTCCCAGCCCTATTGAAGGACATAGATATCCGTGTCCAAGAAGCACAATGTTCTTCCATCCAAATAAATCCAAATAGACCAACTCCAAGACATATACTGATCAGTATGTAAAATGCCAAAGACAGAGAATTCTGAGAGCAGTAAGAGAAAAGCAATGCATAAGATATAAAAGACACCCAATAAGATTAAGTGCTGATTTCTCATCACAAACTATGGAGGCATAAAGGCAGTGGTATGATATATTTAATATAATGCAAGAGAAAAATTTCCAACCAAGAATCTTATATGTGGCAAGATAGTCTTTCCAAAATGAGGGCAAGTTTAGAATATTTACAGATAAATGAAAACTGAGAGAGCTTATAACAAAGAGACCAGCCTTGCAGGAAATACTAAAGGGTGTGTGACAGTCTGAAAAGAAAAAACAGGAGAAAGAGGCTTGGAAGACAGTTTGGAAGTAAAAATTATATCAGTAAAAGTAACTAAAAATCTCAAAACATTGGTGAAAATAAAATATGATAGATAAAACCCAAAGGTCAAAATAGGTGAAATAAGAACTGCCTTTACTCTAATAACATTGATTGTTAATGGATTAAGCTCCCCAATCAAAAGACACAGACTGGTGGAGAGGATAAGAAAATAGGAACCATATATATACTGGATATAAGACAATCACCTTGATCCAAGGATAACAGTAGATTGAAAGTGAAAGGCATGTAAAAGATATTCCACACATGGAGTGATCAAAAATAAATAAATAAATAAAATAAAAAGCTGGAGTAACTATACTTATATCAGATTAAACAGACTTTAAAAGACATTAGTAGTGCACCACATGAGGAGGAAGTCAGGGGAAAGAATTCCATTTACAATAACAACTAAAAGAATAAAATATTTAGGAATAAACTTAACCAAGAATATAGAGCACTTGTATTCAGAAAACCACAATGCATTGTTAAAAGAAATTTTAAAAAGACCTAAATAATTGGAAGAACATTCCATGCTCATGGATTGGAAGAATAAATATCATTAAGATGTCAATTCTACCCAAATTGATAGAGATTCAATGAAATCCCCATAAAAAAATTCCACCAACATTTTTTAAACAAATGGAAAACACAATTCTCAAATTTATTTGGAAGGGTAAGGAGTCCTGAATAGCCAGAAACATCATATAAAGGAGAAGCAAAGTTGAAGGGCTCTCACTTCTGAACTTTAAGTCATATTATCTAACAACAGTGATAAATACAGCATGGTGCTGGCATAAAGACAGACACATAGACCAATGGAACTGAATTGATGGTTCAGAAACAGACTCTCACATCTCTGGTCAAGTGACTTTTGACAAGCCTCTCAAACCCACCCAGCTCGGGCAGAACAGTCCATTCAACAAATGGTGCTGGGAGAACTGGATATCCATACCCCAAAGAAAGAAAGAAAGAGGACCCCTATCTCACATTTTGTACAAAAATTAACTCAAAATGGATCAAAGACTTAAATACAAAAGCAAGAAGCATAAACCTTCTAGAAGAAAATGTAGGGAAACATCTTCAATACCTGGTGGTAGGTGGTGAATTTTTAAAGGAAATAAGAGGAGGGCTGAGATGGACTATGGATGCTTAACGCATGCAGAAGTTTTAATTTACTTTTCTCTAAATGTGTGTAAATGTATAGAGTTGATAGTAACACATAGTGAGTAGAAGCTGATTTATAAGTGGGAATGTGGCTGGAAATGGTAGCCTAGGGATGTAAAAGTTGACTGAAAGAAAGCTAGAGAATACTCTAGGGACTGATTAACACAGCAAACCCAGAGGTGGATGAGAATTTTGGTTGATGGTACAGATGTAAGAGTGTCCTTCTGTGAACTAGAACAGATGTTCATCACTATTCCAGGATGGTCAGAACGTGGAGAATCATGAGAAAAATACAACTGGAGTGACCTACGGATTGTGGTTAACAGCAATATTGTAATATTCATGCATCTATGCTAAAGATCTACTGTGTTGATAATGGGCGAGTATGGAAAATTTGTGTCAAATGTATGCTATGGACCATGGTTGGTGGCAATAGTTTGATAATATTATCTCATGATCTGTATGTAATAAATGTTCCATCTCAGTGTGGTGTGTTGATGAAGCGGTGTTGTATAGGAGTTCTAAGCATGTGCAAAATTGTTTTGTAGGTTCACAATATCTGTAATAAAAATATATTAAAAAAATAGTATTAGGGTGGGTTCAGGGAAATACACAGAAAATGTAAGAAATGGACTATAGTTAGTAGTAAGATTTTGATGATACTCTTATAATTTGTAACTAATGTCTCACACAATTCAAGGTGTTGGTGGTGGGTTGATGTATGGTACCCCTGTATGATGTTATGTATATTTGCTTTGTAAGTTTACAACTTCTAGTATACACTTATTGTTTATGTACATTCATTTATGAATTATATAAAAAATAATAAGATATGTTGGGGGAATATACACCAAATATAAGATACTTTATTTAGTAGTAATATTTTGAGGATGCTTCTTTCATCACATGTTAAAAATGTTTCACAACAATGCAAGGTTTTGGTGGTGGGTTGAGGTATGAGAGCCCTGTATAATGTTATGTATGTTTGTTTTATAAGTTCACAACTTTTATTATACACTTATTATGTATGTTTATATATGAATGATCTACTTCAATGAAAATTTTAAATTAAAATAATGGACAAAACACTCGAGTAGACATTTACACAAAGAAGAAATACAAATGGCAAAAAAAAAAAAAAACATGGAAAAATGTTCAACATCACTAGCAATTAGGGAAATGAAAATCAAAACTACCATGAGGTATCATTGCACTCCTATAAGAATGGCCACTATTAACAAAACAGAAAACTACAAGGGTTAGAAATGATGATGAATGATAGGAACGCTTATTCATTATTGGTGGGAATTTAGAATGGTACAGCCACTGTGGAGGTCTCTTTGGCAGTTCCTAAGGAAATTGAATATAGACTTGCCATGTGACCCCAAAATACCACTACTAGGTTTATACTCAAAAGAACTGAGCAGGTACACAAATAGACATCTGCACACAGATGTTCATAGCAGTGTTATTCACAAATGTTAAAAGATGGAATCAACCCAGGTGCCCATCAACTGAAGAATGGATAATCAAATTATGGTGTATACACACAATGGAATATTTTTCAGCAGTAGGAAGAAACACAAACTAGAGAGACAGAAACACAATAGGAGCTATGTACAGCAAAAGAAGTGTAGAGATTGAAACATGATGAGTTTTTTGTTTGTTCATCTGTTTTTTTAATTATTATTATTGTAATAATTAAAATGCTCTATTAATTGAAGTGATGAATGCAAAACAATGTGATTATACCACATACCATTAATTGTACACTTTGGATGGATTTATGATTTATTAGTATGTATCAATAAAATTGATTTGTGAAAATTTTTTAATTAATTGTAAATTAAATACTGTTAAATAAAATTTAAAATAATAAAAAAAAAAAACATCATTGTGGAGAGCCTGCAATTGAACCTTTTTGGAAAGGTCCTTATCATGTACTGATAAAACTAGTTCAGCAGTAAAATTACAAGAGAATTATCTTTAGATATTTTCCCAGATAGAAATTAGAAAACTATATCTTTTAATAAATTAAGCCAAAGTTTTCTAGTGAATCTTGAGAAGAAGCTGGCCCACAGGAGTATAGATGTCAAGATATTTGGACCAAGCAGATTATGCCTCTGGCAACTGGCTTCTAACTGCAGTCTTCAAGAAAAAGACACTCTAGATGTCAAGAGACATTGATTGTCACATTTCATTTGCATGCTTCTATATATTTTTTATCTCCTTAATTATATTCCTCCTGGATCTACTGGCTCTAAGTAATATATGTTTAATGTTCTATCTCTATTCTCAGCATTGGCCCTTTTGTATAAATGTTTATGTTAACACACTAGCTTGAGTAAATTCTTGGAATAGAGCAAATACTAGACTATTGATTTGTCTGAAATCTAGCTGGAGACTGAATTGTATATGAATGTTAGGTTTTCACTCATTTCCCTTCTGGCATTACATGAATTCCTTTGGCAGTGATTACAAAATTGACAGGCTGAAGGAAACATGAGTGATGAAACTCATCTAAAATGTGCTTAATCTTTGTAATCCTAAGTATAAAGTTATTTAAATTTGTTTTAAACTTTAGTATACTCAAATACAATAATTTAAGCCAAATCCACAATAAGAATTTTTAATTATCCAGGCCTGAACATAGCTCCTGTGCGGTCTCCAATGTCTAGCATTAGATCTGTGACACAAAAACCTATTGTTACTACCCTCAAACTGGGAAATGATTTATGTCAGTAAATGAATGTCTGCCTTCAGGATAATCACTGATATTACCAAAGTCTATATTGTCTCATAAACATCCTCTCTGAAAAAAAAAGGAGACTTTTAGAGAACTTAATTCAAGAGAGAAAAATTGAATTGGGCCTCAATTTGAGGGCCCAAAACCTTAAGCAATGAAGGGGAATTCTGTACTGAATTCTTCTGCCTTGTATCTTCAGTTCACATATTATAAGAATCCTGCAAGTGGTATACATTATTAAGATGTGGTGGGAGGTGTGGGAGGTGGGCAACATGGGAATCCCAGTGGGTTCCATGTAATATTTTAGGTAATCTAAGCACCTCTTAAAATATATGTATATATATATATAAATAACATTTTTGTAAGCAAATACACATATATGCATATATATTTATATATCATTTTGCAAATGTTTGTATGTATTGTGAGAATTTTGATTTTTACCCATAATTAAAAAAAAAAAAAATACTTGTTTATATTCACTTGAAATTTACATATTATGGTTCAAAGATTAATAGGGGAGTTAAACAATGCCACTAAGGCTATAGAGCTCCTTTTCCAAGAACGTTTGATATTGGACAAGAAGGAGTTTAAACAGAGCACTCAGATTACACTATTAGCCTCTTGAGGTGGAACATGTGCTGATTTAGGAGAAGAATATTAAACTTTCATCTTTCTACGCTCTTTTGAGCTTTTTTAGTAGTACTACAAAGTTCTTGGAAAGAAACAAAAAATTAAAAGATTAGGTAATTTGGTTGATATCCTCATATCTAGGTTTGTGCATGCTTCATTTTGGGAATGAGATCTATTCTGGTTTAATTTGGGCACTCTTGTATCCTGGTTTAAAGTGGACTAAAAACTCTTTTACAATTTTTTATGGCCACATGTAATCTCCAGAGCCTTAAATGGTACTACACAATCATAGTGTTTTAGTTTCCTTGGCTGCTCAAGCAAATATCATGCAATGACTCGGCTTAAACAATAAGGCTTTATCGGCTCATGGTTTGAGGCTAGGAGAATTCCAAAATTGAGGTGTAAGGTGATGTTTTCTTTATCAAACTGGTGTTCTGGGGCTGGCTGTGGTGATCCTGGGTCCTGGGCTTCTCTGTCACAGGGCAGTAAATGTGGCAACCTCTCCTGGCCTTTCCATTCTCTTCCATGTTCCCTTGATGTTCAGCTTCTGGCTGCTCCCTCTATGGCTTTTTCTCTGTCTGAATTTCATTCTGCGTATAAGGGACTCCAGTTGTAGATTAAGACCAATCCTGGAGGGGAAGGGGGACCTTGCTGAAGAAATTCTGAAAATAGTGAATCAGTATCATGGTCAACAGCCCTAATGAAGATCCAGAAGGAAGCAGAGTCAAGGGACTTTTGTATGTCAAAAGAGACCTTTTCACATGCCCCCAAACACTCTTTAACCTTCTGCATCAGTAAGGATTGTCACATAGGAGTTGGGATAGCTGTCTTCTCCAAGAAGAATTGTAGAGGGATGCAGGAACTATTAAATCAACAAATAGAAATCTGAAGAAGTGGCTGTTCTGAAGTGAGATGGGTGATATATATATATATATTACCTGATCACAAAGGAAAGGGCTTCACACAAGCCAACTTATGAAAACTTACAAAAGAATTTAGAGGACATGAAATCCCATTTTCTGCAGAATGGAGTCACTGACCTCTTCATGCCCAGAATTGGATGTGGTCTTGTCTACAATGGAAAAATGTATCTGCAGTGATTGAGGAAGCATTTGAGGAAACAGACAAAAAATTACTGTGTACACAATCTGAACAGATGAGCATTCTGGACGTGTCTGTGTTCTCCTGTGTCAACCCTGCTGGACCCTAAGACTGGGCAAGCAGACCTTAAAATGGACAGAGGAAAATTTCATGTGAAGTAGCCTGTTTCATAGGCCAGACTTGATTTGTTCTATTACAACGATTGAACTGGGATTCTGGAGGGTGGATTGTTTGGGATGTGTTGTTGTGCTTTTTGGGGAGGTAAGGAGTAGGTGGTCTAATGGAAACCAGATGGGTCTATGACCTCTGTTTTGCTCCAGCATGTTACCTGATTTGCTTGGCTGGCCGATGGGTGGCAGCATTGATTCTACTACTCTGCTTTTTAAGAGAAATTTCAGGGGGGGTGAACATTTCAATTAGCTTGGCATCTTTTTTCATTTGTACATGTACTTGGTGTTATCTTTATTTCATCACATTCACCTTCAGAGAGAATTATGGGTGGTTTTGTTTTTGTTTTAATTACAAAATCTAGTTCTGTGGTTTAAATAAGAATGCGTGGTGACAAAAATGGAAAAATAAATATCTCTTTCTTAGAGTCCAGTGGGAAAAAAAAGACCCATCTTTACTGAGTTAAGCCATACTTTAACTGAGGTAACCTCATCAAAAGGATATACTTACAATGGGTTCACACTTGTAGGAATGGAACAAGTTTAAGAACAGTTTCCTGGGGCACATAGCTCCAAACTACCACTCATAATCATGTGAAATGTTCCAACAGCTCATTGTACAATGAAATAAACACGAACGACTGGCTTTAATCCAACTAGAGTCAACATTATTTGAACAATATTAGACTCAATGAAACCTTGGCAATGGTGTAAATCTTCATTTCACACAATAATATCCTGCAGGATGACTTTGTCCTTAGACAAAAGGTTGTGGTTTGGGGATAAAAATGAGAAAAATAAGTCCTGCTTTTAACCAAACAATTATGTTCCCAACAGAATATCAATGTCGTAGTTTCCAGGCTGCTATAACAAATACCACAAAAAAAGTTGGCTTAAACAAAGGGCATTTATTGGCTCATAGTTTTGAGGCTAGGAGAAATCCAAAGTTGAGGCATCAGTAAGATGATGCTTTCTCCTCAAAGTCTGTAACATTATTGTGCTGGCTGCCGGTGATCCTTGAGTTTCCTTGGCTTGTATTTCTGCTTCATGTCACATGGCAATATCCTCTCCTTTCTCTTCCAGTTTCTGTTGATTGCTGGCTTCCTGCTTCCAGATCCTCCCTGTGGCTTTCTCTTTATAAGGCCTGCAGTAATGGGATTAAGACCCATCCTGATTCAGTTGACCTCACCTTAACTAAAAATAACATCTTTAAAAGGTTTTATTTACAATGAGTTCATACCCACAGGAATGGGATTAAAATTAAGAACATGTATTATTCTGGGAGTACATAATTCAACCTACCACAGCCAGCACTGTTTTGAACAGAACATAGCCAAGGTCACACCATGGCTGCAAACTGACTAAAATTTCTTTCTTTTTTTCTCCTTTTGTACCAATGGCATCACTGTCTTGCTTTGTTCTTCCCTCCTCCAGAACAAAAAAAAAATACTGAGAATACATTTTTGGCCCCCTACATCCATGATTCCTCATTAGAATTACCCAGCATAGGCCCACACATCCCCCAACACAGACACCCTGCACCAGTGATCCTCCCCTGCCAGAGTTATAACTTTTCTGTAATCCAAACCTCCCCCAAAAACAAAGCCAAAAAATTTCTTGCCTTGTGCCTTTCATCACTGTAAGATCTGTTTATAATTTCTTCTATAGTTTCTTCCAATGTCTTCTTATTTTTTCACTTTATTTTCAAAGAAGCTTTAGGTTACAGAAAAGTCACATTGAAAATATAGGAGTCCCTCCCAATTTTAAGAATGTTATTTATTGTGTTAGTGTTAAATGAACATTCATTCTTTTTCCAAAATTCTTGGTTTGTGTTATGAAATGACGTTTTTGACAAACCTATTTTCTTTGTGAACAACTGTGTAGAACAAGAAAAATTAGCATTTGCCTGGTATTGTCTTATTGTGTTTATATATGCAGGTATGGTTATTACCTTATGTATTAGTCAGCCAAAGGGGTGCTACTGCAATATAACAGAGATTGGTTGGTCTTTATAAAGGGTATTTATTTGGGGTAGAAGTCCACAGTTACCAGGCCATAAAGCATAAGTTTCTTCCCTCACCAAAGTCCATTGCCACGAGTTGGAGCAAGACAGCTGCTGACGTTTGCCACGGTTCAGGCTTCTTGGGTTCCTCTCTTCCCGGGGCTGCATTTCTCTCTGGGCTTAGCGCCTCTGGTTCCTCCACAAGGTCAGCTATAGAGTATGAGGCTCTCTAGGCTTTGCTTCTCTCCACAAGGCCAGCTGTGAACTCTCAGGCGAATGGCTTGTCTCTATCCTGGGGCCTTCTCTCCAATATCAAAAACTCCAACATCAAAACTGCAACTCAAAAACTGTTCCCTCTGTCCTTTGCCTTGACTTTTATATTTGATTCCCCCACCCACCAAGGGGTAGGGCTCAAAGCCCTATTGACATGGCCCAGTTAACACCCTAACCATAACTTAATCATGCCCAGATTAGCAGACCAGTTTACAAGCATAATCCAATATGCTTCATAAGTACATCAAACTGCCAAATAGCTACACCTTATATAACAGAAGATAAAGCTCCCTTCCAGATCTTTCCCTCTTCTAATGACTAGTCTCTAGGTCTCTAATAGCAATTTGAAGATATTGTATAGAACACAATGTACTCATTTAGAATTCACTGTAATCAAGGAAGATCTCATCATTTTGGATGTTGATATTATGAGAAAGCTTATAAAATATTATTGATTATTGAATCTTGTGGTATGTGAAATATTATTGATTATTTTTATTGATATTTTTGAAATATCAATTTTTAAAATATCTCAGATAATGTGTTTGTTATTATGGAGTCTGATGGTGTGATGCCAAGCATTATTAAAAACAAGCAGGTTATTTATACTGATAGAGATACAGTATACATATGTAATTTCAATAATGGAATACCTGCTTCTTAGAGAAGGAGGAAAGATTAAGGGCATTAGGAGGGAACAAGAGATTTTTCAGAAAAGTCAAATAAGTGTGGCTCAGAAGGATGGTTGAGAAATTCCATACAATTCTTACATAGGAAAAAATTACCCCACTTACTTCCAAACTGAAATTCTCCAAGGAAGCAGTAATAAAAGTCTTTTTTTACTACACAGAGGTAAGACTTAAAATATTCGCCCTCCTAATACTTTATACTTCAGTATACATTACATCAACTTTCTAATAGTTTTTTCCCACCCAGATGACATTAGCTATCTGATGTTTTTTTGCTGGTGGAAAAGGGATAAAATTGAAAAGCAGGTCTCAAGGAGGGTGTGAATTAGGGTGTAGGATAGGTCCAAGAAATAGGAGGCTGAGAACATCAAGGACACATTTCATCACCACTCCATACTTTGACCCAAGGCTTGATATATACTTCATACAATATTGAGTTGGAAAATAAACAGGTTATTCAGTCATTTGAATCTCATTATGAAATACTTGTAGGCTACCTGATGAATGTTTCCAAGGCTGGTGTTTAAATATATGTAATTTTCTACATTATAGGTGGGTCATTTTTGGTGCTTTTTATGGTGATGGGGGATAAATGTATTTTGTTATATGACCGATTTATTTATGAAAACAGTTTTCTTTCCCTAATAATCTGGATAGCAAGTTAATAATGCCCTTATATTTTTATCATTCATATGCTTTTCAAAGCATATTCATTTACATTATTTCATTTAATCCTCCCCAAATCCCTGTGTAGTAGGTAGGGCAGTTGTAATTCCCATTTTACAAATGAGAAAGCTGGTGTACTTCATATAATTGTGTTTGCTTAAAGTCACAGAATTAGTTAACTGGAAACCTGCTCTCCTGATTCTGAGTCCCTTTGTCACCCTGCATTCATATGTTTATCCTTAAAAGGAGGAGAATCACAATTCAGATATTCTATGGTTTTGATTTTCTATTCCTGTGTTAAGAGGGTGAATCAATGGAGACATTTTGGCAGGATTTTACATACACATTAAGATTTTCAGTGTGTTCCCCTTCAGGTCCAGAGACAGATAATTCATCATCTATCTACAAAACTGGCAGAATATTAAATGATATTAAGGTATTGGGGGGTTAGTGTTTGTCCCTTTTTAGTTGCATGTGGAGATTCTGCCATTGTTTAAGAATGTATCTTGGTATGCTGTCACATATTTAACCATATTTGAGATAATCTCATACATCTTCAGCTCCAAGTGCAATAGCTCCTGACATCTGGAAGATTTGGACCCATTTCTATTTGAAAGGCAAAAATGAATGACTGTGGAGTTACAACCTTAGAGTCCTCAAAATAATTCTTTGCATTATAAAGAATACCCATACCCCCTCCTCAACCTGAATCATTGGAGAAATGCTCCATAACAAACTATTTAATACAACCACAGAAGAAAGGTAATTGGTATCCAAAAAATATTAAATGGGGAGGGTCATCCATATATGGTCATCTAAGTTCTATTTTTCATTTTATATTAAAATTTATCCTATTTACATAATACATCAAAACATTCCATAAAAATTCAACGCAAATGTATTTGAATAATGCAGTAAAGTTTGTGCAAATAGTTGACAATAAGTAACAACTTTTTAGTGACTGATGCTGTCATTGTTTCCTTCTTTTGTATTTTTCATTTTTATAGGTATGTGAAACAAGTAGGACGCTTGGTCAATTGTTTTATTGGCTACTCATATGTTGATTGTGTTTGCAGCATACTAGTCTTAATTGTTACTTTAATATTCTTTCCATTTCAATTAGGTTTAGATTCATTTGTAACAGAGATACAAAATAACAATAACTTAAAAAAGAAAAAATAGTTGATTAGGAGATGGGCAGTCCAGGGTGTGTAGGGAAAATTCATAAATCTATTATCCTTTTATACCTATTATACTCTGTTTATTTGCCATCCTTGACATGTATCTTCAACATGGCCAAGTTGCTAATTTCTGCTTTTAGTTATCAGGTTGGTGGAAAGGGTGAAAAAGGCATTCCTCCTCTCTCATAAGGACATTTCCCATAATTTGCATATGATACTACTACTTTTATTTTACTAGTCAGAATGTAGTTACATAGTCACACTCAGTTGCAAAGGAGGCTAAGGAATCTAGTATTTATTCTGGGTGATCAATATGCCCAGGCAAACTACATGGCTATGCTAGCAAAAAGAATGGAAGAAAAGTTCTTAGGGGATATCTATCAGTCACTGCAACTGACTGTCTCATGACACTCATACTGGTGCTTTTCTGGGGCTGTCATAACAAAGTGCCATAAACTGGATGGCATAAAACAATAGAAATTTATTTTCTGACAGTTCTGGAATCTAGAAGTCCAAAATCAAGGTGTTGGCAGGGACATGCTCTCTCTGAAGTTTCTAGAGAAGAATCTGTTTCATGCAGCCCTCCTGTCTCCTGGTGGCTCTATGGATTCCTTGGTTTGAAGATGTATCCACCTCTGACCTCATATGGCTGTTTATTCTCTCTACGTCTGTATCTCCTCTATCCTTCTTATGAGAACACCAAACATATTGGAATAAGGGCCTACCACACTCCAGAATAACCTCATTTTAACTTGTTAAATTCCATCTCTAACGATCAGATTTCCAAATAAGGTCATATTCTAAGTATAAGGGATTAGTTCTTCAACATATCTTTTGGGGGGACACAATCCAACCCATAATACCAGTGTCAGCCAAAGGGGTGCTGATGCAAAGTACCAGAAATCTGTTGGCTTTTATAAAGGGTATTTATCTGAGGTAGAAGCTTACAGTTGCCAGGCCTTAAAGAGTCCAACTCAAGGTACCATGACAGGTACTTTCTCACCCAAAGTCTGTTGTCATTTGTTGATGCAAGATGGCTGGTGATGTCTGTGAGTGTTTAGCCTTCCTTTTTCCTCTTAAGGCTCTGTGGTCCCAGCTTCTTCCCATCTCAGCTGTAATCTGGCATAAGGCAGGCTCATCTCTCTCCCACGGGCTCATTTCTTTCTAGGCTCAGCTGCTCTGGTTTCTTCACAAGGTCAGCTGTAGACTATCAGGCTCATCTCTCTTCCCAGGGCTGCAGTATCCTGTCTGATGAGCTGTCTCTCTTCCTCTGTGTTCTTTTTCTCTGTGTTCTCCTTCTCTGTGTGTTTCATTCCATGTATTTGATTCTGTGTGTGAGTCTGTTTTATCCCCACCAAGGGGGTGGGGAATCAACCCTGCATGCCCTAATGATGTGGTCAAATAAAAGCCCTAATCTTGATTTATTAAAGTAAAAATGCAACCGCCGAATCTAATACAAAGTAATACTCCCAGAGGAACAGACCAGTTTACAAACACAATCCAATATCTATTTTTGGAATTCATAAACAATATCAAACTGCTATGTCATCCTTGTTTCCATTAAACAAAAAATTAACTCCATCATTTGTGAGGATTTTTGCTGAGTTTTTATTATTAGGGGAAAGGAAGACATTCTGGTTTGCTCAGAATACCACCCTACTACTTTCACCTTAGCTTAACTGAATTTGTCTAAAAATGGCTCCACCATTCATTCTGCCAGAATGTGACCAGGCTGGACCATGACTACTCAATGTTATGCAATTGTAACTGCGGCAGTAGTCATATATGTTTTGTTAGCTTTTTCTGCACTAATTTATATAATTTTGTGCTGAATGTTAAAAGATGGAAGAAAAAATTTTTATCCTATTTAATTAAAATTATAATATTTAGAACATATTCAAAAAACTCCTACTAACTCCTGTGCTGTGTAGTTTTCTCTGTGAGTTCCCGCCCACCAAAGGGGTGCAAACTCAATATCCTATTGACTTACACATCCTGGGGCCTTGCCACCAACCATAGACCACAGTTCACATCGTAGACCACACTCTCTCCCACACAGTTCTGAGTGGTGTGTGCTGATTTAAAATGGCCTACATCCGTTGCCACAACGGTACTCAGGACAACCTCCAAATCCCAAAGAAGCCCCTGTATTTCAACTGCTCGTCCCCTCCCTGCCCCAAAAGTGTCAAGTGGCCACTGGCTCCACCTCATTGTTATAATTTCTTCCATTGCTAGAATTACCATATAGGTGGGCAACATGGGAATCCCAGTGGGTTCCGTGTAATATTTTAGGTAATCTAAGCACCTCTTAAAATATATTTATATATACATAAATAACATTTTTGTAAGCAAATGCACATATATGCATATATATTTATATATCATTTTACAAATATTAGTATTTATTGTGAAAATTTTGATTTTTACCCACAATAAAAAATAAATTAATTTAAAAAAAAATCCTATTTATGTGGCCCAATCAAAGCCTTAATCATAATTTAATCAAGTAAGAGTGAAACCTCTGAATCCAATCTAATATACTCAGAGTAACAGACCAATTTACAAATATAATCCAAAATCTATTTTTGGAATTCATAAATAATACCAAACTGCTACAGAGATACAAGATTTATGTAAATATAGAAGAATAACATGTTCCTGCATAGGAAGACTGAATATTACAAACATAACAAGTGATCCAAAATTTAGATGTAAGTTTTCTGCAATTCAGATCAAAATCCCAACATGATTTTTGAAATGTGAAAATGTAATTTTTTTAAGAAAGTGATTTTAAAGTTCATCTGAAAATTTTAAGAAATGAGGCAACCAAGATATCTTTGAACAAAAAAAGGATATTTGTTATATAAAAATGTATTTAAAACTGTGTGGTGCTGGAACAGGAATCAGTAGACATGGAAGAGACTGAAGACTTCAATAAAGATAAAATATGCCAATAGAAAACTTGGAAAAAGACATGAAAAAAGAAGAAAAACTATCAGCAATGGCGTTATAATTTTGCTCAAATTCATTAGTATTCAAAGAAATGAAAATTATAATGTGGTATATATGTTTGAAAAAGATTTTAAAAATAATAATCTTCAGTAATGGTGAATATGGGCACTCATTCGGCTAATAAGAATGCAATTTGGCCCAAATGTTCTCAAAAGCAATTTAACAAAATATACATCAAGAGCCTTAAAATATTCGTATCCTAGCAATCCATACCAGGAATATATCCCATGAAACTATTCAGATATACACATCACAAATGGCCATTCCTTGTTTATTTAAGCAGTGAAAAGCTGGCAGTTATCAAAATGGCTATATATAAGTGTTCAAGGAGTATCTTCTAACCACCAAATAACATGCTGTTGGAGATAATTTAACGTCATGTCTAAATACTCAAATGCTTACTATATGATGTTACATGAAGAAATGAGTTTGCATATTGTAATTATTTCATGTAAATGAGATAATACAATATTCGTCCTTTTGTTTATGACTTATTTCACTTAACATAATGTCTTGAAGGTTCTTCCATGTTGTCACATGAATCAGAAGTTCATTCTTCTTAAATGCTGAATAATATTCCATTGTATATACCACATTTTGTTTATCCCTTCATCAGTTGATGGACACTTTTGGCAATTGTGAATAATGCTACTATGAATATTGATGTGCATGTATCTGTTTGAGTACCTGCTTTTAATTCTTTTGGGTATATACATAGTAGAGGAATCAACAGGTTATGGGGTAATTCAATAATTAGCATTCTTAGGAACTGCCAAACTGTCTTCCACAGCAACTGCACCATTTTAGATTCCAACCAGAAATGAATGAGCATTCCTATTCCTCTGAAATCCTCTCCAACACATGTAACTTTTTGTCTTTAATAATAGCCATTCTAGTGGGTGTGAAATGAGATTTTAGTATGGTTTTGACTTGCATTTCTCTGATAGCTAATGAGGAGGAACAGCTTTTCATGTGGTTTTAAGCCATTTGTATATACTCTTTGGAGAAATGCCTATCTAAGTGTTTTGCCCATTTGTTAATTGGGTTGGTTGCCTTTTTAATTGTTGAACTGTAGGATTTCTTCATATATTCTGGATATTAAACCACTATTGTATGTGTGGTTGCCAAATATATTCTCCCATTGAGCAAGTTGTCTTTGCATTTTCATGATTAAGTGCTTTGATGTAGTAAATTTTTAAATTTTTATTTTGTCTCATTTATCTTTTTTTTCCCTTTTGCCCTGGTTTGGGTGTAAAGTATAAGATACCGCTGTGTAACACAATATCCTGAAGATGTTACCCTACATTTTATTCTGTGGGTTTTATAGTCTTAGTTCATATATTTAGGTCATTGATACATTTTGAGTTAAATTTTGTGTATGGTGTGAGATAGGGGCCCTCCTTCATTTTTTTCTTTATTAGGGAAGTTCTGGGTTTACAGAATTCCTTTATTCTTTTTCATAAGGATAAGCAATTCTCCCTGCATCGTTTGTTGAAGAGATTATTCTTTCTCAATTGAGTAGACTTGGCTGACTTGTCAAAGACCAGATGACAGGGAATTGGGGGAAGATGACATTGGAGTAAGCAGGCTAAGCTCAACTCACTCACAAAAACAACGGAGAAAGAGCCAAATGCTGTCTGAGGGACCTGCTTTGGGGGTCAGCAGAGCAGAACAGTGCTACACAACTCCCAGAAGGGTGAGGGACAGAGAAAATGAACAATGTGAAACAACAAATGTGAGTTATCAAGCTCCAGCAGTGGCTGGGAGGGGCTCCCCTCCACCACACTCAAGATATTAAGCCAGGGTAAAGCCCCTGAATCACTATAACACACTAAAAGGGGAACAGGCCTCTTACTCCCTAACAGCTGTTAAAGGGGAAAGGGGAAGGGGAGTTGGGGAGGCTTCTCTTCACTAAATTTGGCCAGTAGAAGGGGTTTTGAATCTCAGCTCTGGCCAGACCTAAACACAGGAAAACAGAGACTGAAACACTCCATGGAAAGGTACACCAACGAGTGTCATCTGCTGGCCAGTCTGGAACATGCATGGACAAAAAAATGTTTTTGGTTCTCTCTGTACCATATATCTTGGGAGAAAATCTGTGCCCTATTAGTGAGACACTGCCCTGATTCTGATAAGTTAAGCTGAGTTATTTTAAAGACTTACAAAAAGTTAAACCAAATATCCAAGAATAGCTATGAAAAAATAATAGGAGAGAGAGAAAAATTGATCATCAGAATAAATTCACCAACATATTCAGATGCCTAGACATCAGCAAAAAATTAAAAGCCATATTAGGACAAAGGAAGAGATGGACCAGCCAAAGGAACAAACCAAATATCCTGAAGAAATACAGGATTGAAGACAATTATTCAGTGATAATCACAAAACTCTCCTAAATCAATGAAAAGAAATTAGATAAAATATGACTAAATAGATAAAGTATATTATGAAGACATTGGGTGAGCATAATGAACAACTTGGAAGCCTCCAAAGAACAGTAACAGAACTTATGGGAATGAAAGACATGATAGATGAGATTAAAAATGTCAGAGCTATATAAGAGCAGATTTTAATTGCTCAAAGACAGAATGTGTGATTTTGAAGACAGAACATCTGAACTGGAAAGGACAGGAGAACAGGAAGAGGTGTGAATGAAAAAAATGGACCAGGGTCTCAGGGAATTGAATGACAACGGGAAATGAAAAACATATGTGTCATTGGTGTCCCAGAAGGAGAAGAGAATGGAAAAGGGACAGAAAGAATATTTGAGGAAATAATGACTAAAAACTTCCCAACCTTTATGAAAGACATAAATATCAATATCCAAGAATGACAACATACCCCAAACAGAATAAATCTGAATAGAACTACCCCAAGACAACTGCTATTCAGAATAACAAATATCAGATTTGAAGAGAGAATTCTGGAAGCAATAAGAAAAAAGCAAAGCATCACACACAATGGAACCTCTATATGATTAAGTTCTGACCTCTCATCAGAAACCATGGAGGTGAGAAGAAATTGCTATGATGATTTAAGGTATTGAAAGAGAAAACTTCCAGCCAAGAATTCTGTATCTGGAAAACTGTCCTTCAAAAATGAGGATGAGATCAAAGTCCTCACAGACAATCAAAAGCTGATAGAATATGTTAGCAAAAGACGAGAATCACAAGAGATAATAAAGGAAGTGCTGCAGCCTGAAAGTAAAAAAATAAGGGTGAGAGACTTGGAGAAAGTGTAGAAATGAAGATTATAAGGAAGGGTAAATTAAAGGATAAAAAGACAATAGTACGATATGACAATAGAAAGCCAAAGAAAAAATGCATGAAGTAAGTAATGCCTTCACAGTAAAAACATTAAATGTCAATGGGTTGAACACCCCAATCAAAAGACATAGACAAAAAGAATGGATAAAAAATATAAGCCATATATGTGTTGTCTACAAGAGACTCATCTCAGATGTAGAGACACAACTAGGTTAAAAGTGAAAGGTTGGAAAAAGATATTCTAAGCAAATAGTAACCAAAAAAGAGCTGAAGTAGTGATACTAATATTGGACAACCTGAAGATTTTAAATGCAAAACTGTTATAAGGGATGAAGAAGGTCATTATATGTTAATAAACAGGGCAATTCACCAAGAAGAAATAACTATAATAAATATTTATGCACCTAACCTGAGTGCTGCAAGTTATATGAGGCACACACTGGAAAACCTGAAGGGAGAGATAGATGTTTCTCCAATAATAGCTGGAGACTTCAGTACATTGCTCTCAGTATTGGAAAGAACACCTAGAGAAAGGACAAATAAAGAAACAGAGAACTTGAATAATATGGTACATGAACTAGACCTAACATATCTAAGAGCATTGCACCCCAAAACAGCAGGATAGACATGTTTTTCAAGTGCTCATGGATCTTTCTCTGAGAGACCATATGTTGG
The DNA here is from genome assembly GCA_026826555.1 of Tolypeutes matacus. Taxonomy (NCBI): domain Eukaryota; kingdom Metazoa; phylum Chordata; class Mammalia; order Cingulata; family Chlamyphoridae; genus Tolypeutes; species Tolypeutes matacus. Next base: position 1,423,114 of record JAKSZT010054502.1, on the reverse strand, counting down.
GTCATAAGACAAGTCTCAAAAAATTCAAAATGATGGAAATTATATGAAACACTTTCTTTGATCATAACAGAATGAAGCTGGAAATCAATAATGGATGGAAAAATGGAAAATTCATAAATATATGGAGATTAAATAACACACTTTAGATAATCAGTGGGTCAAAGAAGAAATTGCAAGAGAATTCAGGAAATATCTTGAGATGAATGAAAATGAGAACACAATATATCAAAACCTATGGGAAACCGCAAAGGCAGTGCTGAGAGAGAAATTTATAGCCCTCAATGTTTACATTAGAAAAGAAGAAAGAGCTTAAATTGAAGATCTGACTGCCCACCTGGAAGAACTAGGGAAAAAGCAGGAAAACAATCTCAAACCAAGCCTACAGAAATAGTAAAGATCAGGGCAGAAATAAATGAAATTGAGAACAACAATAATAATAACAACAACAAAAAACAATAATAAGAATCAAAAATCAAAAGTTAGTTCTTTGAGAAGATCAACAAAATCGACAAACTGTTCACCAGACTGACAAAGAAAAAAAGAAAGAAGATGCAAATAAATAAATTAGAAATGAGAAGGGGTCATTACCACTGACCCTGGGAAATAAGAGATATCATAAGAAGATAGTTTGAACAACTGTATGCCAAAAAAACTACACAATGTAGATGAGATGGACAAATTCCTAGAAATAAATGAACCATCTACACTGACTCTAGAAGAAATAGTACACCTCAACAAATAAATCACATGTGAAGAAATTGAAACAGTCATAAAAAAAACTTCCCAAAGATGAAAAGTCAAGGACCAGATGGCTTCATAGGTGAATTTTACCAATCATTCAAAGATGATCTAATACCAATCTTGCTCAAGCTCTTCCAAAAAATTGAACAGGAAAGAGTTATAGCAAACTCATTTTATGAAGCCAACATCATCCTAATAGCAAAACCAGAGAAAGATACTATGAGAAAAGAAAATTACAGGCCAATATCGCTAATGAACATGGATGCAAAAATCCTCAACAAAATACTTGCAAACAGAGTCCAAAAGGACATTAAAAGAATTATACACCATGATCAAGTGGGTTTTATCCCAGGTATACGAGGGTGGTTCAACACAAGAAAATCAATTAGTGTAATAAAACACTTTGCTAAATTGAAGAAAAATCACATCATCCCCCTGTTTGTCAAAATATAGCACCCTTTCTTAGTAATGACACTTCAGCAGATTGGAATAGAAGGAAGCTTTCTCAAGATGGTAAGTTGAATATATGAAAAACCTACAGCTAGGATTATACTCAATGGTGAAAGACTGAAAGCTTTCCTGCTGAGGTCAGGAACAAGCAAGCTTACCAACTGTCATCATTGTTATTCAATATTGTACTAGAAATTTAGGCTAGAGCAATTAGGGTAAATGAAGAAATAAAAGGCACCTAAATAGGAAAGGAGGAAGTAAAATTTTCACTATTCATTGATGATATGATCCTATAACTAGAAAATCCTTAAAAATCCACAAATAGCTACTAGAATTAGTAGGGGAGTTCAGCAAATTGGTGGAATACAAGATTAATAAGAAAAAATCAATAGCATTTGTATACACTATTGATGTGCAATCTGAGGAGGAAATCAGAAAAAAATCCATTTACAATAACGATGAATACCTCAAATATTTAGGAATAAACTTAACCAATGATATAAAGGGCCTGTATTCAGGAAACTACAAAACATTGTTAAAAGAAACTGAAAAAGACTTAAGTAAATGGAAGGACATTCCGAGTTCATTAATTGGAAGACTAAATATCGTTAAGGTGTCAATTCTACACAAACTGATTTACAGTTTCAACACAATCCCCCCCCCCCCCAAATATCAACAACCTTTTTTGGAGAAATGGAAAAGCCAATTATCAATTTTGTTTGGAATGGTAAGGGGTCCCAAATAGCCAAAATTTTCTTGAAAAGGAAGAACAAAGTTGGATGACTCTCCCTTCCTGACTTAAAGCATATTACTTAGCTACAGTGATAAAAACAGCATGATACTGGCATAAGGACAGACAGATGGGCCAATGGAACTGAATCAAAAACTCAGAAATAAACCCTCAAATCTGCAGTCAAGTGATTTTTTTTTTTAAGATTTTATTTATTTATTCATTTATCCCCCCCTTGCTGCTTGTGCTCGCTGGGTCAGCTAACCACGCCGTGTGGGCGGGCTTGCCTTTACCAGGAGGCCCCGGGAACCGAACCCAGGGCCTCCCACATGGTAAACGGGAGCCCCACTGATTGAGCCACAGCCGCTTCCCCAGTCAAGTGATTTTTGACAAGGCTGTTAAGCCCACTGAGCTGGGCCAGAACCGTCTATTCTACAAATGTTGGTCAAAGAACTGGATAACTATATCTAAAAGAAAGAAATGGGACCCTTATCTTATACCTTATACAAAAATTAACTCAAAATATAATGTATCAAGGACCTAAATATAAAAGCAATGACCATAAAACTCCTAGAACAAAATGTTGAAAAACATCTTCAAGATCTTATGGTAGGCTGTAGTTTCTTAAACATTACAACCAAAGAATGAGCAATAAAAGAAAAAATAGATAAATGGGACATCCTCAACATTAAAGACTTTTGCAACTCAAAGGAATTTGTGAAATGGGTGAAAAGGCAGCTGACTCACTGGGAGAAAATATTTGGAAATCACATATCTGATAGGGGTTTAATATCTATGAGATAAAAACAGATCATGCAACTTATCACTAAAAAGACAAACTACCCAATTATAAAATGGGCAAAAGACTTGAAAAGACAATTGTCTGAAAAAGGAATACAAATGACAAAGAAACACATGAAAAAAAGTTCAACATCACTAGCGATTTAGGGAAATGCAAATAAAATTTACCATGAGATATCATTTCACCCTATTAGATTGGCCACTATTTAAAGCAAAAAAAACTGTAAGTGTTGGAGAGGATTTTGAGAAATAGGAACTCTAATTCACTTTTGGTGGGAATGTAGAATGGCACAGCCACTGTAGAGGATTGTTTGGCAGTTCTGAAGAATGTTGAATATAGACTTGTCATGTCAACTGGCAATGTGATTACTAGGTATATACCCAGAAGAACTGAGAGCAATGACATGAATAGATATCTGCACACCAATGTTCATGTCATCAAGGACTAAAAGGGACATCTAAGGTAGAGATGGCAGGGGAAAATGGCTTTAAGGAGAAAATCATGGCAGCTGAGATCTGGAATTAAGACATCTCCTTGGGCCAAGAGAGCAACCCTACCCATGTGTACAGAAAATATGAGTTTGCCCCAGTAGTTGAGGAAGGTGGATTTTCCAACCTGATGTTCAGGAAGAATTTTGTCACCCCAGACTACAGAAAGGGTGGAGCACATTCCCCAAGGATTGGGGATAGAAAGGTTGACACTCCATAGGTGTGAGTGGGTGGGTGTGCCCCCCATAGATTAGAGAAGACCATGCCATGAAGTCACTGCTCTAAGAAGGTTGGATCTGTAGACAAGAGATTAGGGTGAATGTTGCCTCCTCCTTCCTGTACTAAGGGGGTTGAATCTCCACCAAAGTTTGGATAAAATATGGCCATCACTATAACACTTTTGGATGATGAGTTCTAGAGCTTGGTCACCACCCAGATCAGATGCTTGATGAGTGTGGAACCAAGAAAATGGCCATTGGGCAAGCCTGTGGAAAAGGTGGGTCCCTGTATTACTCAGGATTCTCTAGGGAAACAGAATTAACAGGAGATATGTGGAAATAGTATGAAACTTTATAAAATTACAAGTGACCGTGAGGATGCACAAGTCCAGATTCTGCAGGCAGACTGCAAACAAGGGGCTCAGATGAAATTCCAGTGAAGGTCCTTGATGAGTTCTGGGAGAAGTTGGCTGTCCAAAGTTGAGCTGGGAAATTCTCTCTGAATGATGAAATCACTTTCCTTTTTAAGGCATGCAACTGATAGGATAAAACATCACTCATTGCTGATGGCAATCTCCCTGGTTGATCATAGATGTAATCAGCCATCTATACAGTAAACTCATTGAAGCCTGAAGTCCATAAATGTCCTTGTATTACAATTAGCCCGGTGCTTATTTGACCAAACAACTGGGCACAATTACCTGGCCAAGTTGACACATTAGCTTAACCATCACAGTCCACCATTTGTCAATTTGGCAACCATACACATTACCTTAAACCATACTTAATCTCTAAGTAAAAAAAAGAACAGACATGCATGCGTATATATATATATATCCACATAACAATGTTCAACTCTCCTGTGTACAACTGGAAATGCATTAATTCCCTACAGAATAGGGTGCAAGTCCTTGGATAATATTCACTCTTAAACTTAACATCCTTAAATATTATGATATGAAACTAATACAACCAATCATATGATAAGGGAAAAAGTTAAAGAAGAAAACAAAGATATTCATTTTATGTACATATACAATCATACTCATAACAAAAAAAGAGGAAAGTTTCATGACTACTACAGACATTGTTTCTGTAACTGGTCACATGGTCAAAGTTCGTATTTATCACTACCTTTTTCCACTACCCATTCCATTATCCTGTTACCCTCAGCAAGCACTTCAGCTGGCCGTGGCTCTTTGCCTGGTGGAGTGACCCAAAATTTCATTCCTGAAGATCCTGGGTCATTTTTAGTACTGCTTGAATTGGGTTGTTACAATTTTCCATTGACTTTAATCACAGGACAAGGCAGTACTAAAAGACATCCTAGAGGATCTTCTGTATTCCACAGAAACTCTTCTTTATCCTCATTATGTAGATGCAGTCCTATTTCCTTTTGATACTCAAGATCAATCACCCCAGCCAGTACAGTAATTCCCTTCTTTGCCTGTTGATTCAGATGTAATAGGAGCAAAAGGTGGCCAGGTGGCAGTCTTAACTTCCATTTCAGTGGAATCATTGTTGTGATCCCTGGTGGCAGCACACCTCCTTTTGGACTAAGACCTGTAGACCAGTAGAGCTTAAGGTTGCAGGGACAGGAAGCAAAAATTTTCCTAGTAGATCACTAGGGGTAGCAGTGAGTGGTGCCACTCACACTTCCACCCTTTGATTCCTGGACCCATGAACCCTGGCTAGGACAGAATCAGCACCATAGAGTGGATGCTGATTTAGAGCATACACAGCCTCCTGGAGAACATTGCCCTCGCCTTTCAAGGTATTGCAACCTCGTTGGCACCATAATAGAGTCTTCAGAAGGCCATTACACCATTCTATCAATCCACATTCTTCAGCATGATGGGGAACATGGAAAGACCAGTGAATTCCATGGGCATGTGCCCATTCCCACACATCATTTGCTGTGAAATGGGTTCCTTGATCAGAAGCTATGCTGTGTGGAATACCATGGCGGCAGATAAGACATTCAGTAAGTTAACAAATGGTAGTTTTTGAAGAAGCATTTCATGCAGGAAATGCAAACTCACATGCACAGTATGTGTCCATTCCAGTTAAAACAAATTGCAGCCCCTTCCATGGTGGATGTGGTCGTATGCAATCAACCTGTGCCCAGGTAGCAAGTTGATTAACTCAGGGAATGCTGCCATATGGGCGGTGAGTGTGGGTCTGCGCTTCTGGCAGATTGGGTAGTCAGCCTTGGTGAGGGGAAGTCCATGTTCCTGAGCCCATGCATAACCTCCACCCCTACCTCTATGGCCACTTTGTTCATGAGCCCATTGGGAAATGATAGGAGTGGCTGGGGAAAGAGGATGAGCATTAGTCACAGAGCTGGTCAACTTATTCACTTGATTTTAAAAATCTTCCTCAGTTGAAGTGACCCTCTGGTGATCATTCACATGGGACACAAATATTTTCATGTTTTTTTTGCCCACTCAGAAAGGCCTATCCACATACATCTTCCCCAGACCTCTTTGTCAACAATTTTCCAATCATGTTCCTTCCTAGTCCCTAATCATCCAGCCAAACCATTGGCAATAGCCAATGAATCAGTGTGCAAATGCTTCTCTGAACATTTCTTCTTCCAAGCAAAATTAACAAGGAGGTGCACTGTTTGAAGTTTTGCCCACTGGGAGGATTTGCCTTCACCACTGTCCTTCAGGAATGTTCCAGAAAAGGGTTGCAGTCCTGCAGCATCCACTTTCGGGTGGTACCAGCATAGCATGCAGAAACATCTGTAAACCAGCCTGAGTTTTCTCTTCCTCAGTCAACTGATTGCAAGGGACTCCCCAAAAGGCCAAACTTGTGGACTGGGAAAGAGAAGGTAAGATGGTAGGGGTGGTGACCATGGGCATTTGGGCTATGTTCCCATGTAGCTTACTTGTGCCTTTAGGACCTGTTCGAGCCCTATCTGGTATATAACACTTCCATTTTATTATGAAGTGCTGATGTGCACACCCAACTTTATGGTTTGGTGGGTCAGACAATGCCCAGCTCATGATAGGCAACTCAGGTCTCATGGTAACTTGATGGCATATGTTAAGTGTTCAGTCTCTACTAAGGCCCAGCAGCATGTCAAAAGCTGTTTCTCAAAAGGAGAGTAATTATACACAGAGGATGGCAGGGCTTTGCTCCAAAATTGTAGGGTCTGCGTTGTGTTTCTCCTATGGGGGCCTGCCAAAGTCTCCAGATAGCATCTCTGTTTGCCACTGAAACTTTCAGCATCACTGGATCTATTGGATCATATGGCCCAAGCGGCAGTTCAGCTTGCACAGGAGCCTGACCTGTTGCAGAGCCTCATTCTTTTCTGGTCCCCACTCAAAACTTGCAAATTTTCTTGTCACTCGGTAAATGAACTGTAGTAGCACACCCAAATAAGGAATGTGTTGCCTACAAAATCCAAAGAGACCTACTAAGCATTGTGCCTCTTTTTTGGACATAGAAGGCCAGATGCTACAGCTTATCCTTCACTTTAAAAGGGTATCTTGACATGTCTTACACCATTGGACACCTAGAAATTTCACTGAGGTGGAACACCCCTGTATTTGGTTGGAATTATCTTCCATCCTCTCTCACGCAAATGCCTTGCCAATAAATCTAGAGTCTTTGCTACTTCTTCCTCACTAGGTTCTATCAACATGATATTATCAATATAGTGGACCAGTGTGATGTCTTGTGGGAGGGGGAGATGATAAAGATCCCTGCAGACAATATTATGACATAGGGCTGGAGAGTTGATATACCCCTGATGCAGGACAGTGAAGGTATATTGCTGGCCTTGCCAGCTGAAAGTAAACTGTTTCTGGTGGTCCTTACTAATGGCAATTGTGAGAAAAGCATTTGCCAGATCAATACCTGCATACTAGGTACCAGGGGATGTGTTGATTTGCTCAAGCAATGATACCTCATCTGGGACAGCAGCTGCAATTGGAGTCACCACCTGGTTAAGTTTATGATAATCTACTGTCATCCTCCAAGATCCACCTGTTTTCTCCACAGGCCAAATAGGAGAGTTGAATGGGGATGTGGTAGGAATCATCAGCCCTGCATCGTTCAGATCCCTGATGGTAGCACGAATCTCTGCAATCTCTCCAGGAATCTGGTATTGCTTTTGATTTACTATTTTTCTAGATAGGGGCAGTTCTAGTGGCTTCCACTTGGCTTTTCCTACCATAAGAGTACTCACTCCACAAGTCAGGGATCCAGTGTGGGGATTCTGTCAGTTACTTTGTATGTTTATTCCAATTATGCATTCTGGAATTGGAGAAATCACCACAGAATGGGTCTGGGGACCACTGTACCCACTGAGAGATGGACCTTAGCTAAAACTCCATAATTACCTGACCTGCATAAGCCCCTATCTGACTCATGTACCACAGCGATGTTTTTGGTCTCCTGGAATTACTGAAACTTCTGAGCCATTGTCTAATAATCCCCATAATGTCTGATCATTTCCTTTTCCCCAATGCACTGTTACCCCGGTAAAACGCCGTTGGTCTCCTTGGGGAAAGCCGGGAGGAAGATTAACAATATACATTTTTGGCAATTTAACAGGATCCTTCCCCAAAGGGACCTGGCTTTCTCCACATTCAAGGGGTTCTGGGTCTGTAAACAGTCTCAAGTCTGGGAATTGATTAAGGGGCTGTGATTCTCTGCATATGTAATTTGAGTTAGGGTTTTGTACACTTGACTTAGAGCTCTTCTGCTTATACAGATCCAGAAGAAATTTAGTAGTCTGCCCATCTTTTTCACTTCTAGGCACCCCATGGTTTATTAGACAATTTTAACTATGCGACTCAGACTGTTTTGAGTGCTGCCTTGAATCTGCCTTTCATTGCAAAAGCCATGCCCACCCTGACTTTGGCAATTAACTGCCAATACTTGACTTTTACTGACCTGAGATCCGATCATCCCCATAATGTTTAAGGATTCTAATTTCATTACAGCTCTCCCTACAGTAATATCTGGACTATTGAGAAGAGCAACCACAGAGATCTTCAGGGAAGATGGAGTTAATTTTACAAATTTATTTCTCACAGTCCTGGTTAAAGGTATGTTCTCTGGACATTTCTGTGGTGGGTGGACAGGTCTTGAATGGTAAATCCATTCTAGCATTCCAATCTCTCTAAGCCTTTGAGTTCCCACTTCTACTGTATACCAGGGCAAATGGGGCCTCTCAACCACAAACATGCTAGGCCATCTTTTGGTCCAAGTTTTAGTCAGCCACTCGAACAAACTGTTTGATCCCTTTATAACCCCTCAAGCTACAGTGTTGAATCCAGAATTTCTACTTAGTGGGCCCATATCAATAAATCTTGCCTGATCCAACTTTATAAATCTTCCACCATTTTCCCATACCCTTAGAATCCATTCCAACACATATTCCCCTGATTTCTGTCTATATAAGTTGGAAAACTCATGCAGTTATTTCAGAGTATAGTGTACTGTTTCATGGGTCACCCTTTGTATTTCACCTTTGGGGGCTTGTTGTGATTTTAGTATAGTAATAGGTCTCAAAGAGAAGAGGGGAGGTGGGGGTGGGTAAGGAGAATGATTAGAAATGCCTTGCAAGCTATTAAACTCAGGGCATTCCTTTGCATTTTCATCTGATAAAACATGATTAATCTCTTCAGACAGGGGTTGGAAGGCAGATTCCTCAGGGCAGGCTGGATGTTGGGCAGTGCATACTGGAGTTTGGCTGGTACTTGCCTAAGGGCTGGGAGGAGGTCCAGAATCCCTGTGGCAGGCCAGAGGCTAGGCAGTGCAGGCTTTAGTTTGGCTGGAACCTGCCTCAGGGCTGGAAGGAGGTCCATAATCCCTTGGGCAGACTGGAGTCTGGGTGATACAAGGTTGACAAAATTGTGGTCTCCACAGGGCAGGACATCACAGGTTTATCTGGTAAAGTCTCAGAGAATTTAGGGTTCCAATGACCCCACCGATATTATCATCATCCCCTTTGTCTCCATCCCAATCCTCTAGGTTCCACTCCTTTCCAATGCCTTCACTTTAACCCCAGAACCCTGCAGTGCTGAGATTTTAGTTTCATTTGTAACTCTGCTACTTGGTACAATGAGAGTCTGAGTCTGTTTTTCAGATAACTCAATCCTGTGGCTGCAGGAAACAAGATTTTCTTTCAGGGCATACATAGAAACTTTCACATCATTCATGTGGTGTTTAAGTTGCAAATTGAAGCCTTGAGCTCATCTCTTTCTTTTGTAACTGTATTCAGAGTATCAAGGAGGATCCAGTCAATATCATTGTACCCTTTGACTCCACAAAATTCTGTTAAGGTGCTGAAAACACTCTCACCCAGATCCTTGCCTTTTATAAGCATGGAAGTAGGGGAATCTGGTGATGATATTTTGCCTATCTCCATTGCCAACTCATGCCATGGACTGTTAGTGGTCTCTTCATTATTGGAAAGGAAGTCCTTAGTACCCCTGGGTTCAAATAAAGTAGAAAGTCAATTGCAAAACTCCCAGAACCTGCTCAGACATCCCATGATTAAGATTCTGTTCCCCATATATCACTCCTGTGATCAAGCTTTATTAGTCAGAGTTCTCCAGGGAAGCAGAATCAACAGGAAATATCTGTAAATAGTATGAGATTTTATGAAATTCTCTCATGTGACCATGGGGATGCACAAGTCCAAATTCCACAGGCAGACTGTAAACCAGGGGCTCCGATGAAAGTCCAGTGAAGGTCCTTGATGAGTTCTGGGAGAAGTTGGCTGTCCAAAGATGAGCTGGGAAATTCACTCTGAATGCTGAAATCACTTCCCCTTTTAAGGCATTCAACTGATTGGATAAAATGTCACTCATTGCTGATGGCAATCTCCCTGGTTGATTTTAGATATACTCAGCCATCTGTGCAGTAAACTTACTGATGACTGAAGTCCGTAAATGTCTTTGTATTACAATCATCCCAGTGCTTGCTTGAACAAACAACTGGAAACAATTACCTGGCCGAGTTGACACATTAGCCTAACCATCACAGTACCCATGAGGCCCCAGGGAGAAGAAGAAATCGTCATCTTGAGAATGACTCTCATACCTTGCAATCTAATTAAGTATGCCCTTCAGGTTTTCAGAACTGTTCTGAACTGGTAACTCATAGTTCCCTCCCAATTTCTCCTTATGATAATGCAAATGATTTTCCTTTTTCTGTCCCTTTATATATTGGAAGCAGATAAATTGTTTTGTCAGTTTCAGAGGTCTACAGCCAGATAGGACTTTGCCCCAAGACAAACTGCATTTCTATGAACTGATTGTGATGAGATTTTGTACTTAGCATTTTTGCTGATTTAAGGTTTTTTGGAATATTGTAATATCTTTTTAGAATTCAGAGGGTAGAGTGTGGAAGTTTAATATTATTGATGAATTCCTAGTAGAAATATTATGTTTGTAAACTGGTCTGTTTCTCTAATGTGATAACACTTTGATTTTATTAGATTCAGCTGAGATGTCTGATTAAATTATGTTAAGATTAGTGCTTTGATCCAAACACATCATCAGAGTGTGACTCCCTGTTGAGTCCCAGCCCCCTTGGGTTGATAAAACAGACTCTCACATGGAAGTAGACACACTGAAGCAGATACACAGGAAGAGAGAGTGCTCCATAGACACAGCCCCAGGAAGAGTTGAGCCTGATAGTCTACAGCTGACCTTGGGGAGAGACCAGAGCAGCTGAGCCCAGAAAGCAATGAGCCCCATGGGATCTAAGCACCGTCTCGATTAGAGGCAGAGTGGGCATCAGCATCCCAGACTCCTCAGGACTGGGGAATGAAAGATGGACTAAAGTAGACTTACTTGTATTCTACTATTGACTTACTGTGATTCTAGCAATGGAAGAACTTTTATCAATGATGTGGAGGTAGTTGCCACTGGAGGTTCTGAGGGGAGGGAGAGGGAAAAACAGGTGTAATATGGGGGTATTTTCAGTACTTGGGTATTGTCCTGAATGACATTGCAATGACAGATACAGGCCATTATATATCTTGTCATAACTTACAAAATTGTGCAGAAGAGACTGTAACCTACAATATAAACTATAATCCATGTTTAATGACAATGCTCCAATATGTGTTCATCAATTGTAACAAATGTTCCACATTACTGAAGGATGTTGTTAATGTGGTAAATAAAGGAGGAGTAGGGAGCAGGGCATATGGGCATAAATCCTTCCAAAGTGTACAGTCAACAGTGTTTGGCATAATCACACAGTTGTGCATTTATCACTTCACTCATTTTTAGAGCATTTTCATTATTTCAGTAATAATAATAATAATAATAATAATAAACAAAAACCAACCAAACAAACAAAACTCATCACCTCTCAATGTCCCTATGCTACCCCTGCCATACATAACTGCTATTGTATAATTCTCTCTAGTTTGTGTTTATTTTTTGAAAAAAAAAAACAGCCTTATACATGCAGTATCACCCATATTCATATTTTACCTAAGTTTTCACTGTTATACAGTCCCATGGTACAAATTTTAGCTTTCCTTCTAGTAATATACATGTCCTTAGAATTTCCCTTTCAACCACTGCCATACCCATATAATAGTTCTCCTAGTTACAAACACCATGATGTGTTCTTACCATTTCCATTCATTCCCAAAGACTTACAAACAACTTTTTAATCAATTCTGTACAACCATTTAATCCATTCTTTAATCTCATTCTATTTTCTGGTGACCTATATTCTAATTATTAATTCCATGAATTTACATAATACCTTTACTTCATAAAAGCATTGTCCATCATCATCTCCTTGTTAGTTATCCTGGGTGAGTCCAATGTAATGGAGAATAGGTGTTGCAACTCTGTTGAGATTCAGGGTTTGACTGGTACATGTACAGCTAAAAGATTTAAGTCTCTGGACATACACCTATCAACTCTAGTACTAACTGTAGGTTCAAATAGAAGGGGCAGAAGAGCCATGTGTAGGGAAAACACCCCTGAGTCCAACTCTGTCACACTGGGGAGCATAAATTCCAAAGTAGGGCCCACTGACAGGGTACTAAACTCCTGAGCTGTCTGTCCTGCTTATAGTGTCTGGATGTCTCCAGAGCTCTCAGGAGCCCTGCTATTTGAGGCAATATTTACTTTGGCAGTTAATGATATCCTGCTAAATATCCATAAGCATAACCTCTGGAATGATCTCCCAACTCATATTGAAGTCTCTTAGGCATTTAAAATCATTTATCTTTATGATTTCCCCTTTTTGGTCAGGGTCTTTTTAAAGTTGAATTGCTAGTTGGCGTTTGGTAGTACCAGGGAGGCTCATCTCCGGGAGTCTGTTGGGGGGAAAGGTAATACATTTATATGGTGAGTTTGGCTTAGAGAGAGGCCACAATTGAGAACAAAGGAGGCTCTCAGGAAGTATCTCTTAGGCACCCTATAATAATAGGCTAAGTTTCAATTTCAAGGGTAAAGGTTTGTAAGTACAGTCATCATTATCAAGGACCCATCAATGGTCCATCTTACTTCACTAGTCACTGCCCCTGTACTAGGGGGATTCTTGCAGTCCCATTAGAGGATGTGGCAGAACTCTCCAGAATGGGAATTTAATATTCTTTCTGGTATTGTTTGACACTCCACCCACCTTGAAAATGACCCATGAACACCTGAACATATTTATATGACTTAAAGGTATATCCCCCGTGAATCTCTTCCCATGCATCCCCCGTCACTGAAATCCCACTTCATTGATCCTCCACTGCCACAGTTGTAACCCTTCTGTGATCCAAAATTTCTTCAAAAGAGAAGCAAATGAAATAACCAAATACAATTAATAAGAAAGTGAAATAATACTATTAGTTTTAAAAATAACAAATAAAATACATGGGAATCCCAGTGGGTTCCGTGTAATATTTTGGGTAATCTAAGCACCTCTTAAAATATATGTGTATATATATATATATATAAATAACATTTTTGTAAGCAAATACACATATATGCATATATATTTATATATCATTTTGCAAATGTTTGTATGTATTGTGAGAATTTTGATTTTTACCCATAATAAAAAAAATCAAATAATTGGAATAATAAAAAATAAATAATATAAAATTAAATAAACTTTTTTTGATGTTATGTCTTTCATCACTGTAAGATCTGTTGTCTTGTATGTACAGTGACATTTTCTTCTGTTTATACCCTCAGTGTCTTATTTTTTTCATTTTGTCTTCAAAGAAGCTTTAGGTTGCAGAAAAGTGGCTACAGAATATAGGGGATCCCCATATACCCACGATCCTTCCCCTTTCCCCCTTTCCCTTATTAATACCATTTTACATGTGGATGGTACAATTGTTACAGTTGATATAAATATTTAAACATTGCTACTACCCATGGGCAATGATTTACATTAGGGGTTACATTTTGGACCATAGTATTTTATAAAGTTTGATTAAATTTAACATGGCCTGTATCCATCATTGCAAGATCATGTAGAAAAATTCCATTGCCCCCCAAATATGCCATGTTCCATCTATTCTATTCCTCTCTCTCCCACCCCTTGGGACCCACGGCAATGACCAATCTTCACTGTTTGAATAACCAGATTCATAGTTACTTGCAACAACATTGAGGGCTTGACATACTGACCTGTCCTCCCCTATTAAGCATTGCCTTTGCTATCGAGAGACTCCCTCCCCTCTATCTGAGAGCATAGCAGGACGCCCCAGGATGGAGTCCAACAACTTCCTGCTCATTATGTGGATCTCTACACACTGATATAACAAACTATGACAAGATGATCACTCACATACTCCCTAGAAACCTGCCCCAGGTGCAGCCTTTCCAACATGCCCCCCACATCCAACACCATAAACCAGTAACAGTCCCCTGCCATATTTGCCAAAAGAAAATTTCCAACATTGAAGTTTCAACCACATACTCACATATCCCCACCTGCTCCCTCACCGAACCCCCTCGGCAGTTCAGTGGACACTCTACTGCCCCATTCTACCTATCTCACAAAACAGGAACACCCAACCTAATAGCATCACTTCACCACTGTCATGCCTATCCACTGCACAACTATAGTCTTCCATCTTATCATAGATTTTGTCCATATGCCATTGGCTCACAACCTTCTTCTCCCTTTCTGTCTCCTATAAATCTGTCTTCCAGACTCTAGTTCTGTGAGTCTGCTCAATTTGGTTAATTCATATCAGCGAGGTCATGTAATATTTGTCCTTCAGGGCCTGGCTTGCTTCCCTCAACATAAGTTCTTCATGTTTCATCCATAGTATCCTGTGTGTTAATATTGAATTTCTTCTTACAGCTGAATAATATTCCAATGTATGTATATACCACAATTTGTTTATCCCTTCATCTGTTGATGGACATTTGGGTCGTCTCCAACTTTTGGCAATAGTGAATAATGGTGAAATGAACATTGGTATTTATATATCTGTTCATGTCCCTGCTTTCAGTTCTTCTGGATATACATGCAGCAGTGGAATTGCTGGATCATGTGGCAGTTCTATAGTTAGTTTTCTGAGGAACTGCCAAACTGTCCTCCATATGGCTACAACATTCTACATTCCCAGCAGCAGTGAATAAAGTGTCCCATTCTTCCACATCTTCTGCAACACTTGTAGTCCTTGCTTTTTAAATTTGCTGCCAGTCTAATGGGTGTAAGATGGTATCTCATTGTAGTTTTGATTTGCATTTCCCTTATAGCTAGTGATGTTGAGCATCTTTTCATGTGCTTTTTAGCCATTTGTACTTCTTCTTTGGGACAGTGTCTGTTCAAATCACTTGTCAATTTTTAAATGGGTTGTATTAATTTTCAAGGTATAGGATTTATTTATATACACTGTATATTAGGCCCCTATCAGATATATGGTTACCAAATATTTTTTTTCCCATTGAGTAGGCTGCCTTTTCACTTTCTTGACAAACTCCTTTGAGTTGCAAAAGTTTTTAATCTTGAGGAGGTCCCATTTATCTATTTTTTCTTTCATTGCTTGTGCTTTGGGTGTAAAGTTCATGAAAGCTTTTTTTAATATAAGATCCTGTAGATGCTTCCCTACATTATTTTCCAAGATCTTTGTTGTCTTGGCTCTTATATTTAGATCTTTGATCCATCATGAGTTAATTTTTGTATAAGGTGTGAAATGTTGTTCTTCTCTCATTTTGGATATGGATATCCAGTTCTCCAAGCACCATTTGTTGAAGAGGCCATTCTCTCCCAGTTGAGTAGGCTTGGTGGCCTTGTCAAATATCAGTTGACTTTATATGCAAGGATCTATATCAGAACTCAAGAACTCTCAATTTGGTTCCATTGGTCAGTATTTCTATCCTTGTGCCAACACCATGCAGTTTTGACCATTGTAGCTTTGTAGGATGTTTTAAAATCAGGTAGTATGTTCCTCCAATTTCATTTTTCTTTTTTCAATATATCTTTGGCTATTCAGTGTCTCTTTCCCTTCCAAAAAAAATTTCATAGTCAACTTTTCCAATTCAGTTAAAAATGTTGTGGTGACTTTTATTGGTATTGTGTTGAATTTGTAGATCAGTTTGGATGGGATAGACATCTTGATGATGATTAGTCTTCCTATTCTTGAACAGGGAATATTCTTCCACTTGTTTAGGTGTTATTTGATTTCCTTTAACAGTGTTGTGTAGTTTCCTGAATACAAGTCTTTTACATCTGTAGTTAAATTTATTCCTAGGTATTTGATTCTTTTAGTTGCTATTGTAAATGGGATCTTTTTTCTTGATTTCCCCCCAGTTTGCTAATAATTGGTGTACAGAAATGCCACTGATTTTTGCACATTGATCTTACAAACTGCCACTTTACTGAACGCATTTATAAGTTCTAAATGCTTTGTTGTAGATTTCTCAGGCTTTCTATCTATAGGATCATGTCATTTGCAAATAGTGAAATTTTTACTTCTTCTTTTCCAATTTGGGTGCCTTTTATATCTTTTTCTTGCCTAAGTTCTTGAGCAATTACTTCTAACACAACATTAAATAGTGGAGAAAATTGGTATCCTTGTCTTGTTTCAGATCTTTGAAGGAAAGCTTTTAGGATTTCACCATTAAATATGATGTTATCTGTGGGTATTTCATACATAGCTTTTACCATGTTTAGGAAGTTTCCTTCTATTCCTATCTTTTGAAGTGTTTTTATCAGGAATGGGTGTTGTATTTTGTCGAATGCTTTTTTAGCATCAATAGAGATGATCATGTGATTTTTTTCTTTTGATCTGTTTATGTGGTGTATTACATTGACTGATTTTCATATGTTGAACCATCCTTGCATACCAGGGATGAAACCCACTTGGTCATGGTGTATAATTGGTTTGATGTGTTCTTCAATATGATTAGCAAGTATTTGGTTGAGTATTTTAGCATCTAGGTTCACTAGAGAAAGTTGTTTATAGTTTTCCTTTCTTGTGGCATCTTTTTTTTTGGCTTTGGTATTAAGGTGATGTTGGCATCATAGAATGAGTTGTGCAATGTTCCCTCCACTTCTATTTTTGGAAGCGTTTCAGAAAGATTGGTATTAGTTATTTCCTGAATGCTTGGTAGAGTTCACCTGTGAAGCCACCTGGTCCTGGGGAGGTGTTTGTTTTTATGACTAATTCAACTCCTTACTTGTGTTTTTTCTAATAAGTTCATCAATTTCTTCTTTCGGCAACGTAGGCAGCTTGTGTGTGTTTAGGAATTTGTCCATTTCCTTTAAATTATCCATCTGTTAGCATACATTTTTTCAAAGTAACGTCCTATGAGACACTTTAATTCTGTGGGGTCAGTGCTGATATCCTCTTCTTTCTAATTTTATGTATTTGCATCTTCTCTATTTTTTTCTTTGTTAGTCAAGCTAAGTGTTTGTGAATTTTATTAATCTTCTCAAAGAACCAGGTTTTGTTTTTGTTTATTTTTTCCAGTGCTTTGTTATTTTCAACTTCATTTAGCTCTGCTCTGATCTTTGTTATTTACTTCTTTTTACTTCTTTGTATTTAGTTTGTTGTTCTTTTTCTAATTCCTTCAGATGTGCCCTTAGGTCTTTGATTTTAGCTCTTTTTCTTTTTTAATATGGGCATTTATGGCTATGAATTTCCCTCTCAGTACAGCTGTTGCTGCATCCCATAGTGGCTGATACGTTCTGATGTGATTTTCATCCATTTCTAGTTATTTTCAATTTCGTTTGTGATTTTCTACTTGACCCAATGCTTGTCTAACAGTGTGTTGTTTAACTTCCATATCTTTGTGCCTAATCTGCTTCTCTGCTCCTTTCAGATTTCCAGGTTCATTCCATTTTCATCATTGAAATTACTTTGTATGATTTCAAACTTTCTGAATTCAATGAGAGCTGTTCTTATGCCTAGCATGTGGTCTATACTGGAGAATAATCCATGTGCATTTGAGTAGAATGTATGTCCCACTATATTTGGGTGTAATGTTCTATATATGTCTATAAGGTCCATATCTTCTAATGTATTATTCAAGGCATCTGTTTATTTATTGATTCTCTGTCTAAATGTTCTGTCTATGTTCCCTTGAAAAAGATAATTTGGACCAGAGGAAAAGAAAGAGCTAAGAAATGAAAAAGTATAGTAGTAGTAGTAATAATAATAAAAGATAGAATTGGAACCATACAAGATCTAAGGAATAAATTATTAACAGAGTAAGAAGTAAAGAGGAATAAGCATAAAAAAGTGGAATAGAAACTATGAAATTAGAAACAAAATAGAGAAAAAAATATAGAATGAATTAAAAATCCAGAATTATGAGAAGAGAGGAAAAGAAAAAAGAGAAAGAAAAAGGAATTAAAAGTAAAAAAGAAAGAAAACAGAGAAAAAAGATAGAGAAAATAATGAGAAAAATTAAAGGCCCAACAAAAAGAGGTGGAATGAAAGTACACCAAGAGAAAGCAGAAGAGAAAAATGAAGAAAACAAAAAAAATAGCATAGGTAGAAAAAAATCAGTATATGGTAAAAAAGACAAACAAAGAAAGGGGGAACACAAGAAACAAGAAAGAAGACAGCAGCAACTAATAATTTAAAAAGAGAGAGAGAAAAAAAAAACATGGAAAAACAGCCTTCCCTCTTAGGAGCCTAAGGATCTTGTCAGGCTGCCGGTGTTCATCAATCAATCACCCTGCATCCTGCCCTTTGCAGGTTTTGAACCAGGTTTTAGCGAGGAAAATAGGGGGGGAAAAGGAAACCTTTTTTTTTTTTTAAATAAGAGATCCAAGAAAATCTAATACAAAAAGAATGTCAATAAGTTTTCTGTCATAAAGTTTCAGCCAGATAACCCAGTGGATCACTTCTCTATGAAGAGCTGGGAATTGAACCAGGGACCTCATATATGCAAGGCACGAATTCCTCCACTGAACTAAACTGTCTACTTAGGTTAGTTAGCCTTCCAGAAAACTATCCTCCCTCTTTCCTTCAGGTAGGCTAGATTCCTAGTGGTTTGGCAGATCCCTGATGATTAGGCACCTGTCTCTCTGTGCCTGCTCTCTAATCTAATTCCATTTTTTAACCGGGGCTACTGGGCACAATCACCTGCCTGAGGATATCACCCCTCCCCTCTCCCCATCAGATTAGGGTCTCTTCTGAGATTCAAAGGAGTCTCAGCTGGCCAATCTCCCTGCAAAGAAACCACTCTTCACTCTCCCAGACCCCTCTTCCTCCCGGGGAATTCCCCTTACTCTCTGATAGGAGCAGTGAGTCTGTGGCTCTGCCCAGGCTATTTGTCTTGAAGGTGGGGTATATATGCTTTTTCCAGCCACCGGGGCAAGCAACTCATGGTTTTCCTTTGGCTTCTTTATCTTTCCAGTACCCTCCTAGATGCCTCAGAGCACCTTCCCATTCTATATATATCCAAAGCAACTCCTTTAGATAGGTCTTTGCTTTCTCTCTCCTCCATTTTCCAGATCAGACTCTGCCCATGCAATTCTGTGCCATTTTCCCACTGTAACTGTTTAATAATTTTTTAAAGTCTGGAATTGTGAGTCTTCCAACTTCATTTTCATGTTCAAGATATTTTTGTTTATTCAGGGTGTTTTACCCTTTCCAATAAATTTGATAATTGGCTTTCCCATTTCTGCTAAGTAAGCAGATGGAATTTTGATTGGGATTGTATTGAATCTGTAAATCATTTTGGGTACAACTGATATTTTTGTGGGCAGGTGCACATGTATGCACGTACATTTATGTGTCGTTTTGCAGATGTTGGTATGTATTGTGAGGGTTTTGATTTTTACCCACAATAAAAAAATAAATAAAAAATTTAGGAGTACAATCACATAAGCTTCACAACTAAAAAAAAAAAAAAAAAAAAAAAAGCAAGCGCAAAGGTCAAATCTCTCTTCTAAGCCCCTCTTGGCTTCTGCGCTCTGCTCTCGTCATGTCCCCTTGCACGGATCAACATGCAAGTAAAACCTGGGCATTTATAATCTATCATGGGAAATTGTAATCTATAAACCAGCCCTCTTTATCACTCTTCAGCCCCTTCCTTTCTCTGGGACCCATGAGCTGTTATTTTCTCCCATTTCTCCTCCCTCCTTACCTTAATAAATTACTGGCCTAACTTAAAAAAAAAAAAATTTAGTCTTCCAATCCAAGCATGGAATGTGCTTCAATTTATTTACATTTTCTTTGACTTCTTTTAGCAAAGTTTTGTATTTTCCATGTATAAGTCCTTTACATCCTTGATTCTTTTTGTTGCTATTGTAATGGAATTTTTCTCTTGATATTTTCCTCAGATAGCTCTACTAGAATATACTAGTATTCTATACTAGTGTATAGAAATAATGTTATATTAATAAGAGAAATTCATCTGTAATTTTTTCCTTGTCCTACCTTTTGCTAGGTTTGGTGTTAGTGTGACATTGGCTTCATAAAATTAGTTTATCCCTCTTATATAGGGTTTTATTTTTGATTAGCTTTGTGTTAAGGCTCTTCCTTGATGCTTGGTCCAACTTATTCTAGACTTTTAGGGTAGCCCATGTTTAATTGCTCAGATTGCCCCAGGTCTTTTTCATCTGGTTTTAGCCCCAGATATTTGGTACAATTTTTAAGATTGTATTTTTTATACAATTGTTTCACCTCCAGGAAAACACTTCCTTTTCTCTGTTCTTTTCCTGGGATCTTGGTCTGATCTCTTTCTTTTTGTACAGAGTTTTCTTCCCAGCTCCTATGATTTGTTTAAATTGCTTCTTCACTCTGTGCCCTCTTTTCATTACACTTTTCAGTTCTGGGACCTCTCCTGTCTTACAGCAGTTCATCTACCCTCTGCTTTTTTCCTGTGAGCCTTTTGTGCCTCCAGTTTCTTCCCTGTCAGGGAATCTTACTCCAGGGACCCAGATGGGACCAGTCCAGAAAGATGGACTCTTTTTTCCCCTGGGGGCCCTTTTGTATCTGGCACTCCTCAGCCAGTTGTGTTGTGCTCTGGGTCTCTGACGACTTGGATTCCTGTGTCTGAATATGGATCAGGATCTAACTCATTGTTGTCAGTGGCTCTATACTATAGTGTGTTTCTGCAGCAGGAAGGACCTGGGTTGTGCTGCCTCAGTGCAACTCCTAAGCTGCATGGGGAACAAGTGAGAAGAGTTCCAGACTGGCAAGTCTGGTATGGAAATCTCTTACCTGATATTGCAGTTTCTAATTTTTCTTTGATTCAGCATTTGTGGAGTTCCTCCCCAGTACCTATTGTCCTCCAGAGTTCCAAGCAAGTGAGATTTATCCATTTATTGGTTGATTCTGAGGAGAGACTTTTGCAGGGGATGTCTTATATTGCCATGTTGATGATGTCACCTCACCATTTATATTGTATTGAGATAAATCCATATTTTCCTTGCTCATTCATTTTACTGTTGAATAGAATTCTACTGTGAGAATAAACAATAGTTTATCACCTTTGTTATGATCACTTAGATTGCTTCCAGATTTTTAATTACAAATTTCCAAAAATACATGTGCACATGTCTCCTTGGGCACATGAGTGTCTTTCTCTAGAACATAGAACAAGACAAGGGATTGCTGATAGTGGAATGGGCATATTTTCAGCCCTATCAGATATTGCTAAATTGCTTGTCAAAATGGCATAACAACTAAACTCAAGCCACCACAATTGAGACACCTTTTTTCTCCACAGCTTCATCCAAACTTAATGTTACCAGATTTAAATCTTTGTCAATCTGTTGGATATAAAAATGATATTTTAGCAGGAGTGGATGTGGCTCAAGCAGTTGAGCACCCTCCGGTCACATCGGAGGTCCCAGGTTTGGCTCCCAGTGCCTCCTAAAAAAGACAAACAAACAACCAGCAGATATAAGTCAGATGAGAATGACGATTTTCCCTCATACAGCAATATGGAGAATTTTAAATAAAAAAATTAATTTAAATTCTTCATTAAAATACACATTTTTGAAGAATGGTTAATTATATATTTTGGTATATAAATAAATCTTTACTTAGGCAGAAAGAATTTTTCCACATACCCTGTCAATGTTAATTGGAATGAAAGGTTTTAGCCCTTTTAAATAGTAAACTCTTTAAAAATAAGAGGCTAAAAAAGCCGAGTTCCTGTGGCATGCATTTTTTACTTGATTTTTTTACTAGATTTCCTCCTAATAGATATTGGAATATATTAAACTACTCTAACTTGGATAAAAACAATGGGAGGACAAGAAATGCTTCTCAATGTTTCCTCTCTTTTTGAATAATCACAATTTTAAATCGATAATTCAGAGGAGATCTGTTTACATGACATTCTGATTGTTTACTGAATGTTTAGAAGGCTCCAGATTTTGCTTCAAGGAAACCATTCCTGATATTCTGGACATCATTGGGCTGTTCCAAGTGCAGAGATCTTGTTTTGCATGAATCCATATATAAATACCTGCTCTTTTGAAATATTGTAATTTTTGAGAATATATTGGTATAAAATCAAAATAATTCTTACAAAGAGTCTGATCCTCATATACACAAGTGAAACCAAGGAACTCAGAGTACAAATAGCTCCCAATTCCCAAATTTCTCCTATGGCTTATGAAGGACCTTGTGGACACCCAGAAGAGAAAAAGGGAACTGTAGGGTCCACAAAGTGAGAAAGAATGACTCAACTGTTTACAAAATATCATGGGGAAGAACAATGCTTCTTAAAAGTCAAGGACCCAATCCATCAAGCAGATTGTACCACCCTCAATTATGTCAAAGCGAGATTACAGACTCCAACAATGAAGAAACACAAAAGGAAGACCACTTTAGAGAAATAGATTCTCTTATGAAATATATATTAAGAAAAAACAAGAGTGGGACCCATTGGAGGTCAAAATAAGATATAAGTCACATGAGAATGACTATTTTCCCTCATACAGCAATTTGGAGAATGTTGAATAAAAAAGTAATTTAAATTCTTCCTTAAAATACACATTTTTGAAGAATGGTTAATTATATATTTTGGTATATAAATAAATCTTTACTTAGGCAGAAAAAAAAACCCAAAACAGTGAGCAGAGAACAAGCAAAGATAATGAACAAAACAATGAGCAGACAACAAGCAAAACCAAACAAACAGGGAACGGATGTGGCTCAAGCAGTTGAGCACCTACCTCCCACATGGGAGGTCCAGGTTTGGTTCCATGTGCCTCCTAAAGAAAAAAAAACAAGCAACGAGCAAAAAACAATGAGCAATGAGCAAAAACAATGAGAAAGACCAACAAGCTCAAACAATGAGCAAAAACAACAAGCAAAAACAACAACAACAACAAAAAAAAAAACAATGAGCAAAAAGACAAGGGGTCCATCTCAGGGGGAAAATGCAACATTCTCAGAATGTTAGTGAGATTGTACATCTTTTTACGTTTTTTGAACATTGAAGTCCCTACTCTGTAAGTTGCTGTTCCATATCTTTTATCAATCTTCTAGCAGTTCTCTTTAATTAGAGAGGTTGTGAGCTTACAAAACAATCATGCATACTGTGGAGAATTCTTATACATCACTCCAACACCAAAACATTGCACTGTTATGGAACATTTGTTACAATTTATGAAAGAACATCATCTATCTACCTATCACCTATCTATCTATCTATCTATCTATCTATCTATCTATCTATCTATCTA